>CAHIKZ030000117.1:1265000-1492500 GCA_903632075.3 Acanthosepion pharaonis
TTTTTAAAGTTATTTGGATGCTTTTTCTTGAATCACAAATCATTTTAACATGAAACGAAATGTTTCAACTATGTCACTCGCATATTTAAGCCATAGCATACCCCAGCAAATTAGGCATTTTGGCCTATTTAAGCAAAATATAAATTATCTGTACTGAGAAAACATGATGTGATGGGGCAAAATGGACTTGATTTTCAAATTCACTGTGACCAAATAGCCCAGAAACATGTGCCCATTGCCCAACAACATTTGGGTTGAAAAAATGTCAACCTGTGTTATTAATTTTTTTTTTATATATTATTTATCTATTAAATTATATAACTTTATCTGTTTAAATTTTTATTATATAAATTGGGATAATTTTAATTTATACAAAAATGCAACGTAGAGAACTTATTTCTTATTATGAAATTTAAGTCAATTACATTTTCTGACTTATAAACAATACTTATTTATTTATGTATTAATTTAGTTATTCACGTTTATAAAATTTTCTTTATTACATGGATAAGGAAAGCAAGATGATCTTTTCGATTTTGTAAAAGAGGCGATTCTAAGTTTTAACATTTATATATAGAGAGAAAATGTACAATCTTTTTTGATAATAAACTCGAAAAGATTGCTGATGTCATTGAGGAGGTTATTTGGGTGATATTGAGTCTTGGATGAGCGCGCTCATACTGCCGATACCTTCCATACTGCCGATACCTTCCATAGACTTTCCCGTCGCAGTTAAACAATTATTCCAGGATTGGAAAAAACTCAAGACAACGGTTCTTAAGATTAAGCGCAGAGAATTTTATGACCACCGGTAGCGTTTGTAGAATTAAGGCTTGTGTTGAATCTGGGAAAAAAGTTGTGATGAAAGAATTGCAAATTTTGTGTTTCATGAGAGAATTGAAGTCCTGTGTGTTGTTGTCCTCTGATGTCTAACGTGATGTTAGAAAGATCATAGCCTCATCCGATGAGGTTTACCCCTGAAGCATTTATAATAGTAGACATTCTATTAAGAATTTATTGGGGTTTTTTCAGAACTTTCAAATCTGGCCTGGACTCTGCGTATAGCTGATCTTTGCATTTTCAAGAACTTTCTTGCAAAAATTGCATTAGTTCTTAATGAAGCAAGAGTTTGACATAATGTTTATGGTGAGATATGGCAGCACCACATTCGGCCTTTGCTGATGTGTCTTGCGAGGGATGAAACTCTTTAATGCCAGAACGTATTCGCTCAGCAATGGGAGGGGAGGTTTTAGGAACTCTATATTTGAAGAACGCTGAGAGAGTTGCACCCGCCATGAAAGATCTGAAGCAGCTCCAGTCAAGTTTGTTGTATCGAAAAAAATGTCCTATGAAATGGGAAACCAAAAAATACATTAGTTTATCAATCTACAAAAGTCGGTGAGGATCGAACTCGTTACAGTTATAAATGATTGCATCTTAACCAATAAAGATACGAACGGACGTGACACGGAAGACGGAAATTTTAATTTCTACCAAGTCAGAGAAAGTATTACCTTCTTTATTGACTATTGTATGATTTTTATTTACATATGGAAGAAATAAAGAACAAGTCCTTCAATTAATTGAAAAGTTAATTTTTATGTTTCTATTAAGAAAAATTCTTAAACGGATATTCCAGAGAGAGAAAAAAAAAATGTCGAACAATTCTTTCTTGTTTTCGACTCAGAATGCCTGGAGATTCTTTTGTGTCAATCAGACGACATCAATTGTTTTGTTCTTTTCTTCTTTTTCACGTTCTTCTTTCATACAATTGTCAATCAATTGTTATTCTTCACGAACTTTTAGTTTTCTGTCTGGTGCTCGCATACAGACACGCACTTATATCCTGGCACACACACACAAACACAAGCATCCATTTATATATACTAAAACAGACACTTACAAGCCCACGATCATATAGACAGGCTCAAAGAGAGAGAGAGAGAGAGAATGAGGATACACAGATATAGTGACCATCATATAAATGCAAAGACACATAAAGAGACACGCATAGACACACAAGCATTGACATAATGCTACATTTTAAAAATATACACTCCTATACTGATATACACATACAAAATGTATTGCTTCTGTCGGACACACAAGTCAATTTCTATTCATTTATAAGAATTCAATTATTAGCAATGATTACATTTCGTCTGTGACATACATTTGTAATATGATGTCTTTATTAGTTATCTATGAGGTTAATATTTTTTGTAATAGTCATGACATTTTGCACGGTCTCTTTTTATGCCATGAAGAAACCATTGCTGAACTGGTTGAAAATTTAACATTCAAAAATAAACTCAAAAATAGATATAACATGTGAGTCACTCCAACTGATGCATTTGCATCGGCCGGTTGATTTGAGAGATCCCCACCTAGACACCAAGTGCATATCCGCGCGTCCGACGATGTCCATAGCTGCCCCCCCCGACAATTAAACACGTGGTCGACTCAGCTGCACTTAGAACATTCATATGTGGCAAAAACCGATGACAGATGGAGGAATGACAGTCTTCCATACCGACACGAGAATGTAGGGTCCATGTTCGGAAAGGTTCCCTGGGAATCCCACCCACCCAGTAGCTGGCGGTATTATTTATACTATTCTTTTCCCCCTACTAGGTTTGAAGAGTCACTAAAGTTAGAGCATAACTGAATGACGTTGTCATAAGGGCGTAAAGGAGGAAGTGCAGATTATGAGAATATGTAGGATAGATGACGGTTGACCCTAGACTTGAAGATTTTGGTAATCGAGGAAGCATCGTTTCGAGAATCTCTTCTACAAAATAGCAGTTCTTGGGAAGAATCTTTCTGGGTGGAACTTCTTCCTTACCAATGGAATATGGAGGGAATGAGGATGAATTAAACCTCTGTACGGGTCCTTGCTGGGAAGGTCTGAACTAGTTGAACTAGCGAATGTAGCTCGTCCGAAAATCTGTCATGAAAATAGCGATCGAAGCTAGAATCGTTTCGTTTGTGGGAAAGCGGTTGCAGAGTTAAAAATATATTTCATCGCCCACAAGACTTTTTTTTATAATTTTGTACAATGCCATAGCTGGACCTGGTATCTCTCGTCCAAGGTATCTCTCTCTGCTGAGAATATGTTGTTATATCTTGACTTTTGTACCATTCCTAACATGATACCATCTGTGCTGACTGTCATATCCATATCCCTTGTAGGTCTCGTTCTTCTATATATTGTTTCAGTTTCAATATTTCTTTCTTTTCTTTCTCTCTTCTTGAAATCTTGATGTGTTTCCTTGTGTTGGAGTTCTTGTTTGTCCTCTGTTGTACTCAGAGTATTGTCTCTCCATCAGATGTTTTAGAATCCAGTTGACCATGTCGTTCATCTGAAACTATATCTTCATTTGGTTAATTCTATAGGTCCATGTTTCATTGTTGGTCTGCAAGATAATAGCTGGGAATGTCTATAGAAAGGATCTTCATCCTTTATTCTTAGAGCCTTATATAATCTACATGGGTTGCTATGCTATTCCTGTATTTTTGCTAAAATAGTCGTGTTGTAGCCTGCAGGCGTTCCAAAATTAGCCCTTTCCAGATTCGACACCTTATTCTTTTTATACCGTAAGGAAACCGGTGTAGATTGATAGACAAGGTCGATAGATTGATATCGTAATCACTGGAATGGGAAAAATGAAACTAAATATTCCAAGAAATAATTATTCAGTAAACATTTCAGTATAAAAATAGATAATTTTGAGAAGTGTTATTACAATACACAATATGGATTTAGTAAATGTAACTTAGAAGTGACACAATGCTGAAACATGGAGAACCTACTGATGATTGAACACACTACTCAGTCGAAATTGATCTAGCGTAGTTGAGATGAAACACACGTAAGAAAGTATGGCTCACCTCATAATGATAAGTCGAGCGAGATAAGCTTGTTAACCATTACGTCTCTGACGAATGAACAAAATTCATTGTATAATTATCTTTTAAGACGACATTTAGACAGATACCTTCATCAGCCCTTATTTTCGGCATTCCGTAAGGAAGAAAAATAAATCTTTCTTCAAAGAAAAAAGTAGTGAAAAAATGGCGACTAAAAATGGCGACAAAAAATGACGAAGCAAAAACATAAACAATTTCTGCATTTCTGACGTGTAGAATGATAAGGTGAATATTCACCGTTTCCTTGTAAGGAAACATTCGCCATTCGGTGGTCAGTACTATTGTCTGCTGAAACTTGCTGTTGTCATGGACCGGCTTCCATCCAAGTCGCGTGAGCCCAGTCTGTCTGGCTTATTCAACAATAGAACTCATGCCTTTCTCGAGGGCAGTAATTTGAAACGAACGCAACATACCCGCTTAGAGTTGGATACCCAATCGCTTATTCCAATTATTGCGTCAATAGCACCTTCGCCCAACAATTCAGACATATATTTCTCTTAGACTGGTTGCCAACCAAGGATACAGATCCTGGTCTACCCTACTCTAGTACCCATGACTGAGGAAGAAGAAGAGATGTATTCTTGCCTTCCTTAAGTCTACCCCGCGTGGGGAATAATGGATAATTTTACCCTGTTAAGCTGCCCTATAATGTATTGTCAAGGGTTGGGAGATGTATTTAGAAATGTGCTTCTACGAAATAGGTTACCAACTAAGGTTGGAAACCCCAATCTGCCTTTCTATTTAATTCATACCTTTCCAAAGAGCAGTAGTATAAGTTGAACGCAAACTCACACGGCCAGAGATTGAACCCGATTCGATGATTCTATTTTCTGTACTGTTGTTTGTCTACTCCCGCAAGAAAATGCCTCGTTTGGAAATTCAAACACTACCACCACCACAACCACCAGCTACAATAACAACAACAATAATAATAAGCAGTCACTTATTTGCCATGCATGATACACGCTTAGGCGATCATGTATCTTTTGATAAATGACTGACGAGGCAGATTTTTTTCCGCAGTAGGTTGCCATTTCTTTCTGCGATAGACCAGTTGCCATCCAAGGCTGTAGAAACCGGTCTCTCCTGCTATTTTACCCATAGCTGGGGTGAGAATAAGAGGATTCATATCTATCCCAAGGGTATTAGCACGTAAGTGAATGAAATGGATTCGACTTGAATTCAAAATCGGCTCTCTGATTCCCCAATCCGAGCCGCTAATCCATTACTCCACCGTAATCTCTCATAAATTGAGGTATCAACAAATTGAGACACAAATGCCAGATCTAGTTGTTTTTTTTATTTTTACAAATTGTTCACAAGACCTAAGAGCCACTCAGGGTAGAAGATTACTAGATGAGGCTGTTTATGGAACGTAAGAGGAGGAGGTAAGAAGCGCAGATTATGAGGATATGTAAAGATAACAGTTGATCCTAGATTTTAAGTGGTTACAATTACAGGGAACCATCCTCTTGGGATTCGACAATCTGTTACTTCTTGGGAAGAGGTTGATTGGAACACCTTTTTTACCAATGGAATTCGAAGAGAATATAGAAGATTCACCTCGGTGTGCGTGGCATGCTGGGTCATAGCTGTGAAGGTCTGAACTGGTGGAACTAAACAGTGTTTGCGCGTGGGAACATTTGTCATAGAAATAGTGATAGAGTAGCGAGAGGAAAAGTGTTGTAAGGTTGGAAATAATTCATCCTCACACACAAGGCTGTGTAGAGGCTTTGGAACCAAAGCGGGAAAGCCAATCCCAGTTACAGAAGTAACACTCACAGAGCCCACCTGTTGTTTTATACTGTAACTATTCTCAGAGGATTTTAGTTGCAGTTTCTGGGGGAGACCACATAACATTATCCACAGTTTAAATGCTAGAAAACAATTACGCCACAAAGATCTGTTGGAACTGCTCAGCAACCTTGATATATTTGGGAAAGATATCAGAATAATCAAGATCCTATACTGGCAGCAAATGGTCTGAATGAGTTCAGCAGATATACAGAAATAGAAAGGAGCGTAAGGCAAGGATGTGTCTTCTCACCGGACTTATTCATCCTATACAGTGTGCCAATTCTGAGAGAATTGAAAATCCCGCCAGGTTTCATCATTGGCGGCCACATTCTTACCAACATAAGATAAGCAGGTGACACAATGCTAACAGCAGTCACGGAAAAGAAATTACAAAACCTCCTAAAGGTAATGAAGGAAAGCGAGAAGAAGGGACTAAGCATAAACTACAAGAAGACATAATGCATGATCATCAGTCAAAGGATGAGTCCGAAATGCGATTTACAGGTCGGGGGACACTAAAATCAAGCAGGTGAGGAAATTTAAATATCTGGGAAGCGTTCTGGCAGAGGACGGTAAGTTCGACGCTGAGATCCGAAAACGTATTGGAATGGCCACAGACGCATTCCAAAAGCTAGGTATTACGAGACAGGAAGGTTCCGTTGGTAACAAAGAAAAGAGTACTGAACTGCTACGTGATATCTGTCCTCCTTTACGGCAGCGGATGTTGGACGGACTCCTCAAAGATGAAGAAGAGATTCAAGGCAACGGAGGTATTGTACTACAGAAGGATGCTAGGGATATCATGGGCAGAGCAACGATGAGGTCTTGGAGAGGATGCAAACAAGGAGGAAGCTAATGTTTAACACCAGGAAGAGGCAGATGAAATTCCTGTGACGTGTAATGAGAAAGGAGGGCTTGGAGAATCTGATACTCACAGGGTGAATAGAGAGAAAAAAGAGACAAGGGAAAGCAACGCGTGACATACCTAGCGGGCTTAAACAAGTGGATGACAGAACAGGGTCTGAGTGAAGTAGCAGTATGACAAATCTTATTGAGGGTTACAACGGATAAGAAGAAGTGAAGAGCCATGATCGCCTATATCTTGAAAGGACACGGCACATAAAAGAAGATTCAGACCAGCCTGCACAACTTGGCGCGGAGTGAAGGCAAACGGTTAAAACTTAGTGAGTATAATAACCAAACTTTACATCCTAGCCTGAATAACAAAGCATATAGGTATAAGAAATCCTCATGTTTAGCCAAATTTTTGTGGAAGTAGGTCGTGACGGGAACCTTTCAACAGCCTCTTGTATTTTGAAAAAAAATCTCGTGACAGGCTCAGCATTGAAGTCGCGTTCCTTGATGCCAAATGATTAGGGCCCGAAGAAAAAAAATAAAAGCACTATTTTAAGCGTAAATTTCCACGGAATGTCACATTATAATAATTTTGTTTGAATATTTTTTTATTTTCATTTTGACTTCCTTTCTATTTTTTATTTTTACATCTTTCGACTTCTTTTTTCTTTCTTGAACATTTCATATGACGTGAGCATTGCACGCTTCACGGGTAATTATACACAGCCGATTCCTCTTACACGCCATCCTTTTCATGCAGAAAATTCTCTTTTAGCAATACACCTCCTGCCCCGACATTGAATTGCTAGCATGCAAGAATTCGCTTCAACATGATTCCGGTATTGGGTTAAGTTCCACTCGGGCAGCAACTGGAAGCTCTGTGGTCGTCCATGTTTGAACAACTTGTCTTCAAACTTCCGGTTGGTAATGCTACTTGCTCTGCGAACACGACATGATACTCCATCTTGTCAATTTTCAGATGCACGCAGGCAAAAAGGATGGTCGTCGGAAATCATAAACGCTCAGATCATAAGCCAGCAGTGAACATTTGCTGTTAATTTCTCGGCTTGTCACTCAATGTTAATATTTCGAAATCCCTTTTGCTCCAAAAAAAAAAGTTAAGTCGTGTCTCTTTTAGCCAAGAGTTGTTTGTTTGAATAATCGTACATGCATAACGATAATGTGTTTTTCTTCGACCTTTATGTAGTCACTGAAGTTGTTTCCTTCGGGTGCTTATAAAATCAATGGAAGTTTAATATATCTTGATGTAATGAATATGCGTACACCTGATTGCCTGGTGTCAGCCATAAATACAGACTGATCTGGAGGTACATGGACTACGCCTATTGCCTACCACTACGACGAGAATCAGTCCATTATTGTTACCTGCTAGATTGTCCTACCCGGTTACAGTAGTCAACAACCACTTTGTTACATCGAACAAATACATCCCTTTCCGGGACATATCATATCTATATATAACATTTTGTGACTTCTGCTAGTCCGTCCGTCACACGCTCTAAAGTAGCCATATATTGACCGATCGAAACCAAATTTTGTGGAGAAGTGCAAACAAATAAGGGAGTACAAAGTCCAGTTTGTTTTACTAAGGTGGTTAGTACGATACATCTTCATTATTGTGCTGGGGGAAATTAAAATTATTATTTAATATGCAAAATAAGTTCACTACGTTGTCATTGTCCTTTCCCCCAATATTACACTGGGGGTGGGACAAACATCAAACTATAATCAAACGCAGCAGGGAACGTCAGTAGACCCTTGCATAAGCACCTTTCAGCAAAGAAATTGACCTTCGTAACGCATTCACAAGCCACTTTTATCTTACATAACTGGTTGCGATTTGGGCAATATAATTAACAAGGCTATACGTCTCAAAAAGTTGGAATTTGACTCTAGAATGACATATCAACTGTATGTTGCATGCTCAAAAGTAATCCGGAAAAAAAATTTTTTTAAAGAAATATTGTTTACCATGAAGTCGTATAAAATTAAATTAAAAAAAAATTAAATGGCGAAGTAGGGTTTTTGCCAAAGTATTTTCCAAACAAATCAGCTTATTCAAATTTCATCGATTGGTATGCGAAATTGAACAAAATGGAGAGTTTGTAAATGTCGACAATAATGTCAGCGATAATTTCAACAATACTAAATACTGTGAATATTTCAACAGGCGTTAGCTTGTTGCAAAATAATTCTAAGAACAGTAAAAGCGAAAAAGATGATTACTTAAATCCAAATGGAAAGCAAGACTTGCCGATGCATTTTTAAAGTAGTTTTTATTGTTTTGTTAAAAGAGCAATCTTATTGCGTAAGTTAAGCAAAAGATCTTTTAGCAACCATATCAGTGGTCCACATTTCAGTTATCATCAGTGGTCCACTTTTCAATTATCAGTGTAGAACATAACAGAGTATAAGGGATGTGGTGTAATGGTTATCAATTAACGACTAACGAGTAGTGAGTTCGATCCTTGCGGGGTACCCCACTACATTCGGCTTTGTGCAACATCTAAGCTATGCTTAGTAGATTGACATAAGAGAGTATAAGGGATTATTTTCCGTTAGAAGTAACAGCTGATATTTGAAAGTAATTGCCGAATTCTGTCAATTAATACTTCAATTCCTGACCGCTGACAATCCTTTTTTTCCCTCAATTACAAAGCATTCCTATAGTAAAACACTACTACAAAATAATAATTCTACATATAATAGCCCTATTCTTTTAGTAATGCTTGCATTCATTCCTGACCACTGACAATCCCTTTTTTCCTCATTTGAAATGCATTCCTATAGTAAAACACTGCTACAAAATAATAATTCTACATATAATAGCCCTATTCTTTTAGTAATGCTTGCATTCATTCCTGACCACTGACAATCCCTTTTTTCCTCATTTGAAATGCATTCCTATAGTAAAACACTGCTACAAAATAATAATTCTACATATAATAGCCCTATTCTTTTAGTAATGCTTGCATTCATTCCTGACCACTGACAATCCCTTTTTTCCTCATTTGCAATGCATTCCTATAGTAAAACACTACTACAAAATAATAATTCTACATATAATAGCCCTATTCTTTTAGTAATGCTTGCATTCATTCCTGACCACTGACAATCCTTTTTTTTCTTCATTTGCAATGCATTCCTATAGTAAAACACTGCTACAAAATAATAATTCTACATATAATAGCCCTATTCTTTTAGTAATGCTTGCATTCATTCCTGACCACTGACAATACCTTTTTTCCTCATTTGAAATGCATTCCTATAGTAAAACACTGCTACAAAATAATAATTATACATATAATAGCCCTATTCTTTTAATAATGCTTGCATTCATTCCTGACCACTGACAATCCCTTTTTTCCTCATTTGCAATGCATTCCTATAGCAAAACACTGCTACAAAATAATAATTCTACATATAATAGCCCTATTCTTTTAGTAATGCTTGCATTCATTCCTGACCACTGACAATCCCTTTTTTCCTCATTTGCAATGCATTCCTATAGTAAAACACTACTACAAAATAATAATTCTACATATAATAGCCCTATTCTTTTAGTAATGCTTGCATTCATTCCTGACCACTGACAATCCCTTTTTTCCTCATTTGCAATGCATTCCTATAGTAAAACACCGCTACAAAATAATAATTCTACATATAATAGCCCTATTCTTTTAATAATGCTTGCATTCATTCCTGACCACTGACAATCCCTTTTTCCTCATTTGCAATGCATTCCTATAGTAAAACACCGCTACAAAATAATAATTCTACATATAATAGCCCTATTCTTTTAATAATGCTTGCATTAATTCCTGACCACTGACAATACCTTTTTTCCTCATTTGCAATGCATTCCTATAGTAAAACACTACTACAAAATAATAATTCTACATATAATAGCCCTATTCTTTTAATAATGCTTGCATTCATTCCTGACCACTGACAATCCCTTTTTTCCTCATTTGCAATGCATTCCTATAGTAAAACACCGCTACAAAATAATAATTCTACATATAATAGCCCTATTCTTTTAATAATGCTTGCATTCATTCCTGACCACTGACAATACCTTTTTTCCTCATTTGCAATGCATTCCTATAGTAAAACACTACTACAAAATAATAATTCTACATATAATAGCCCTATTCTTTTAATAATGCTTGCATTCATTCCTGACCACTGACAATACCTTTTTTCCTCATTTGCAATGCATTCCTATAGTAAAACACTGCTACAAAATAATAATTCTACATATAATAGCCCTATTCTTTTAATAATGCTTGCATTCATTCCTGACCACTGACAATCCCTTTTTTCCTCATTTCCAATGCATTCCTATAGTAAAACACCGCTACAAAATAATAATTCTACATATAATAGCCCTATTCTTTTAATAATGCTTGCATTCATTCCTGACCACTGACAATCCCTTTTTTCCTCATTTGCAATGCATTCCTATAGTAAAACACCGCTACAAAATAATAATTCTACATATAATAGCCCTATTCTTTTAATAATGCTTGCATTCATTCCTGACCACTGACAATCCCTTTTTTGCTCATTTGCAATGCATTCCTATAGTAAAACACCGCTACAAAATAATAATTCTACATATAATAGCCCTATTCTTTTAGTAATGCTTGCATTCATTCCTGACCACTGACAATCCCTTTTTTCCTCATTTGCAATGCATTCCTATAGTAAAACACTGCTACAAAATAATAATTCTACATATAATAGCCCTATTCTTTTAGTAACGCTTGCATTCATTCCTGACCACTGACAATCCCTTTTTTTCCTCATTTGCAATGCATTCCTATAGTAAACACTGCTACAAAATAATAATTCTACATATAATAGCCCTATTCATTTAGTAATGCTTGTATTCATTCCTGACCACTGACAATACCTTTTTTCCTCATTTACAATGCATTCCTATAGTAAAACACTGCTACAAAATAATAATTCTACATATAATAGCCCTATTCTTTTAGTAATGCTTACATTCATTCCTGACCATCCGAAGGTTTTAGATTCAGATTTGTCCCTCTCCTAGACCAGTTGCTATCCAAGGCTCTCCCTGCTATTTACCTATACCCTCTATCCATTACTCCACTGTGCCTCTTTTTTTTATATATATATATATATATATATATATATATATATATATATATATATATATATATATCTGAGATGAGGTATTATGTACACTATTTAGATTATTCGAACTATTGTCCTCATCTTTGTCTACATATTTATTACAAAGTTTCGGCCGTTGTACGCTCCGGCCTTCTTCAGGTGGTTGGAATGTCGAACTGAACCCTTTATTTCGCTCACTGAGGTAGACTGTTCTAATTCCACATTCCAGTCTACACCAAATAAAGGGTTCAGTTCGACATTCCAACCACCTGAAGAAGGCCGGAGCGTACAACGATCGAAACGTCGTAATAAATATGGCGACAAAGATGAGGACAAATGTCCGAATAATATAAATAGTATATATATATATATATATATATATATATATATATATATATGAAACAAAGCAGAAAATTACATTATTGCTTCTTAGAAGACAAATTGCCTCTTTATTGTCCCAATTGCTTTTATTTAGAAAATTCATTCATTAACCTTCTGCGACAGACTTTAGTGACTAACCGATTCTTCTTTATTGCGCTCATTCTTCATTTTTTTCCCCTCCAGACCACTTTCTACAAAATTTTCATTTCTGTCAAAATTTCTGTGATGTGATGTTATCATTATTATTACTTACACTATTTACATGTGGTTTATTATCCTGATCTTTGTAGTTGCTATTACAATGTTTCGAAAAGCAACTGAGCAGTACTAAAGCTAGAACACGTTGAGATACGCTTAGACAGTGGAACGAGACCAATCTACCTTCGTAGAGGAAAGAAAGTGTTTAGTTTCTAAATTCTCTGTCGTTTACCCGGATCCAAATACACGTTATGAAAGTCAGAAAAATACAACGGCCAAAACATCGTGATAACGACAATAAAGATGAGGATAATAGTCTGCATTTAAATACTATAAATATGTACATTTCATTCTCCCCTAAAAATAATTATTTTTCTTGTTGTATTAGAAAATTTATTTTTCTAACATTTTCCTTTGATGCATTGTGTCCTTTCAGAACGTGGGCGATTATGGCTCTCCACAACTTCCTAACGTTTGTAACTCTTCAGCAACCTTTTCCTTATTAGCCTCCATTTCACTCGCTGTTCTCTCTTGACACAAGCTTTCTTGGTAGCATACACGCTTTTTCCCCTCTGTGTTTTTTTGTTTTCAATATATCTTGTGAGTGTTCAATTTCATTTTCATTAAAACTTCCTCGTTTT
The DNA here is from genome assembly GCA_903632075.3 of Acanthosepion pharaonis. NCBI lineage: Eukaryota > Metazoa > Mollusca > Cephalopoda > Sepiida > Sepiidae > Acanthosepion > Acanthosepion pharaonis. The sequence continues at coordinate 1,277,972 of CAHIKZ030000117.1, forward strand.
TCACATGTACTGTTTATGTTATTCTCGGCATCCTTCTGTAGAACCACACCTCTTTAACCTCAGATATTCTTTTCATCTGTAAATAACGACCGTTTTGTAGCGGCTAAATTTGTACGTTTCACATGAAAAAGACAGACTCTGTTCATTTGGGTACTGGCGCGATACAATATTCCTTTCCACATTTCACCATATAGTAGACCAACGTAAAATCCGTCCTATCGAACGGCATTTGAGCTAGCTCCCACGGAAAGCTCTTGATTGGGGCCTTCATCACAATAGGTAGTGGGGAGTAGATGCGATAGGCAACAATAAACTACAGAAGAAATCAAAATTGATCGCTGTATTTAAGTATTGCATTAATATTTAAGTTTACCTTTTAAAAGTTCAACGATAATTCTTTTGTCGCCAATTAATTTATAAAAAAAAACAGTTTGATGTACGTAGGTACTTACTTTCCATATAAAAAATTACTTTAATTTCATAGATGACTTTCGCTGGATTTCGCAATTAATTTCGATTATTTCCAAATTTCATTTCCATGTTGTTCAAATTGTTCATACAAAAATCATGTAAAAAAACGCCGATAACAATCGCAGAATGAAAATAATATGAGCTATTAAAGTTGTGTCCCTTTAATTGAAAAAGTAAGTTTGACACAGGGACACACTGACATTCGCATTTGTTATATAGATATAAATATCGTTATTCATGCCTGGTTTGGAAGCGAAAATTAATTATTGTGTTTAAGCGCATGTAAAATGCCACTATTTCTAATGCAGATTTTCAAGGCAGGCAAGTTTAGAGAATTTGTCCAGCACTGTTTGTCTACACCGAAATATTTCAATAGTTACACTTTTTGTTGTATTTAAGCTGAATAAAGTTTTGTAAATAAAATAGCCTGCTTTGTGGTTAAAGTAGTTGTTGTTAGGATGAACAAAGATTATATTTCAAGTCCTAATTCTCCTACAGTCTACTGAGTAAAAGTATTAGGGGCGTGAATGTAGTTAGCTGGTGATAGCGATTTAAATCTCAAGGAAAAAAAACAATGAATTCATGTAACTTGTTTCAGTGGGAAAAGCAAAGGCAGTGTCGTAATGACAGCCTCCCCGGCATGAACAGGAGAATGAGAAAAATGTTCCCCTGTGGATAGAATAAAGTTTTCTACATCTGTCTCTCCAAGTTTTGGTTCACCAGTTTTTTTTTGGGGGGGGGGGAGGTTGCTATGGTCAGGTATTGAACTCACGACTCTTTGGGTCAAGTCAATGAATTACTTCAACCAACGCTTTTACCCACTGGGTTACAAAGGAGGTGAATAATAACTTGGAGATTTGAGTTTCTAAAGGAAAATAACTCAAACTGAGATATCCAGAAAAGGTATGGCACGTGGAACTAGAATAATCTACCCCAATGGACTAAGAAAGGGTTCTGTTCGAAATACGTATATCACCTGATGAAGCCCGGAGGATGCAACGGCCGAAACGTCGTGAATATGACAATAAAGATAAGGACAACAGTCCGAACAATGTAAATAGTGCAAAAGCTACAATACCTCAAATCAGAAATATAGACAAATCCTGAAGAAGGTCGAAACGTACAACGGCCGAAACGTCGTGAATAAGTCAATAAACATGAGGACAACAGTCCACACAATTTAAATAATATAGATAAAGTATTCTGTTCGAAATGTTGACATTTCCAAATAAAAGAGACACCTGAAGAAGGCGGAAGGTTAAAACGATCGAAATGTTATGACTATAAAAACTAAAATAAACAGAGTAGATTGGAAAAACGTTTATTTTATCTTATTAATGTCAGTGGCATGTGTTCAATACATTTTATAGGCAGGAAGGCCGTCCATATTAGGCAAATTAGCGTAACACAATCTATAAGCCCTGACCTGTCTTCTGTCGTAAATATAAGAAGAAGAATTCGTCATATAATTAAATTAGTTCAAACTTTATTTTTCGTGGATACCCGCATTTGAGAAAAAAGTTTATTTTAAATATTGTTTATGTCTACCGGCCTACGTACTGGAGAAAACTTTTCTCGAGTAGCCAGGCCAATAGACGAAATAAATACTGTTTAAAATAAACGAAGCGTCTACTCAAACACGGTTATCCAATAGAAATAACGTTTGAAATTATAAAAATATGTTGAATTAAAAAATAAATCCTTTAATTCTTTAGAAATATAATTTAATCAATATTTCCTGTAGCCTTTCTGGTTTTTCATTCGTATTGAAATGTTACAACTTCAGATCTTTACTTTCACAAGGAAAGACGTTTCGAAAAAATCAAGGTTAGAAAGATTAACTGTGAACTTTTATCGGTTGTTTTCTATTGTCATTAAATGTTATCATGTCTAGAGATTAGACACTTTTGTTCTGTAAAGTTATTAAGGGCATAGCACGTCTGCTGTAATTTCAAAAGACTTTTCTTCTGCCAATTCCTCGCCAGCGCTGTGGTAATTTTAACTTGAGCTATATTTGGCAGGTGTAGTTCTTTTGCTGAATGGTGTGCATCCTATCTTACTATGTTTAAATCAAAAGCGTGAATTCTATATAAAAGTTTTCAAGACGGTTTTTTTCGGGGAGTGGAGAACAGAAAAAACTACACAGAAATCCCATCTCTTTATTTACCTCGGGGCTATAATCTTTTAGATGAGAAAATTGGCTTGCCAAGACGAAATTGTCTGCTATTCCGTATTTTATTCAATTTAACTAGACTCTGCCATTGTCACCTTTTTAGGCGTAAAGTACGATGAAATTGATGCACAGAGAACAGGCGAATAACATGACCATTTTTAAAACCGTGCCAGCTTAAAGGGTCCCAAACTCTTTAACGGCAGAACAGTTGCATTAGAATCGGAATTGGGTATGACGAACAATCAGCTTGATAGAATCTCAAAAGAGTGTCTTGACAGTGTAAAATAATTAATACGATGGTTGTGACAGAGATAGTCGAAGAGGCTGTAAAAAGCAGCTTTGAACAATCGGCTGGACTGACCGTAAGAGCAATAGAAAAAGGCCAACTCTTAAGAGAGCAGTGTTTTTTTTTTTTCTGTTGCTTAATAATGTTTTCAGACCGCGTCTGTCTATTTTTTCCATCATATCAATTTTTCTCTTTTTTTTTTTTTTCTTTTCTTTTTGCTATATCTACTTAACCATTGCGATTGCTTCATCGCAATTCCTCCCTTCGGATATTTTATTCTCTTGCGGTTTTGACTTTCCGTCCAATTTACTTTTTTCGGTTTTTTTTTTTTGTTTTTTTGTTTTTTTTTATCCGGTATTCTTTGTGTTTCTGTAGCTTTACTCCATTTTTAATTCTTCTCGAAAAATCGAAAAAAAAAAGCATACTTCGCTTTCCTTCTTCTCGTAGTTAACTTTGCTTGTTTTGCCTTTTCTCTTCCATTGCAGATTCTTTATTGCTTGATTTATTCTCTGTATTTGTCCTTCATTTTACGATAGAGCTATTTCCTTTTTTTCTTTGTTGAGTTCTCTTCTGTAGTCATGCGAGAAAAAATGTTGAGCGAGAGAGAGAGAGAAAGCGTATGTGTGCCACTGTAAAATAGAGAGAAATGGAGACGAAAAGAAAGTAAAATTAAAGCGAGAGAAGAAAAAGACGTATGGAAGAGAAAGTAAAAGAGAGGAAAAAGAGTGACAGTGAACGAGAAAAAGAAATATGGAAAGAAAGAAATACAGAAAGCGAAAGAAAGAAAAAAGTAATACGGAGAAAAAGAGATCAAGAGTGATAGAAAAAATAAAAGAGGGAAATAATAAAAGGAAAAAAGAGAGAATGTAAGGGTAGAAAAAGAAAGTGGGGGATAGAGAAAAAAAGAGACAATGAGAAAAACAGAAAAATAGAGAAAGACGGACATAGAGAGAAAAAGGAAGAGGATAAATGTTAGGGAGGAATCGAGAGAAAGCGGAAAGAGAAAAAGTGAGTCGAAGTGTGAAACATTCTGTGAGAAAGTGTAAAAAAAGAGAAAGAGGTAGTAAGATAGAACCAGAAAGAGATAAAGAAAGAAACTGAATGAAAGAAAGCGAGAGAGGAAGAAAAGAAAACAGGCGAAGGAGAATTGCGACAAGCAGGACGAAAAAAACAGAGGACGCCATTTTCTTTTACTATGTCTCTGAGAAAAGAGTTACTTTGCGAATAGATCCAGGCTACATTCTTCCGGTGTGCGAGGAAAAGGCAAAGAGAATGACAATCAAATGATTACCATTTTCTTTGCCTTTTTCTTCGCATAAACGACACTCTATGCCTCAATCCTCAGATTCCTGTGTTCTTTTCCAATACAGACTCCTTTTGCTGCCTTGGAACACGCTCCCCTCCTCCTCCTCCATTCCTGTCTTTTGTATTCCCGGCATTCTGGATGCCAACCCGTTCATTACACTTTGACGAAATGCGTATGGATGAGCGGTGGCGATTCAAAACAACTTCGGCATCTTTTCCGTCCGCCCGAGTACACTCAACAAATTCAATGTGGGTTACTGGGAATTGGCAGGGAGAAAGAAAACAATCCCTGTACACTAGAAGAATCTGGCCCGAGTCTCGTTCGAAATTAATTCTTTCCTCTCTGTCATGCATAAAAAAATGTCCTCTTCCTTTGCCATTACTCTGCCTTATCTAACTTCATATAAACACCCCCATCACCCCGAACGCTTCCTCTTTCTTTTGCTATCATCTCACATTTCACCTTTGAATGCAGAGGCTGTAAAATGTCTATAATTAAGCTCAACATAACCACGGTCTTCAACGATTGCCCTTTTCCAAAGAAAGAACGAACATCTATCTATGACGTCATTGATATCTGCTTAATATATATATATATATATATATATATATATTACAATAAACGTGCAATCAATTTACAAATACATGAATTATTCATACAAAACTAATGCAAAGGTTAATGATTTAAATGGCAAGACATCCATCTTGCAAACGATTCAAATAGTACACAAAAAACTCTAAATCCGTTATGCATGAGTTGATCCTTGTAGTAAAAATAACAACTAATACGGCAGAAATTTATATAAACAAGGATCAACTCATGCATAACGGATTTAGAGGTTTTTAAAACTATTTGAATCGTTTGCAAGATGGATGTCTTGCCATTTAAATCATTAACCTTTGCATTAGTTTTGTATGAATATCATGTATATATATATATATATATATATATATATATATATATATATATATATATATATATATTTATTTGGGGACCTTGTGGCACTTAGTGCACCAGGTCTCTGAATTCAACCCTTCAAAAAGTGTGGCTGGTCCTGCACGAAACCTTCACCACTATAATCAAATCTCATGTCGGACTGTCGGTTTCCTGGGAACTGAGCTGCTTGACCCTCATACGCCGAATTCGACAGGAGAGTCGACTATATATATATATATATATATATATATATATATATATATATATATATATATGTGTGTGTGTGTGTGTGTGTATATATATATATATATATATATATATATATATATATGCGTGTGTATGTGTATATATATATATATATGTGTGTGTGTGTGTGTATGTGTATATATATATATATATATATATATATGTGTGTGTGTGTGTGTGTGTATATATATATATATATACATATATATACAGTTAAGATAATAAATCCGTTGGTATATAATCCAAGTGGATCCTATAATGTAAAATATTAAAACTGGTCCACAAAAAGAGCTGAATGTATTTATTATAACAGAGCATATAAATTATATAATAGAGAAGTCTAAAATGACCTCATGAGAAGAGATTAATTTAACTAATGTCTATGCGTTAGCATTTTTCGACTCAAATGGTGGGCTGATATAAAGTTAGAAACTTAAAATTAAATATTTTTTTAAAGTATTTAAAAAAAGGGGAAGCCATTTAAAAATATGGTATGATATTACCCTAACCAAACAAAAAGCCCAAGTGGTGGTAAGAGTAAGTTGTTTGGCTTAATTGGGAAAAAATTTACACAAATTTGACTCAGATATTAATTCTAACACCCCAAGTAGAGGTTAGGAAAAAATCAAATGGAAACTAAAGTAAGGCCTGAAAAATAAAGAAGGTTAAAAAACTAAGTTAATAACCGAAATTATTAGTATAACAAAAACCCAATAATATTTTCCTTTAAAAATTAGCAAAATATGCCAGCAAATGATATAAAATTAACCATCAATATTAATTAAATAGTTTATATGAAGAAAAAACTGAAAAACTAAATAAAAATATTTCCAAACATTTTTTAAAAATTATTAAAATAACTTGAAATATATAAGAAATTTTAAAAAATTATATATATATTATATAAAATTTTCTTATTAAATAAGCACCTGAGTGTGAGGCAGAGCACGAAGGGAAAAAAAATTATCGTGGTTGCTTTTCTATTTCATAGTCTTTCCATTCAAATTTATCTCCCTTTTCTTCCACTGTAACGAAAGTGTCCAGCATTCACTATCATATAAGGCATTGGACATTACATAGGATGTGAAACTGATCTTTTCTAAGCTCAGATGATCTAATCTCCCGTATATCTTTACCAAGTCTCGATCCATTTGCATAAGTGAAAGGTTTTGGTAGCTGTTAACTCTATACTCCGAACACGCGTTCATTATTTTCGATATTAAGGATTTATTACGGCGGATGTGCAGCTGGTGTAACAGATATAGTTACGAAAGTGGAGTCGGTGAGCCGAGTTCAAATTCCGGCTCGGCTGTTGCGTTCATTTTCATATGAAACCGTATCTTCTCACAGCAGCCAGGGGTTAATTTGCAACTTAGACTATAATCTCTACCCTTGTGTCAGAACCTGCTTAAGAGATGGAAAACTCGGAGTTCCTAACTGTAGAGAAAGCAACATTATTATTATAGCCATAACCATAATAATAAAAAGGTCTGAGACACATAATAAGGAAAGATGGCTTAGAGTATTTGACACTCACAGGACATACTGAGAGAAGAAGGGCGGGATGAAACAGCGTGTAACCTACTTAACAAGTAAGTGGATAGTAGAACAGAGGACACAATCACGGTATTTGAGGCATGCCACAAAATCCTGGGAAGAAGTAGAGAGGCTGAACATTTTCAAACGTTTTCAGAAGTCGTCACCTCTTCCGACACCAGGCCACGTTATCTCTTTTCTCTTCGACGTTAAGTGGCAAAATAAACATTGCTGCTTTCGTTACTACTTTCGATAATCAAGGTGTTCCTTACAATATCATAAGAAGTCCTTCGAGGCTTCTCTAAGACAAGTGAAATAACTTAATTCTTCTCATTACTTCGAGTAACGGGGTGTTTATGGCAAAGAAGAATCTCAAATTTAACTTTTCATGGTTAATCATACATACGCATTACCCTCGATGTATGAATAATACATTTAATATAGGAGATAAAGACATTGTATTGCGCTAGGGCCAGTCTCGCCAAAAAATGCAAATTGCTACAAAACCAAAATATTATAATAAAAAACTTGAGTCATTTTCTAAAATAGTCTCGTCAGATCGAAACGTTCATATGGATGCCATACATTGTGGTAATCTTATTCAGAAATATCTAAATTGCCAGGTGTATACAATTGCTTTCTCAGATCAATGGTCAAAAATGGCTTCCAGCGAATACAGACTGTATGTTTTAACTCCTTCTTCCAACCTCGTAAACTCGCGCTACAGAATCCCAAGCAAAGAACTGTATCAAAAAAACTAAAACCATATCACTTGACTTTCAACTAAAATGGATTTAACATGTAACTCGAGAGAAAATAATCACATAATCAGGATAATAATGTCCCACGATACTGGAATGAGTAACAGCAGTTACGAGATTTGAGAAAGTTATTTCCCTGAAAAATTGTTCTTATCAAAAAATTTATAAAGTTCAACGGAAAGTCGTACTATCTGCTCGATCAATGAATTTTTCTTTAAAACAATGGTTATATACGGAGAAATTGGTGCATATAGATATGCAAATGCAGAAAGGTTCATGCAAAATAAGTGGCCTACAGATGTGCAGATGAAAAATGATACAGGAAAATCGGTGACTCCCAGATTTACAGATGTAAAAAATCACTGGTCTACAGGTGGATCTAAAGATGTAAAAAAGATCCGCGAAAATCGATGGACTAAACAGGTACAGATGTAAAAAATTGTTTAGAAAATCGGTAGATATGTCAAGATGTAAAAAGGTACAGGAAAATCATTCTTCAGGTTATATATATATATATATATATATATATATATATGTCTTAACAAGGAATAATGATTCAATAATATAAATTATGTGTAATGAAAATAAATAAAATTTATAAAGTTTATGAAAATAAAATCATTTTTTAAAATCATTTCACCCCAAGCAAGGCAATGAAATCACTAAGATGCTAGGGTGTGAAAGAATCTGAAAAAAAGAAAAAAAAATATTACTAAAGAGAGAGGAAAAGAAAAGAAGATGAATTAAAAAGAAAATAAGATAACGATGGACATTGCATTTAAATTTTTGAAGGTTAACTAAAAAACAAGAGGCCGGAAGGGAATTCCACAAGCGAGAAGTGCGAGAGAAGAAACTGTTAGCATAGAACGTACGGTTGCATCTAGCCATTTCAACTGTAATCTAATCTGTTATGTGCCAGACGTGATACACGCTTAGGCGATCATGTATCTTTCGATACATGACTGACGAGGCAGAATTTTTTCCCGCAGTAGGTTGCCGTTTCTTTCTGCGGTAGACCAGTTGCCATTCAAGGCTATAGAACCCGTTCTGTCCTGCTATTTACCTATAACTGGAGGAAGTAGAAGAGGATTCATATCTTTCCCAAGGGTATTAGCACGTAAGTGAATGTAATAGATTTGACTGGAAATTGAACTTGGCTCTCCGATTCCTCAATCTAAGCCGCTATCCATTACTCCACCGTGCCTCCTCAGAACTAATCTAGTACTACACTTAATTCGTAAAGTCGAGGTAGCAAAGAAAAAGGCTAGTTATAGAAAAAGCAAAGGAAAGCTAACATTACGGCGGTGGGAAAGTGACTGAAGCCGAGATAACAGGTCATGTATAGATTTTCACCCATAGACAACGAAACTTATGGACAACTGCCAAAAATTTGCCTACCCTCTGCCCTTGCAGGTGGCTATAAAATAATGTAATAACAACGGAAAATGTATTTAAAAGCAAATTTAACCAGGCAACAATATAAACGAAAAATTAATCAGGAATTATTGGATTTGTGTAGCCATCTTTTTCACATCAATCAAGTAAACAACAGTAATATGTATTTACGCAATGCACGCTCCAACATGTCTGAACATGTGACATAAACTATCATTTCTATTGGATAATGATGAATTTGAAAACAATGAAAGAGATCACAGAGGACTCACAACGTTCTGCTACTCTAACAGGAGGGATAAGCCTTAATGGTTGAACAATTATTAATTTAGAATATATAGGGTTTCATCTTTTGGCCATTTTTGCCGGTTGTAAATTTGCTTTGATCGTTATCGATAACATATAGATTTTTAACTATGCATGTTGCAACAGCCAGCCGTTTCTATGACCGTTTTTTTTTTATTATTCATTCTTATGATAAACAATGTACTATTCAATAACTTATTTGACACTTGGGTTAACTCGAAGCTATGGAGATAAAAACAAATTGAACGCATCTCTTGGCATTCAAACTTTTTAGTGACGTCATAGCAATTATTCTCAATAAGCAAAAATAGAACGAATGTCTTGCGTCAAGCATGTCGTTAGGTTTAAATAATTTAACAATAATACAATGACATGAAAAAAATAAAAATACCTCAAAGCTTTGACTATCGTAGCTGGAGGCATTATTATTATTATTATTATTATTATTACATATTAAAATTATCGAATACAAGAGCCACTTAAGGCGTAGGTTTACTGTTAAAATGATTATGGATATGAGTGAGAGATTAGATGTTAGGTGTTAGGAAATAGGGATTACGAGGATATGATGAATACATAATAACTGACCTTTGTCATGAGGTGGTTAAGATTATGTTGTTTCACAACGTGTCAGTTCTTGGGGAAAGACTGTCTCAATGGAAGCTTCTGATTACACATCGAATACGGGGGAAATGGGGCTGATTTGATACGTGAAAGTAGCATGGCGTCTCCTAGCAGTAAAAGTCTAGACTGGATGAACTACGTGTCTGAAAATTTGCCATGGAAATAATGATAGGCGCAGGCTTGCGAAGTTGTGTCTGTGAGAAAGAGGGTGCAAAGAATACATTTTCCCCTATAAGATCGTATAAAAGGATATTAAACTGCATGAGCGCTGAAAAATGGTACTCTATTTATGGTTTAATCTGACTCTTGTAAAGACAAAGTATAACAGAATGGTACTTCCTTACGAGAACATAATTAATTTATGCTACTAGTGTTTGGACATATAATCAGCGAGACTATTTAAATATGGGTATATTGAAGGCAAGAAAAGCAGAGAGAAACAGTGAGTAACCTACCTAATAAGCTTGTGCAAATAAATGCTAGAACAGACTGAGAAGGATAGTAAGGTGACAAACATTAGAACTACAAAGGATAGGAAGTTGTGGAGAGACATGACTGTACATGTCCTAAAGGGATATGGCATTTAAAAGAAGAATTATATTTGCATTCACAAAACTATGATACAACTTGTTATAAGTTTATAAGACTGAGACTGTCTCAGGGTGTCACTGAATCAGTAAAATGTTTTCCAATATGTATTTGTGACTTGTGAAATTTATATGCAAACAATTTACAGAACATGTAATTGAAAATATATAGTAAATGCCTGCCTATATTTCTGAGATAGAGGTGTTATTTGTACTATTTACATTATTCTGACTTTTGTCCTCATCTTTGTTGCTATATTTATCACAACGTTTCAGCCGCTGTACACTCTGTCCTTCTTCAGGTGGCTGGAATGTCGAACTGAACTCTTTATTTTGCTCGATAGGGTAGACTCTTCTCGTTCTATGTACCATGTCTAATGGATGTCACTTATTAGTTATCTCCTCTTCATTCCCCTGTCCAAGTTCTCCACCGCCTTAACCACGTCCTAGAGGACACATGGCACAGTGGATAAAGGTGTTAGTTAGATCCAGTGACAGGACCCAAGAAGTGTGAGTTCGATACCCATCAGTAGCGACGTAGTGTAGGGTTAAAAGCTGAAAACCGAAGGTTTTATTCTTTCTGCACAGGACCAATGCTTGCTAACTCGAGCTTACCAAGCACACAGACTGAAAAATTGTGTTAACCCGAAATGCAGATTCCGTGATAAATATCCAGAAACAATATAGCATCTTGTATCAAGCTGAATATAAAACCCGGAATGACAAAGCGGACCAATAGCTGCATTGGAAAATATGCAACTTTTACGGAAAGAAAAGGAAACTGTCAGAAATTGCTATGAATATCACCCAGACCCGGTTAAAGAGAATAGGACCTGGAAGAATTTTATGGGACTTTGCAATACACACAGGCAGAACAATTAAAGTTAATCGCCCAGACACGGTGACCAGAGACTGCAAAAACAAAATGTACCTTCTCATTGACAAAAACTATCAAAATACAAGGACCTTGAAATTGAAATCTCAAAAATGTGTTACATAATGACATCAATAATTCAAGTTGTATTTAGCGCCTCGGATTGATTGAAAAAAGTTCCGATAGCATCATTGAAGGGATTCCTGGTAGCAATGCCTTAAAGAAATACAAAACTTGTACACACAAGTACAGAGCATTTTAAAAAGATGATAAGTGAAAATGCCATTTCTGAGCTTAGGTCTATGGTTGGTACCCGTAAGGAAATATGTATACGACAGGAATAATAACAACAACAATAATAATAGTAATAATAATAATAATAGCTTGAGTCATAAATAATTTCCGTTTTTGTTTATCAACTTTATTCTTAAAAAGTCGTACAGTTATATTTGATCTAATTATATATTCACTATTATTTGGGAAAGGTTTTCCTCCTAAAAAATGTTTTGCATACGTTTAAAATAGCAATAATCAGTTTGGGCAAGATGAGATGAATATGGCACTTGCATTAGAACAGACCAACCGAATTCCATCATTTTTTCCAGAGTTATTTTTACTGTATGCTACCCTTTTTCCATTAACGGGAGCAGTGGATTTTTCGACCAAATCTTTATGGGTACATTGCAGCTGCTGGATGTATAAATGTGCATTTAGTGTTCCATTGTTTTCAAGAACTCTAAATAAATAATAAAATGACGGTCTCACCACACGCACAATACTATCTTCCTTTCATGGGGCTCAGATTTTGGAACGGCTGTGAAGATTTTTTATCACTGCATTTGTGTTGAATATTATTGTATGCAATCCAATTTTCATCGCTGTTATGATATATTTAAAGAACAGTTAGGATGATGCATCCGACATTACATCTGGCTCCCCAAAACAGAAACTACTTATGATTCCTCTTAATATTAATAATCGTTTTAAAATTCGATAATAATAACGGGCTAATATTTCAGGATTATGCTCTACAAACCAAATCGATATGATTGTTGAGAGATAATCGATGCAAAAAAAATCAGAGGTAATTATTGTGGTTTTACGATTAAATGTCTAGACTTAAACGTTTGGTTATGGGTTAGAAATGTCATTGCCGGTAGCGTTTTCTTCTTGCAGATGAGTGCACCGATTATTTGTGAGAAAAAGGTAAGTACAAGAGTTTTGCTTAGTTGTCTGGGCGGAGCAGAAACGGACAGAAGCGGAGGGGAGGGGGAAGAAGAAGAGAGACAAAGTAGATAATTACGTTGAGCGTAATCGACATTACTTCGATTGCTTGGCTAGAATTAGTCCCAAACCAATTAATTCTGGTCTAGTTGCGGGACGATTTCTTAAATAAAGAAGACGTTCACCCTGTGTGTGTGTGCGTGCGTGCGTGCGTGCGTGCGTGCGTGCGTGCGTGCGTGCGTGCGTGCGTGCGTGCGTGCGTGCGTGCGTGCGTGCGTGCGTGTGTGTGTGTTCGTTCGGTCGTTCTTTTGACAGCAAAACTACTGCACCCCTTTGGTACAATAAAATTTAAGATAGAAAATAAAAATACGTAATTTTAACATACATTTTAATATTAATTTTATATATAAATTATTATTTAATTTTTTAGTTAATAAATTAAAAGAAAATCATCTCATTTTAGCTTGTATTTTATTTTTAATTTATTAATTAAATTTTTAAACTTTAGTATAAATACCAGTAATTTCAATACGTATTTTTAATATAAATATGCAATTTTAACATATGAATTATTTTTTATCCAATTTCTTATTTAAACGGGAAAGTTTTAATTGAAAATAAAAATTAGGTAATTTTAAGATGTATCTGATTTTAATTTTTTTAAATTTAAATTCAAATTTTTAATCTAAGAAGAAACATGTAATTATAACATGTTTTCAATTCATTGTAACATGTATTATAACATATATTCATTTGTAACATGTATTCATTTGTAACACCTATTCATTTGTATTACGTATTCATATGTAACAAGTATTTATTTGTAACACGTATTCATTTGTAACATATATACATTTATAACATGTATTCATTTGTAACATATATTCATTTCTAAACATGTATTTATTTGTAACATATATTCATTTGAAAAATATATTCATTTGTAATATGTATTCATTTGTAACATATTAATTTATAACATGTATTCATTTGTAACGTATATTCATTTGTAACGTATTCATTAGTAGCATATATTCATTTGTAATGTGTATTCATTTTTAACATATATTCATTTGTAACATGCATTTAATTGCATCATGTATTTAACGAATAAAAAGTGATGACAACAAAAAGCACTATTTTCCTATTTTCTTTTGCTTTAAATAAATAACACACTTTTTTTCTCTTTAGACAGTTTTCAAGTGGGATATACACATGATTTTCCTAGGATTTGCAATACTTTCCGTTTCCAACAGAATTAGTGGAAATGCGGTTTGTGCGATGGATAGCGACTCGGAATCGGTGAGCTGAGTCTGAATTTCAGTTGGCTTAGCTGCATTTTTTTACGCGCAAATACCCTTAGCAAAGGTGGGACTAAATATTATCTCTCCAGCTATACGGTTAAACAGTAAGACATGTATCTGAAAAAAATCATTGTTATTCTCAAAAAATTGTTAATGCAAAAAAGGATTATTCTTATCGTCTAAAAATATGTTTCAGCTTTAAATAAATTTAAAGTCTGTAGATAAGCCATAAAATTCCGATAGATTTAAATTATAGCATTGCTAACTTTTTGTAAACTTCAAAGACGAACGATCAAATTATTATAATGTACGATTTAAAAATATTTTGCGACTGAAGAAGGAGATTACTGGAAAGTAATTGAAACTCACCTGAAGCGAGCTGAATGTGTAATGCTCCTCATGCCAATGACACTTCCACCGAGCTTCTCTACGGCATATAACTTCACTGAATTTTGATGTGTTTCTCTCGAATTTATATTTAAACTGGGGTCATCAGGAGAGAATGTGCACCGTTTCGGGGCCTTCCTCACAACGGTTTCAGTTGCCCCGCCCCCCTCACCGATCTGAGGCCCCATTATAACGATATACAAGTGTTGTAGATAAACTAGTTCAACTGTGTAACGGCGAAATTAAATTTACGAAAATTCCAAAAAACGGCAAACCTCGTGTCCTGAGAATGCAACGTGAACCTCATTACGCATTCACGATCAGACATGTCATGCCGTCATGTTCGCTGAAACACTCCACGGAGTATTTCGTTTTTTCCATATCCACATAGAACTATTCTCAGTTACTTCTATTAGGCGTTTTATACTTTTGGCCCTATTACGCCCATTGACTCCAATTTGGCCCATAAATTGGTACAGAGTGCCTGAAACGAAACCCCTTGCTCCAATTTCCACTGCTCTAACAATTGCATTATACCCCTCCTTTATTAGCTCTGATTTTAGATTTTCATATTTATTAGTTTTATAATCGTGGCTTTGTTCCATCCGGCATTCATATGGTACTGTTAATTCCACCAGGATGATTTTATGGTTCACCCTTGACAGAAGAACAATATCTGGTCGCAGACCTTTACTTGATATTATTTTGGGGTAATCATTACGCCAAACAGGAAGGTCTGCAGATACCTCCCAGATGCCACCAGAGCTAAGGAGATTCTTAGCATGACATACTGGGCTGAATTAGATGACTCAGACTTCATATATTTCTTTACAGTTTTGACCAGCTCATCCAAAACACTATTGTGCCTCCATGTATATCTTCCATCGACAAGGGCTGTTTTACAGGAACTAAGAACATGTTCTAATGTTTGTGGATTTTCCTTACACAGGGCACAAGTAGGATCACTCTCTTTCTTCCATTTAACAAGATTATTCTTAGAAGGTAGCAGGTCATACGTGGAACGTATTAAATAACTCAACCTGAGTGGAGCCATCTGCGAAATGTTCTTCCAAGTAATAGATTTCTGCAGAGCCTCCTCCCAGTTTGTCCATTGGCCTTGTTGGGATTGTTGCATCCTTTTACGAATCTTCTTCGTTCATCACATTTTGGATGACCATGTCACGGCGATCTTTACCAGAAGTTTTCGACCACCATTGCCTTTCATTTAGTCCTAACCCTTGTTTCCCTGCTTGAGTGTATCCGATGACTTCATTGAAAGCTAGATTGTCTTTATCACTTGTTATCGTCTCTCTGACCTTCCACTTTCTCCCTGTTTTTAATGTTGGCTTTAGTGCTTTTATTGCTTTATCCTTGGAGTCATCCAACATCATTTGAAGTCTAATTTTTCCGGATTTATACTCTTCCACAATCGATTTAAATGGCAACTTTAGTTTTGCTTATCTGTAGTACAATGCGATATCAGACAAACCTGGAGGCAAACCCAACCATTTTCGGATATATTTGTTCATTTTTCTTTCCATTGACTCAATTGTACTCATTCCAAATTCGTACACAAGTATGGGCCATAGTAGCATTGGAATGAGCACATGCTCTAAGCACCATACCTTGTATTTTCCTTTTAGAGGACAAAGATCTATCTTATGGAGATCTTCTTGTAATGATCTGGATGTTTCTTTTACTTGGTTGGTATCTTTTAAGGATTGATCGTACCAACGACCTAAACTTTTCACTGATTTTTCTCATACACTAGGGATTCTTTGGCCACCTACTACAAAATTTGTGTTTTTATTCAACTTCCCTTTCCTAAGAGAAAGACTTCTGGACTTGTTTGGTTTAAATTTCATTCTACACCAACTTATCAGGTCGTCCATCAAGCTTAATATCCTGCGAGTTGAACTTACTTTGGATGAGAGGATTGTAGTGTCATCCATGAACGCTTTCACTGGTGGCATTTGATAACCTCCACCAAGCTCAACAACATCAGCCTTGTTGTTTGTCGCTTTGAGAATCAGTTCCATTGCTAGAACGAAAAGTATTGGTGACACTGTACATCCCATCGCAATTCCAACTTCAAGTCTGTTCCACTTAGTCGTAAAGTCTTTTGTAGTGAAACGCATGAGGAAACCATCAAAATAAGTTCCTAGCATAATAGATATTTCCTCAGGAATATGGTACATTTGTAATGATAATTGTATCATTTGGTGAGGTGCTGATCCGTAGGCATTAGCTAAATCCAACCAAATGACGTCCAAATCTTTCCTTTTAATTTTTGTTTTTTGAATGGCCTCCCAGATCATGTTTCCATGCTCTAAGCAACCAGCTATTCCTGGAACACCACCCTTCTGTACTGACGTATCGATATACTCATTATCGAGAAGGTATTTAGTCAACCTCGATGCCAAAACTTCGAAAAATATCTTTCCTTCTACATTGAGAAGAGAAATTGGCCGAAATTGACTGATGTCCTTGGAATTCTTTTCTTTGGGTATGTACACCCCTTCCGCTATCATCCACTGTTGGCTGATATGGTAATTTATCCATGCTAATTTTAAGTTAGTATGTAACCATTTAAGAGGAGGACATTTTTGTATAGAAGGAAAGTTATTCCGTTAGGGCCAGGTGCAGATTTATTCCTACTTTTGTCGACTATGCGTTTTATTTCTTCGCGTGTGGGTGGTTTCATGTCAAACTTCACTTTAGAAACGGCTGGCCAAAATAAGTTGCTATTATGATCTAGAGGAATATGTCGTTTAGGATCAGAGTGCATACCTCTTAAATGTTCCTCGAGAACATTTTCCTCTATTTTAAGCACACCTGATCTTGGTTGATCAAATATATTCCTCGCATATTTGTACGGTTCCTGGAAGAAACGTCTTTCCTTCGTTTCACTCGTCTCTTTCTTAAATTTTCAGCTCTGCTAAGAGCGTTGTGTTTCTCTTTAAGGTCCTGTCAGATTTTAAGCAAGCCTTCTTTCTCGTCAAAATTTGCGAAACGGATTTGTCGTTTTAGATTTCTTTTTTTGTTTCTCAAATCTTGCAATAACCGTTGACGCCTGTTCTTTTTGAGTGGTGGCTTATCATTTTCCTCTTTCACGCCGTAGATTTCCTTACAAACCCTGTAGATTATTTTACTACTTTCGTTCAAATGTTCGTGATATTTCTTTCTTCCCAGCTCTTTACGTAATGTCTTGCTAATGATGCTGTCTAGCATACACCACACTTCCGAGTTCGATGCTGGTGGAAATTTGATTCTTGGCAGTTTGGGTTGCGTCCCATCCTTTGATTCAGCAGCTTGGATATCCTCAGCACTGTGGTATGCATCCTGGCATTGGTTTTCCGACGACTTATCTGTGTTGACAGAGCGCTGCTCCTGAACCGTTTTCAGAGAAGCACAACCCATTTTTGCAAGGTGAATCTTCGCTCCCTTTTGGGACTTGAATTTCCGACCACAGACACATGGGAAGTCCGTGCACTTTTCTAAATTTATGGTTTGTTTTTCATTCGGGGTTTGCTGCCGATTATTTCGTTTGGATTCATCATCCTCTCTCCGTTTCGGTGAATTCTGAGGGCATTTCCTTTTATACTCCTTTTTAGCAATACTTTAATGAACTCTGGGTTGCTGACCCGGTGAGATCATCTGATCTTTCCCAGCATCCCCTGTCTTTCCAGGTGTCTGTTAGTCTGTTCCTAACCGCCATTCAGTCTATTCCTGAAAGCCAACGGACTAGCCATGAGTTTGAAGAAGGAAATTACTGGAAAGTAATTGAAAATCACCTGAAGCGAGCTGAATGTGTAATGCTCCTCATGCCAATGACACTTCCACCGAGCTTCTCTACGGCATATGACTTCACTGAATTTTGATGTGTTCCTCTCGAATTTATATTTAAACTGGAGTCATAAGGAGAGAATGTGCACCGTTTCGGGGCCTTCCTCTCAACGGTTTCAGTTGCATTGTATATAAATATTTTCTGGATTTGCGTATATGGCAATGTTATTTCTTTTATTTATACTGCTCGCCACGGAAATAATATGCTATTCTTGATGGAACATGACAGTATCTGACAATCGTGTTTTTTATCAGCAGGTTTTCCTGAGGTTTTCGACACAAACGGGACACAATGAAGACTCTTGTCTATTTTTCTAGAATTTTTTATCGGTGTATACTTTTCTTTGTTAGCGTCAGCTAATATTAAGCTAGGCTTGGCCATAATTAACACATATCCAAGCTTGAGCCTGATTTCCTGCCTAAAATATAACCTTGTAGGATGTGAATTTGGTGGCATATTAAATGTGAGTTCAATCCCTGGATAGGGTAGTACGGGATCAAACTCAGTGGGAATAGCGAAAGCAGTAAGTGAGCAGTATTAAAAAGAGACAAGATATTCCGTGACATGGGCAATGACATGAGAACAATCTACTCTCGTGCACTAAATTGTTTAGTTGGAAATTCCATGGAGGCTACTTGGATCAAGAGATTCCTGAAGAAGTCCGGAGAGCATAACGTTGTGATAATAACAACAAGGATGAAGATATTAGTCCAACTGTAAATAGACTGAATAATGATAACGCCACATCCCAGAAATTTCGAACAGCTGATTTCAGTGTGAGGAAATGTAAACACAAATACAATTAACCAAAATAGGTGAGGGTAAAAAATCTCTCTCTCACTTTCTCTCTCACTCTCTCTCACTCTCACCCTCTCTAACACGCTCTCTCACTCACTCTCTCTCTCTCTCTCTAACTCTCTCTCTTTACGCACACACGCACACACACACGAAAACATACAGGTGGGTGTGATCTTAATTAAATTATTTGCAGTTGCCCTTCCTCAGGTGTTCGAGGATCAAATAATATTCAGAGAATTTCGAACAGGAATCTATGTTCAATCTATGGAGGTAGAATTGATTCAGTTCCGAGGAAATGTTGAGTTTTTAACAACGAAGATGAGGATATCAGTCTAACAAGCAATTGGGAGGAAAAACTGAGCTTATTTGGGGGGAATATAAAAGACCTGAGCCTTATCAATTCTCAAGATTTACAGAAAAATTATCAAATGATAATAAATAAACGTGAAATTGGCAGGAATCGGTCTAAATAAACGTGAAATTGTTAAGGATGGGTCAAAATAAACGTGAAATTGGCAAAGATCTGTCTAACTAAACGTGAAATTGGCAGGTATCGGTTTTAGTAAACGCGAAATTCGCAGGTAGCGGTCTAAATAAACGTGAAATTGGCAGGGATCGGTCTAAATAAACGTGAAATTGGCAAATACCGGCCTAAATAATCATGAAATTCGCACGGATCGGTTTACGTAAACGCTCGATCAAAATAAACGTGAAATTGGCGGGGATCGGTCTAATTAAACGTGAAATTAGCAGGGATCGTTCTAAATAAACATGAAATTGTCAGGGATCGGTCTAAATAAACGTGAAGTTTGCAGGGATGGGTCTAAATAAACATGAAATTGTCAGGGATCGGTCTAAATAAACGTGAAATTGCCAGAGGTCGATCAAAATAAACGTGAAATTGGGGGGGATCGGTCTAATTAAACATGAAATTGGCAGGGATCGTTCTAAATAAACATGAAATTGTCAGGGATCGGTCTAAATAAACATGAAATTTGCAGGGATCGGTCTAAGTAAACGTGAAATTATCAGGAATCGGTCTAAATAAACCTGAAATCAGCAGGGATCCGTTTAAGTAATCGTGAAATTGGCAGGGATCGATCTAAATAAACGTGAAATTGGCAGGGATAGATCTAATTTAAAGCAAAACTATTCAAACTTTCAAATCTCTCGGCCAAGCAAATTCGATTTTTTTTCTATCCGATATTTTAGTAACCGGAAGCCAAATTATAATTCGTAAAACAATCGGTAAAATATCGATTGCACATTTTTTGAAATATTATTATTTATCAGAAAAATATAAATATAAGTAAACATAAATAATGTAAACTACAACCTCGCAAAAAAATATTTAATATTTTTAAAGAATATATAAACAAAAAATATACTTACACTTACAGTTGATATTTCATCATGAGGAAAGATTTGTATAATTTAACTCTCACAAGACTGACTGAAGGCAAGTCGGGAAGAGGAAAACATAACTTACCTACCGAATTTAGATGGCAGAACATGATTTAGGAGAGATTATAAGAAAGCAAAATTTATTAAGAGCTACAGATGACAGGAAATTGTAGAGAAGAATGATCGCCAACGTCCTGAATGAACATGTTACATAGAAGAAGTCCTCGTCCCAAAGATGTTGTGGCATCACAGCACTTCAAAGATTCCGTTTTTTTCTTCCTGACGTTTCTGAAAATCTTACTTTGGTTAATTAAACTCCGACGACATTTCTCAGATTTCTCTAATATTTTGTAAAAGATGGGGTTGTGAAATTTTGCATCGGTTTCATTTTGAAATAAATCTTGTGCTACATTGTATTATAACAAGAAAAATCTTTTTAGTCATGAATCACATTCATCCCGATATTTGGTTGTGTGTAAAAATCTTCAGTGTAAAACTGCTGCTCAATTTAGTTAATAGTTTTAACAAAAAGGCACCGGAAATTTTTGCACGCTGCCAATATATTTTTCCATGTCTAATGAAAATATCGAATGTTTTTCAATACTTAAAACTTTATTTCAAAATATACTTCAATGCAATTTCCGAAATCTGGAGGAAGAAATAATTCAAGAAAATAAAATTTACTTATCGGAAAGTTTAGTTTGTTTCTATATGGATGCAAAACATCAGATAAACTATTAAATATTAATTGTAAAACAAATGCATTTGTCTTACCAATCAGATGGCTTTACGTCAATTCGTTATGTAAGTCTTCTGGCCAATCAGAAATGGATATTTTCCAAGATTGATCAACAAATACTTATCCATGCCGAAAATAGGATTCATTATTGTTGAAAGCCGATCGATAATTATTTTAAAGTATGTGAGAGTCTAAGAGATGATGTTAAAAAAAAATTGTATTCTTACTGCCAGAAGAAAATGTCGCAAATAATGTAAAACCGCGGGCGATATTTAAGAGTTTCACGTTGTTTCTGCAACTTCAGTTTTCAGTACGATACTTTACGTTAATCTTGTCTTGAAGCAACAGAAGAAATCTCACGAGGTTGATTATGCTATTTAAATACCTTGAAAGACTATTTGGGCCTTAAACTCACTTCTGACCTCAAGTGGAACTCGTAGATACGATCCATCGCTAAAATGATCGGTTGCCTGTACCGCTCCAGTCAGTACCTGACTCCTTCTGCTATCCTCTAGCTTTACAAGAGTCAGATCAGGCCCAAAATAGATTACTGCTATTTGGGAGGGAGATGGCCAGTCCTCATTTCCCAGTTTCGATAGTGTTAAAAAGCGTCTTCGAGTCATTTTTGGTGTCGAATTATTTTCCACCCTCCAACCTCACTCTAACATGCGGAATGTGGCGACTCTCACTGCTCTATGGCTGCAACCATAGAAAGTGCTCGGACGAACTACATTCCTTGGTTCGGCCAGGTTTAATCTTCCCGGTTAGGACCCGCCATGACAATTAGATTGTAACAAAACACCCATATTCCCTCAGTACCCTATCAATAAAAGTCAGTTCCGCTCGAACTTCTTCCCGTGAATCACTGCTCTGTGAAACCGACTTTTAAGCGGATGTTTCCAGATCGCTACAATCTTAACCTGTCCAAATCTAGGGTTAACCGTTATCTTCCCCTCCTATCTGTATAACCTACCTCTTAAAGTAACCCTTTACTTTGAGTGGACCCTGGACCTTGCACAGGGTGAACTTAAATGTAAAATAATTAACAAAAGAAAGGAAGAGGCTTTCTTCAGCCAAATTTAGCGAAACATGGATAAAGTCGCTGACGTAGTGACATATGCATCTCAGCTAGGAAGAAGGATTTATTTACACCCAAGCAAAATATATGTCAGCCCAGTCCGTGATAGATTAGATTAGGTTTAATTCTAATTTTCACTTTGCATAACATTTTAACTTAGCTCTAGAATTTATTTTTGCCCCTCTTCTTAATTCAGTACCCCAACTCCTCCTCCTCCTCCTCCTCCTCCTCCTCCTTAAGTAGGTGATAAAATTTCAGTTCTGTTGTAGGCACCAGGATTTGTTTGGTCTTTCGTAACCTCGCATTATTATATTGCTTGTTTATATAAGCATCTCCCTTGAGCCTCGCTCATCGCACTTCCGGTTGTGATATGCATCCTGTCATGACGTGTCGCTAAAAAAGGACACCTGGACGTTAATCTATGTTAATCTTTCTTCATCCGTCTTTATCTGACCGTAATCAATCACCTTCAGATTTCAGGCTTACCTAAGATACTGGTTAGATCAAATTATTTCATATTTAAGACCATCACGCGACACCAATAGTTAACTTTTACTTGGGTAATATTAAATTATGGATGGTGGAGGGGGTTCTATCTACAACTTAAACTTCCTTTTTTTTTTAAATGCATTTTTTACTAAATGAACACCGGAAATGGTCATTTTTTACTTCGTCCTGAAGAAAATAGTGAATATATAAGACAAAAATGTATAAATGAACATAGATGTAGTTTTATCTTAATTATACTCCCACATGAATCACCTATCAGGTGAAGAGAAACCTGGAAGCAACAGAAATGTTATTCTACAGAAGAATGCTGAGAATACCATGGACGGAGTGCGTAGGCAACGAAGAAGTCTTCAGGGAAATAGAAACATATATATATATATATATATATATATATATATATATATATATATATATATATATATATATAGATAGATAGATAGATAATATTAGTGGTTATATACACATACATATGCAATCATATATCTAAATTATATAAATATACATACATACATACATACATACATACATACATACATACATACACATACATATATATACGTATAAAAATAATTCCAAGAGGATAGAATCCAGGTAAAACTCAATGTCCAGGACAGAGTAAGGATATAATAAAAAGGCTTAAACACTAATATTCCATGGTCATAATTTATTCCATTGGAATCGTAAATACAATCCAATTCATCAGACCTACAAATTCAAAAAGAAAACAGAAAAAAACAACTCCGGGAATAAAAAAATGAAATTTAGTGAGAGTGTATGTATGGGAGTGTGGGACGAATGTTAGAGTAAAAAAAAGCTATAGGGAGGGGAAACAGACGAGAGAAGAACAGGAGGGTCCAAAGAAGAAGGGGGGTTAAAATTTAACAGAGAGAAGTTTTAAAGAGGGGAGTCAAAGACGGTTTAAGTGAGAGAAATATGAATATTCACTGATGTCTAATACATTAAAGATTTACGGGAAAAGAGTATACATTTTGTGGTGACATACACACACACAATAGCCGATGTAATCTTAAAGATCAGAAGATGAGAGAGGGAGAGGAAAAGAAAAGAAAAAAGGGATGGGGGAGAGAGATGGGGTGGAGGGAACTAAAAGGGCCGCTGTGTAATCAAGAAAATTTGACAAAAAGTAATATCGACTCCAGGTTACAAATCAAATATAAGCATATAAAAATATAACGATTATCTAATCTAGCAAGGACCTATATTTCTATGTTCAAAAACACATACGTATACACACATACACAACAACATATTTATATTTACACGTGCATACATATATATCGGCGTGTACACACATACCCATACATACATATATATATATATATATATATATATATATATATATATATACACACATATATATATATAAATATATATACATACACACACATCCATACACACCCTCCCAAATATATATTTATATATATATATATATATATATATATATATATATATATATATATATATATATATATATATATATATATATTTACGCACATATATACATACGTACATACACATACGTGCACATAAACATATATACATAAAACCTTACGCATCTCCAAACAATTACATACACATACCCATCTAAACAAAAAAACAATGTATCCCTCTATCTATCAATCTACCTACACATACATACAGCTAGATACATACATACCTGAACATACACACACACATATATAAACACATCTACATACACATCTACCTACATATTAATACATCCATACATATATATATATATATATATATATATATATATATATATATATATATATATATATATATATTATACATATACACACATACACACACATGTACGCACATATACATAGCTATATATAAATCAAAATTTAAAATTTAAAAAAAAAATTTAATTTTAAAAATTTTGTCTCAAAATCAAAAAATGAAAAAAAAATTTTAGGGGACCCTATCCATCCATATATACATTTAACATCTAAAAATATACGGGTGGAATTAAATTAATTTATACTTCAAGAACATTGAGGAAGACAACTTTAAGAATATTAAAAATATTAAAAACGGCTGAGTGACTAACGTGTATCTATCACTTATGTTTACATATATACCTAGGTATATAAATATTATAAGATTATCTGGTTTTGCATATCAGTTATTAGGGAAAACTTCTACTTACCTACCCACTTACACATATATCACCACATGAATAAAGATTAACAAAAAATACATAGCGCATCACAAAAACATACACGATGATACATATAGATAATCATAATAGTTAATCCATTAAAATGTCATGCCCGATGTTATTGAACCAAGATGGAACTGACACAAGTGACAACACATTATAAAACAGTGTTTATGTTTTGAATTGTTTCTGATGTCTGCATTTAGAAAAGATCTCACTACGAAGATTTAGCAACTCATCCTGATTCTTATCTCTAATAATAATTTTTTCCGCCATGCACAGATCACACCGATCGCGGAAGTTATTAGGGGTTCTAGCTCTTGATAAGTATCTCCATTCGAAAAGTGGGGCTAGCCCCTTATCAACCAGATCCCAGTAGTGTTTTCATACATACATTTACCCCCGATTGGACAATGGTCTTTATTCCTACAATTGCAGGTAGGGTTACAAGAGTGAGTTTCATTACTATGGTAGTTTCTAAGTATTCTACAATTATGGGAAGATATAATTTTTCCATATTTTAACGCATGAATATATATATATATATATATATATATATATATATATATATATATATATATATATATATAAGAAAAAAAACAGACCACTTTAAGGTACCATTATAATAATTTATTTCACCAGTCCTTTTAAAGGACGCCGGATCATCAGATAGCACTTCCAAAAATGAAATGAAACGAAAAATTAGATTAAAAGTGATGGGTAGTGTAAATTTTTTGTAATTTAACAGAGAGTTTAAGAGGGATAGTTAAAGAGACATGGTAGAGTATAGGGAGGGATTAATTTCATATCTCTCTCAAGTATACTTTGTATTGGAGAAGGAGGAGTGACCAGACCGTGACCTATTTAGACGGTTAACTTAACGGAAGTGATATATTGAATTGGGAGGAGAGTAGGGAGAAAAGAAAAGGAAAAAGGAAAAAGAAAGAAGAGGGTGAGGGAGAGGGAAGTAAAGAGAAAGAGGCTGTAATTGTGTTTTAGTAACTTATATAAAGAATAGATTTTAATGCTGGATAGAAATTTAGATGTCGAAAAAAAAACTTATTTGATGTTTGCTATCAATTTAATTATTTAATTTTTTAAACAAATAGTTTAAGGATTTAATATAAGTTAAATACTATATTTATTAACACATTTATAGAGAACACATTAAAAATGTTTTAAATTATAATAGTTTGTTTACCCGACCAATCGTACTTTTTTAATATTGTAAAAATAGTTACGGTAACATCTTTATTAGTTTTACTTTTAATCTAATTTATGAATGCAATTTGTCATTATTTTTATATGGGTAATCTTACTTACTTAAAGTTTAGGTTTAATTATGGAATAATATTTGAGGGTAATTTTAAAGATTTTGCTTTCTTCTTATATATATCACATACATACTCATGCAAATCCCATATATACGCACATGTAGCGATATACATAGGTACCTATACATATTCAGACATAAATTACATACACACACATTTATAAATAATTACATATATTTTTATATTTGAAATCATGTACATTTTTGTGTAATTTCATAGTTAATGTTTAACGTTAGGTGACTTCTGAAGTGTATAATTATCCAAAAAAATATAAATTTAATATTTTACTATCAATATTGATAGTTAAAGAATGGTATATTTAAAATTAAGTTAAATTATCAATTTAAAATGAAAATACCTCCAGATGATGAATATACACTCATAATTCTAATTATAGAATATTAAAAAACAAAGTGAGATTAAATATTAATAAGAGTAATTTTAAAACTACATTAAAAAGATGTTATGTCCATCCATTGAATACATTCTATACACACATACATATTATATATATATATATATATATATATATATATATATATATATATATATATATATATATATATATATATATACACCTACACACACATACATATACACATACACACACATACATATGCATATGCATACACATACATATACATATATACATATATTCACATATACCTACACATACAACTACATACATACACACATATATATACATATACATAAACAAGCATATAAAAAGAACTATACCCATAAACATCCACACATGCATATGTATTTATATTACTATGTTTTTACATATATTAACACATATTACAAATAACTCTGGTAAAATAAATTATTATAATGGTACCTTAAAGTAGTCTGTTTTTTTCTTTTAAATATTAGCTCTGGATTTACATTTAGCTCTCAGGATTTCATCCTCCTTATGATTACCCATATGGATTACCAAGTTCTGCATAACTTTAAATATATATATATATATATATATATATATATATATATATATATATATATATATATATATATATATATATACTCAGAATCGAAATGAGACAGCTGAAATTTCTTGAATACATAATGAAGAAAGAGGGCTTGAGAATCTGACACTCACAGAAATTGTTGGCTGCCACGGCAAAGGGACAAAATCTGCTAAGGGGTACAAGGGATAGGAGGTTGTGGGGAGCCTTGTCCTGAGGAGACACGTCCCAGAGATAAAGTGGATTTGTTTTTTTTAGGCTGTCTATCTTTTGCGCGCTTCTTTGTTTTACTGATATTATTAACATGTTTCAGCCAATTCTCCGAAAACTTCTTCAGAAGTATAATCTGCGAGGCTATATATATATATATATATATATATATATATATATATATATATATATATGAATATGAATTTCTGGGATGAGGACATATTATCATTTACAGCATTTATATCTGGAGTATTGTCCACAAACAATTCTTCTATTCTAAAATTATTTGGTGGTTTTAATTAATCCGTAAAAGCTGTTTATATTTCTCAGATGACGTATTGTAACTAGTTACACTATTTACATTGTTCGGACTATTGTCCTCATCTTTATTGTCATATAAATTACCCCCGATTGGACAATGGTCTTTGTTCCTACAATTGAAGGTAGGGCCACTAGATTGAGTTTCATTACTATGGTAGCTTCTAAGTATTCTACAATTATATAAAGATTAACAAAAACAATTATACAATATATATCATATTATATATTATATTCTCGGACATGTTTCAGCCAATTCTCTCAAAACCTTCTTCAGAAGTATAATCTGCGAGGCTATATATATATATATATATATATATATATGAATTTCTGGGATGAGGACATATCTAAAGGATGAGAAGAATAATCCAGATATAAACAGTGTGTGGGAGGGTGGGGGTGGCGAGAGTTAAGTTATAGTGAGTGTCATATGCGTTCGTAGTTTCTCTCACTCTTTAATTTCAATGTCTCTCAGAACGACATAGCTCTCCACAGTTTAATTCTATTAATATCTATAAGTTGTTCAATGCAATGATTGTTATTAGAAAAAATAGTGGAGAGGTTTCCCGTTGCCTTCTCAACAGATTTGGATTCAGATTAATCTTTTCAAATGTTTATCGCGTATTTAATCCAAATCTGAGGAGAGAAGAAGATATGGATTCTTGACTTTCCCGAGGGCATTAGTACAAGGTGAAAAACGTATTTGAACTCGGCTCAACGATTCCATTCTCACTTGATCCACCTAGACCTATCTATTTTAATTATGTGTAACAAAAACAAAGTTGTATAAAGTTTTTCAGTTATTTCAAAATCTTTCTGAAAAAATAGCCGCAAATAAGTGATCGACCATGGAGATGTATTTCACTCCAATAAACTTGTTAACAATAACGAGTAATTTGCAGTTATTCCCAGCTTCTGGCGTATCGGACAAAGAGCTATAACTGTCAAGCCTCATTTAACAAGGCGCTTGAGATGGTCCCAACAAAATGAACAAGGTAATAGTATTGTAAGGCCAACCGATTATAGCGCTAATATTGTTAAAGCACGGTGAACAAAAGAATTGAAATTGTTCTTCAGCATCTTAAATTCTCGAGCGATATCATTGTATCTTCATATATTGTTATTTATTGAGCAAGCAGAGCAGTACGCCAACAAAGTGATATTGGAGTATAACTATAAGAAGCCCAAGGTACCCATCATGACAACCAGTCTGATAAAGATATACCAGGCATATCTATCATAGACAAATGTACGTAATATTGTGACAGGATTTGATAAAACATTAATTCATTTTTTACGGTTTATCAACCTTTTGCAGGAAAACAACTAAAACTGAAATATCTAGAAAAGGTACGGCACGGTGAACTAGAACAATCTATCCCGGTGAACAAAATAAAGGGTTCGGTTAGAAATTCCAATGTATATCACCTGAAGAAGGTCGGAGCGTACAGCGGCCGAAGCGTCTTGAATATGACAATAAAGATGAGGACAATAGTCCAAACAATGTAAATAGTGTAACTAGTTACAATACGTCATCTGAGAAATATAAACAGCTTTTACGGATTAATTAAAACCACCGAATAATTTTAGAGTTGAAGAATTGTTTGTGGACAATAATGAATTATTAATCCAAATCGACTACTTAACCCATAGCTGAGGTAAAAAGAGTTGGATTATCCCAATAGTATTTGCGCGTAAGTAAATATAAACGAACCCGACTAGAACTCGGCTCTCCCCTATTTCCCAATTCCGAGCGGTTATCCATTACATTTAAGATCACAGCATCTGTTATCCCCAAACTGTCACTCATTTAGGTACTGACTATGCTCAACGTTGCTTAACTTCAGTGATCGTACGAAAACCGGACTTTCAATGTCATATAGCCGTAAGCATTTTGATAAAAGTAACGCATAATCTTGCAGGTTGGCAAAAATATTCCCTACCTATTCGGGTAAGCTAGTCCGTTCAGACTGTCTTCGATTAGGAGTGTCTCTCAAGAAGCGACACTCAAATCGCCTTGGTTGTCTCATTCTTCAAAATTAAAACCAATCCTACTCGACACTCGGCTAAGATTGAACAGAGACGCACAATGTGTCAAAAATTAGGGACATGTTCAAAGAGTTCAAATCAGATATATAACAAGCAAATCTGTAGTACTTGACGGCATATTTGCCGGAGACAGTACATGTACATGTTAACAACTTCAATCAGTTAAGATCAGAAATCATGAAAGTCTTGTCTATTGTAGCATCAAGACATCTATTATTATTATTATTATTATTATTATTATTATTATTTTCTTTGAAATTCGTTCCAGTCACGCCCAGAGACCTAAGGTTAGAAATGGCATCATGACATTTTCTACTGACATACACACAATATATAGATAAAGCCCTTCGTAAAGTGCGGACTGTACCCGTGAGTGCAATTTTTTGTATTTCTTTAAGGCATGTGCTTCCAGGAATCCCTTCAATTAGTCTACTGAAATCTTTTCCTACCAATCCGAGGGCTCCAACTACAATGGATAGTTGATGTTCCCACGTGCTACATTTTTAAGATTTCGATTTCAAGTTCCTTGTATTTTGATAGCTTTTTGAAGATCTTTAAAGATCCATTGCAGTCCTCAGGGTCTGCCATATCAATAAGGAGGCACTTGTTTTGTTTGCTGTCTCTAATAACAATGTCTGGGTGGTTAATTATTATTATTATTCGTGTATGTTTTGTTTTCTGATTTGTATCATGTATAGCCGGGTTCAAACTATGGTCCTTAGACCCTATATAGGAGAATTGTCAATTAATTGATAGCACTTTTCTTAGTATATGGGATGTTCCTAGTAGGGCGATCTTCTGTCATTTCAGTCTAACGGCTAAACTCTTTCCCCCTACAAAATCTCTGTCCATGTACATACCACGTGTAGCTGGAAGTACGAAAGGATAGCATTGGAACTACCCGAAGTACAGTCAGTTCCTATCCAAGAGCTTAGCAAAACTGGTTTCCTCGATTCCAACTGCGACAATTAATATGAACGACCAACCGGAAAGCATCAATATCCGGCTTGTTGTCGTTTGATCTCAAAATACCGCATGCAATAATTTACTCTTCTGTTCTACCTTCGATCAAGACTATATTGTTCAGATGACCCTACCTCAAAGACCCCATCTACCTGCTATAAAAACAGAAACACTTGAAGTCGATATAAAATTACACTTTCTCCTTCTACATGTGTTCAGGCAAAATGTCACATTACAAACTATGACGAGAGTAGAGTGGATTAGAGGAGATGATCTATTTGAATTTTAAAAGCCAAAAATTACATTCTCTTTCTCACAGAATAGGTTGGGCTAATATAGGTTGACTGTCGATTTTCCAGAAACTAATGATACAACAACACTTTTGATTCAGACAATATTACTAGAATACTGCACATCTGTAGGCCGGAAGACAACTACTCAGCCCATCACAGAGCTCAGTGTTGTGTAAGGATTAAACAAAGGGTATACCTCTTATTCATATGTGGTAAATTCTTGTAAACTTTTTGAGAGATTTTCAAAGAATTTTATATGAGAAATATTTGTTTAATTTCTGTTACAAACAGCCACAATGCTTGGAAGATATGAGCATGGGATAATCCCACTTGTCTATCAATGAACTTTGCTAACGACCGATAAACGACGTTCCTAAGTGTAGTATATAAGAAAAGGGCGCAAAATTGTATTTCTCTGTCTCTCTGTCTCTCTGTCTCTCTCTCTCTCTCTTTCTCTGTCTTCTATTTCTTTACTGATGCTTCGAGATAAGATGCGCCTCGTTTCCTCTCTGGGGACTTTTCAGCCACTAGTTTCCAACATGATACAATAAACGCGCTGAAACACAGTATACAGCATGCAGGCGTACTTGACTGCATACAGAGTTACCTAAGAATAATGCCAAAACAACAAAGAACACTTCTCAAATATAAATCTCTCAAAATTCCACATGGACTTTACACTCACGTAATTACGGAAAAGGGCATCTCTACACACAGACACTCATTTATCTCCTTTATATACAATGGGGTGGGGGTGGAAACAAATATTCGTACACATACAAATTTTTAATTTATTGTATTTCCAACTAATGAATAAACATACTTTTCATATAATCAACTGTACACAGAGGCATAATAACTAAATATGCATAGAAAACAGAAAAAAAATTGATTTAACAGTAATAAATCCTATTTATCCATTTTAATGGGTGAAAAAAGTATTCGTACAATGAAAATTTCAGATTTTAAAACTTTTAATAGTTTTAAAACTCTAGATTATTCAAGTGGAATATTCTAGAATGTTCCAATAATGTTATCAGAACTTTCTGTAATTGATATTCATGCAAGGTTACCATCATGGCAAAAAGTAAAGAATTGACAAATTCGCAAAAAGTAATGATTATTAAGCTCTGGAAAAAAAGGTAAAAGTTACATGAAAATCTCAGACAACCTGAGTATTCCATTTACTAGCATTACTTCATTGATTGCAAAGTATAAAAAAAACCCTCAAAACTGATGAAAACCAAAGAAGAACAGGTGCTCCACGAAGATTTCTTCAAGATCTTCAAGGAAATTAACGCGTCAAATTAAACAAAATCCAATGGTTACTCGTCAAAAGTTTCAGGATGATTTGCTTCATCAGGAATCTGTGTCATTAAATGGACAATAAGCAATGAAATTCATAGGAACAATCTAAAGTCACGCTGTCCTCGGAAACTACACTACTATTGAAAAGACAGAGATGCCAGGTCGAAATTCTTTCGTGAACATAAAGATAAGGAACAATCGTATTGGGAAAGAGTATTATGGACAGATGAAACCAAAATTGAGTTGTTTGGATTTAATTCTATAAATCATCTATGGAAGAAAGATGGCAATGCCTTCAAACAAAAGAACACAGTTCCAGCAGTGAATTTTGGTGGTGGCAGAATCATGGTTTGGGGATGTTTTTTTCTGCAAAAGGTACTAGCAACATATTAGTAAACGATGGTAGAATGAATGCCGTAGCATATTAAAATATTTTGGAAGCAAATTTAATGATTGCGTTTGAAAATCTTGAACTTCATCATGAGTGGATCTTCCAACAAGATAATGATCATAAGCACACTGCAAAATCTACGAAGAAATGGCTTGCTGAAAATAATGCAAATATCCTGAAATGGTCAAGTCAATCCCCAGATTTAAACCCAATCGAGAATCTGTGCCGTTATTTGAAAATTCAAATCCAATCGAGAGTTTCAACAAACATCCTGGATCTGAAGACCATATGCGAAGAAGAATGGAACAAAATACCAACCAAAATTTGCAAATCATTAATTAAGAACTACAAGAAGAGGTTGGTTGCTGTAGAAATGAATAATGATTATTCTGCAAAGTATTACATGAAAATTATGTATTCTTATTTGTATTGTACGAATACTTTTTTCACCCATTAAAATGTATATATGGAATTTACTTCTATTAAATCAATTTATTTCTGTTTTCTCTGCATATTTACTCATTATGCATTTGTATACAGTTAATTATATGAAAAATATATTTATTCATTATTTGGAAATACAATAAATTAAAAATTTGTATGTGTACAAATATTTGTTTCCCCCACTGTATGCCCTATTAAGTTTGCTAAGGCAATAAAATATGTGGTTGTTAATTGTACTTAATAGTTTGCATATCCATTGTCATGCATTCTTATTTCTAGGAACTTCAATGCGTCTAATATAAACTAATATTACTACACTATCTCTCTCACTAAATATATCTTTTCAACATTTGGCTATAACCGCAACACAAGATAAATTAAAGATGTGTTATTGAACAATTATTGCATAATTTGTTAATCCAGCAACAGGGATAATGCAAAACCTCTGTGGCATCAAAGCTGACATAAAATCTTTTTTCATGGTAAAATCCACGTTATTTGCACTATTCATATTAAATCGTCATTCCTACCCTATCATCTGTTTCCTTTTCAATTAATATGCAGTATTCATTTTTTAAGATTTTAACAGCTTAGCTTTTTATGTTTTGTCTTTTACGTTTTTTCATTTAATTCCTAATCTTTTTGTGAAATAATTGTTTTTGTCAAACGCAGACGATATTGTGTATGACACAGTGAATCATAGTGCAGATCTTAGTCATCTGTAAACTATGAATAACTCAGTTTCACATGGTGTGTTTCAACTTTTTTGTCTGTCTTGGTAGATGAAAGCAAAAAACGAAGAAAACAGGAAATGTTTTGCAACTCCATGCCTTTATTTTGTTATAAACATCATGGGTTTTTTTTCATACTACAGAAAGCCAACTCTATTATGCATTATCACGACAAGACGACAAGACGGCTATCTCTTCTATTCTACTGAATTCTGTTATCTTTTTTCGTGCATTATTGGAAGAAAACTTATCAGATTAAGCTGAAGTCTTGTATCGTATTATAGTAATGGTAATATTAACTGTTCCCTTATATGGAAATATTCGACATTCATTGACCTAGCAGCCATTGCTACAGGAGCTACACTTTTCTTCATTCCGTGGCCATGAAGCTAAGATCAAAGTGTAGTATATATTCTCCTAATCTCTACTGTTGATTATAATATTAGCCATATCCTTATAAGGAACATTCTGCATTCATTGACTAAATTTATTCAACATTTATTTTCAATGTTTTATAGTAAACGAATTAAGCTAATGGGGAATTGAAATATAACAGAATTGATTTTAAGGAAAAAGAAATAAATTATGTGAAGTTAATGAAAATTCATTAAATTAAATATGCCACGTATACAAAACAAATAATGTAATGAGGATTTTTTTAATCGCTGTTGCATGATGATTCTTTCTCTTCTAATGTCATTCTCAACTTTTGCCGCATTTCGTTTTGCCTTTGTTCTTGAATTTTTTTTAAACGAATGATTTTTTTGTCATAGCTGAATATAGGCTTTCCTTCCATAAAACTGACAACCTTTTCAATAGCTTTTTCAATTTCAGTTCAGGTTTCAACACAATCATGAATGCTGGAGAGTAGTTTATTTGGAAGATTTTCTATCATACAACGTTGACTTTCCTACGTTGAACATACCTATTACTTATAATGAACTTTCATTAACGTCTAGTCTGTTTAAAATTTCCACTTTTTGCAATAAGTCCAAAGTTATTCTTTTCCTCTTAATCCTATCATCTTTTGTACCAATACAAGCCATTAGGGAGAAATAAAGCATAAGCAATATTATCCAAAGAAAATTTTCTGAAAAACAAAAATTTAAAATCAGTTACATACCACCCAAATATTTCAAATATACATATCAAAATCATGTCCGGATATGAGCAACTCCGAATATGAGGGATTTTACTGCATTAATATATAACCTATAGCCTGATGTTCCCTAAACAAAAAGCAATTTTAAGTTGCTAAGGCATTAATTTTTTTCATATTTTTATGTTTGTTTAAGCTCTACACAGTACTGATCCTTTTACTACACATTCTTATATAAGCATTGACTAATTATAAGTGTATTTAAATCAATAACTATATATACATATACGAGTAAAGGTTTATATCATGTTTCCGGTTTCTTCTAAAATCTTCTTATTGTTATATATATATATATATATATATATATATATATATATATATATATATATATATTTTTATATTCATTTTTTTAAATTTATTTTTTAAATCAAAAGTAATAATTCGTACCTGGTGAGAAACTTCAAGTTGGACTTAGAACGTAGGTATATATATATATATATATATATATATATATATATATATATATATATTACAAAGAGTTAATCATACCTTGAATCAATTATCAATATTAATGCAATTATTGGCGAAATTCCTTTGCTAGTAGACATAATTATAAGCATTATAGTACTAATAATCCACTGAATGCTGAGATCCTTATG
This sequence comes from Acanthosepion pharaonis, assembly GCA_903632075.3. Taxonomy (NCBI): domain Eukaryota; kingdom Metazoa; phylum Mollusca; class Cephalopoda; order Sepiida; family Sepiidae; genus Acanthosepion; species Acanthosepion pharaonis. The sequence continues at coordinate 1,313,719 of CAHIKZ030000117.1, forward strand.
TATAAAATGGATATGATGTATTTTTTAATTTAGCTAGTACTTTCAAATGCTTCACGCATTCATCTTCAGGCTGTATTTTTTTCCTTTAGAATCAAAACTGGAAGAGGAAATAAATGTGTTTTTTCCGACCGAAAGATGTTTTTAAGAATGAGCTATTTATTAACGGTTATGTAGTGTTGGAGCGTGCAGGTCGCAACGCTAATGTTCAAATATTTCAAGAGAGAATTTTTATGAATTTTGTAATTTGGTAAATCCACGAATTTTTTGATAAGTGTTTTATAAGATGAAATTTTTGGGTTATACTGAAATATGATGTAGGTAAACCTAAAAATAAATGAAGATATAAATAAATAAAACTAAAGAAAAAGAGTTGAAGTTAGGATCTATCTTACACGTTTATAAGTTTACCATTCAAGGACGCATTAAATATTATTGACACATCTGGTTTGTTACTTCTGCTATGTATTTACAATATATTGGTCCTGACCTGGCATCTCAGCTTCAGTCACTTTCCCAATTCTGTAACATAGCTTCCCTGTGCCTTTTCTATAAATAGTTTCATGGTTTTGTTCTGATGAGCTTTCCTCTTTGATACATCCACTTTTCGAATTTAAGCGCAGTACTAGATTGGAAGCTAGGTCCCATACTTTTGCATTTGAAATAGCTAGATGTAACCGTAAAATCTATACTGACAGCTTTTTCTCTCACACCTCTCACTTGTGGGTCTCTCCTCCAGACACTTGCTTTCCAGTCAACATGGATCTTCAAAACTTTAAATGCAATCTTTTCTCTTCTTAATTCCTCTTCTATTATTGTCCTTTCCCCTCAATAAAGTCTTCTCTTTCACTTTTCTTAATTTCCAGTCAACTTTGATCTTCAAAACTTTAAAAGCAATGTTATCTTTTGTCTTCTTAATTCCTGTTCTTATTTTCTGTTCGCTCTCCTTAATAATGTTTTTTCTCCTGTTATTTCATACTCAATAATCCCTAGTGTCTTAGTGGCTTTATTGCCTTGCTTGTGGTGAAATGATTAAAAAAGTTAGAATCTATTTTCTCACCTTATACAGTTATAGTAAAAAAACAAGACAATCGTTCAAATGCGTTTTTGTTTTGTCTCGCGTATGTAGACTTTTTATATAAAATACCTTTTTTCTGGTGTTACCAATTCCCCAGTGAAACGTGTCAAAATAAAAACTTTCCAAATTATCATTTATATTTCCCCTTCTTTTGGATTATCATCAAAACTTCTATTCTTGTTCCTCTTAATGATGAAGAGCCTAATGGAGGATGAATAATGATAAACTATCGATAATTTTCTTGCAAAATCGTGGCTATAGTGTTTCATTGACATATTAACTGAAAAATAGCGATCTTCCAAGCGTATTTTAGATGTGGCACAAGTCTGAAAGTATGGGGCACCCAGTTAGGATCAAACTCACTTCCCAGCCGTAATTATTTTAGCGAGTCAAGCTTGCTAACCCTTACACTGCCTGGAGGTGCCCACATATTAACTGAGAAATATGTTCCCCAGAACTGTACAAACGTGGCTCTAAAAATTTAGAAACGTTATTTCTAAAATAGAAATTGAAAGGTTATCTTTTTATAGATACAAATCATGACAACAGTGAAAGAAAAAAATGGCGAACTATCCAAGAAAGATAGTGATATTGCGGTTTATATGCAAAAACGACAATGCAGAGAGGAGACATAGAAAAAGTGACTAACACATAGACTATTTTAACCGTAATTTTTTAAGAAATCTTTATAATTCCCAAGAAACATTCCATTATACGAATATATTTTATATGAAATTTGGATTGATACGAATACAGATACAAATACATTTACTACTAGCAGCATGACCCGGCGTTGCCCGGGCTTGATTCAAAAATCGTACGACTCATACAGCAATCGCTATCACTTGACTTAAAATATTTTTGCCCTTCCTTGCCTTTAAAGGAGGGCACTTTTCCGTGCTGATGTTGCTACATGCCTTACTTCTTGCCTATCTCACACTGTGAATTTTTTCTAAGCTCTATACTAAACATTAAATCTGTTACGAAAAAAGAACTAAACAAAATGAACATAAAACGATCAGCTTTAAAAAAGGACTCGTAACTGGAAAAACCGAATGAAAAAAGAATGTTAACAACAAATACATTTTCATACGAATGAGCCAATTGGAGTAAAGTGCCATGCAGATTTAAATTTTTCCCACTTGTGACGAATGCAGCTATCGATATTTTTGAATGCTAGCATGCTAGTTAAAATTCGTGTCAGTCAGCTGTTGGCACTCAGGCTGCCCAATAGAATCTTTCTGCCTATTCGTGGAAGGCAATTAGACGCTCTCACTCTGGCCAGTAGGAAATGAACGCAAACTACAGGAAAACTGACGAAGAAACATGAAATAATCGATTATTTCCACTATCGATGGGAGTTAGGAAATGCAAAGTCAGTCTTGGATTTTCCGCTAACTGGGAGCATGAGCATGTCAATTTCGGTGCAAATCCGCCGAAAATTACTGCCGTGCATTCGTTACACACACACACACACACACACAGTGCCTTATATAGATAGAGATTGATCTACTTTAATTTAGCATTATGGACAGGCAAATGCCTCCTCTAAAACATTCTTACAAAAATTTTTCATTCGAAATCATGGATTGAGCGTAGCATGCAAAGGAATCGACACATATAACTGGGATTTCCTTGAAAAAGATTTTGGAAGCAAGTGGGTGATCAATGTATATTTCTCTTCTGTTGCGCCTTATATTTACTTTGACTTTCTTTAATTTAGAATTATGGACAGGAAAGTTCCTCCTCTAAAACCTGCTGACAAATATTTTTCATTCGAATTGACGGACTGAGAGTAGGAGGCAAAGGAATTGACTCATATAACCGCGATTTGCTGGAAAAAGTTTGTGGGCACATTTTGGGGTGATCGCTGTATATTTCTCTTCTGTTTGCGCTTTATATTTACATATATTCACTTTAATTTAGCATTATGGACAGGCAAGTGCCTCCTCTAAAACCTGTTTACAATTATTTTACATTCGAACTCAAAGACTGAGGTAGGCATTGAACTGCAAAGGAATCGAATCATATAACAGGGATTTGCTTGAAAAGTTTGTTATGCATTTGGGAGATCACTGTATATTTCTCCTGTCGCGCTTTATATTTACTTTTGTTACTTTAAATTAGCATTATGGACAGGCCAATGCTTCCTCAAAAATCTTTACAATTATTTTTCATTCGAACTCGTGGATTTAGAGTAGCAACAAAGGAATCGACTCATATAACTGGGATTTCCTTGAAAATGTTGGTGGGCGCAAAGTGGGTGATCACTGTATATTTCTCTCCTGTCGCGCCTTATATTTACTTTTTCTTACTTTAATTTAGCATTATGGACAGGCCAGTGCTTCCTCAAAAATCTGCTTACAATTATTTTTCATTCGAACTCGTGGATTTAGCGTAGCAACGAAGGGAATCGACTCATATAACTGGGATTTCCTTGAAAATGTTGGTGGGCGCAAAGTGGGTGATCAGTGTATATTTGTCTCCTGTCGCGCCTTATATTTACTTTTTCTTACTTTAATTTAGCATTATGGACAGGCCAGTGCTTCCTCAAAATCTGCTTACAATTATTTTTCATTCGAACTCGTGGATTTAGAGTAGCAACGAAGGGAATCGACTCATATAACTGGGATTTCCTTGAAAATGTTGGTGGGCGCAAAGTGGGTGATCACTGTATATTTCTCTCCTGTCGCGCCTTATATTTACTTTTTCTTACTTTAATTTAGCATTATGGACAGGCCAGTGCTTCCTCAAAATCTGCTTACAATTATTTTTCATTCGAACTCGTGGATTTAGCGTAGCAACGAAGGGAATCGACTGATATAACAGGGATTTCCTTGAAAATGTTGGTGGGCGCAAAGTGGGTGATCACTGTATATTTCTCTCCTCTTCACGCTTTTATATTTACTTTTTCTTACAATTTTAATTTAGCATTATGGACAGGCCAATGATTTCCCTGAAAAAGTGGGCGGAAAATCTGCTTACAATTATTTTTCATTCGAACTCGTGGATAGCGTAGGCAATAGACTCCTCTAAAAGCAACGAAGGAATACGATTCATATAATAGGGATTTCCTGAAAAAAAAATGTTGGTGGGACGAAAAGCTTTGGGTGATCACATGTATGTTTTCTCCTGTCGGTCTTTATATTTACTTTTATGTTTCTCTCCCTCGGTCTTTCTTTAATTTAGCGATTTTATGGACAGTCAATAGCCTCCTCAAAAAACCTGCTTTTACAATTATTTTTCATTCGAATTCATACAGAATTTAGGGGAGCATGCATAGGATACGATTGATATAATAGAGATTTCCTTGAAAAAGTGGGCGGACGGAAAGTGGGTGATCACAGTATGTTTCTCTCCTCTCGGTCTTTATATTTACTTTTACTTTCTTCAATTTAGCTTTATCGACAGACAAGTGACTCCTCTAAAACCTGCATACAATTATTTTTCATTCGAATTCATACAGGGCGGGGAGCATGCATAGGATACGATTGATATAATAGAGATTTCCTTGAAAAAGTGGGCGGACGGAAAGTGGGTGATCACAGTATGTTTTCTCCTGTCGGTCTTTATATTTACTTTTACTTTCTTCAATTTAGCTTTATCGACAGACAATAGACTCCTCTAAAACCTGCATACAATTATTTTTCATTCGAATTCATACAGGGCGGGGGCATGCATGATAGGATACGATTGATATAATAGAGACAGTATGTTTTTCCTTATAAAAAAGCTTTATCGACAGGGGCGGACGGAAAGTGGGTGATACAATGTTTTCTCCTCTCGGTCTTTATATTTACTTTTACTTTCTTCAATTTTTTATCGACAGACAATAGACTCCTCTAAAACCTGCATACAATTATTTTTCATTCGAATTCATACAGGGCGGGGGCATGCATAGGATACGATTGATATAATAGAGATTTCCTTCTCCGGACGGAAAGTGGGTGATCACAGTATTTTCTCTCCTCTCGGTCTTTATATTTACTTTTACTTTCTTCAATTTAGCTTTATCGACAGACAATAGACTCCTCTAAAACCTGCATACAATTATTTTTCATTCGAATTCATACAGGGCGGGGAGCATGCATAGGATACGATTGATATAATAGAGATTTCCTTGAAAAAGTGGGCGGACGGAAAGTGGGTGATCACAGTATGTTTCTCTCCTCTCGGTCTTTATATTTACTTTTACTTTCTTCAATTTAGCTTTATAGACAGACATGTGACTCCTCCAAAACATACAATTATTTTTCAATTATTTTTTTCATTCGAATTCACAGGGAAGCATGCATAGGATACGATTGATATAATAGAGATTTCCTTGAAAAAGTTGGCGGACGGAAAGTGGGTGATCACAGTATGTTTCTCTCCTCTCGGTCTTTATATTTACTTTTACTTTCTTCAATTTAGCTTTATCGACAGACAATAGACTCCTCTAAAACCTGCATACAATTATTTTTCATTCGAATTCATATTTTAGGGGAGCATGCATAGGATACGATTGATATAATAGAGATTTCCTTGAAAAAGTGGGCGGACGGAAAGTGGGTGATCACAGTATGTTTCTCTCCTCTCGGTCTTTATATTTACTTTTACTTTCTTCAATTTAGCTTTATCGACAGGCAATAGACTCCTCTAAAACCTGCATACAATTATTTTTCATTCGAATTCATACAGGGCAGGGAGCATGCATAGGATACGATTGATATAATAGAGATTTCCTTGAAAAAGTGGGCGGACGGAAAGTGGGTGATCACAGTATGTTTCTCTCCTCTCGGTCTTTATATTTACTTTTACTTTCTTCAATTTAGCTTTATCGACAGACAATAGACTCCTCTAAAACCTGCATACAATTATTTTTCATTCGAATTCATACAGGGCGGGGAGCATGCATAGGATACGATTGATATAATAGAGATTTCCTTGAAAAAGTGGGCGGACGGAAAGTGGGTGATCACAGTATGTTTCTCTCCTCTCGGTCTTTATATTTATTTACTTTTTCAATTTCTTTTCAATTTAGCAATTATTTTTATCGACAGAAAAAGTGGGCGGACAATAGACTCCTCTAAAACCTGCATACAATTATTTTTCATTCGATTTTTCATTCGAATTCATACAGTGCGGGAAGCATGCATAGGATACGATTGATATAATAGAGATTTCCTTGAAAAAGTGGGCGGACGGAAAGTGGGTGATCACAGTATTTTTTCTCTCCTCTCGGTCTTTATATTTACTTTTACTTTCTTCAATTTAGCTTTATCGACAGACAATAGACTCCTCTAAAACCTGCATACAATTATTTTTCATTCGAATTTATACAGGGCGAGGAGCATGCATAGGATACGATTGATATAATGGAGATTTCCTTGAAAAAGTGGGCGGACGGAAAGTGGGTGATCACAGTATGTTTCTCTCCTCTCGGTCTTTATATTTACTTTTACTTTCTTCAATTTAGCTTTATCGACAGACAATAGACTCCTCTAAAACCTGCATACAATTATTTTTCATTCGAATTCATACAGGGCGGGGAGCATGCATAGGATACGATTGATATAATAGAGATTTCCTTGAAAAAAGTGGGCGGACGGAAAGTGGGTGATCACAGTATGTTTCTCTCCTCTCGGTCTTTATATTTACTTTTACTTTCTTCAATTTAGCTTTATCGACAGACAATAGACTCCTCTAAAACCTGCATACAATTATTTTTCATTCGAATTCATACAGGGCGGGGAGCATGCATAGGATACGATTGATATAATAGAGATTTCCTTGAAAAAAGTATGGGCGGACGGAAAGTGGGTGATCACAGTATATTTTTCTCTCCTCTCGGTCTTTATATTTACTTTTACTTTTCTTCAATTTAGCTTTATCGACAGACAATAGACTCCTCTAAAACCTGCATACAATTATTTTTCATTCGAATTCATACAGGGCGGGGGAGCATGCATAGGATACGATTGATATAATAGAGATTTCCTTGAAAAAGTGGGCGGACGGAAAGTGGGTGATCACAGTATGTTTCTCTCCTCTCGGTCTTTATATTTACTTTTTTTACTTTCTTCAATTTAGCTTTATCGACAGACAATAGACTCCTCTAAAACTCCTCTAAAACCTGCATACAATTATTTTTCATTCGAATTGATACAGGGGTCTTTATATTTACTTTTACTTTCTTCAATTTAGCTTTATCGGGAGCATGCTAAAAGGATACGATTGATATAATAGAGATTTCGATTGATATAATAAAAAAAGTGGGCGGACGGAAAGTGGGTGATCACAGTATGTTTCTCTCCTCTCGGTCTTTATATTTACTTTTACTTTCTTCAATTTAGCTTTATCGACAGACAATAGACTCCTCTAAAACCTGCATACAATTATTTTTCATTCGAATTCATACAGGGCGGGGAGCATGCATAGGATACGATTGATATAATAGAGATTTCCTTGAAAAAAGTGGGCGGACGGAAAGTGGGTGATCACAGTATGTTTCTCTCCTCTCGGTCTTTATATTTACTTTTACTTTCTTCAATTTAGCTTTATCGACAGACAATAGACTCCTCTAAAACCTGCATACAATTATTTTTCATTCGAATTCATACAGGGCGGGGAGCATGCATAGGATACGATTGATATAATAGAGATTTCCTTGAAAAAGTGGGCGGACGGAAAGTGGGTGATCAGTATATTTTCTCCTCTCGGTCTTTATATTTACTTTTACTTTCTTCAATTTAGCTTTATCGACAGACAATTTAAAACCTGCATACAATTATTTTTTCATTCGAATTCATACAGGGCGGGGAGCATGCATAGGATACGATTGATATAATATTTCCTTGAAAAAAAGTTACGGAAAGTGGGTGATCACAGTAGTTTCTCTCCTCTCGGTCTTTATATTTACTTTTACTTTCTTCAAAATCGACAGACAATAGACTCCTCTAAAACCTTATACAATTATTTTTCATTCGAATTCATACAGGGGGGAGCATGCATAGGATACGATTGATATAATAGAGATTTCCTGAAAAAGTGGGCGGACGGAAAGTGGGTGATCACAGTATGTTTTCTCCTCGGTCTTTATATTTACTTTTACTTTCTTCAATTTAGCTTTATCGACAGACAATAGACTCCTCTAAAACCTGCATACAAATTTTTTCATTCGAATTCATACAGGGCGGGGTGCATAGGATCACATTTTGAAAAAGTGGGCGGACGGAAAAGGGTGATCAAGTATGTTTCTCTCCTCTCGGTCTTTTATTTATTTTTTTTACTTTCTTTTGGGCGGACAATTTAGCTTTATATTTACTTTTACTTTTTATCGCGGACAGGACAGACAATAGATAGGATACGATTCCTGAAAACCTCGGTCTTTACTTTTACTTTCTTCAATTTAGCTTTTTCTAAAATGCATACAATATTTTTCATTCGAATTCATACAGGGGGGGAGCATGCATAGGATACGATTGATATAATAGAGATTTCCTTGAAAAAAAGTGGGCGGACGGAAAGTGGGTGATCACAGTATGTTTCTCTCCTCTCGGTCTTTATATTTACTTTTACTTTCTTCAATTTAGCTTTATCGACAGACAATAGACTCCTCTAAAACCTGCATACAATTATTTTTCATTCGAATTCATACAAGGCGGGGAGCATGCATAGGATACGATTGATATAATAGAGATTTCCTTGAAAAAGTGGGCGGACGGAAAGTGGGTGATCACAGTATGTTTCTCTCCTCTCGGTCTTTATATTTACTTTTACTTTCTTCAATTTAGCTTTATCGACAGACAATAGACTCCTCTAAAACCTGCATACAATTATTTTCATTTTCGAATTCATACAGGGCGGGAGCATGCATAGGATACGATTGATATAATAGAGATTTCTTTGAAAAAAGTGGGCGGACGGAAAGTGGGTGATCACAGTATGTTTCTCTCTCTCGGTCTTTATATTTACTTTTACTTTCTTCAATTTAGCTTTATCGACAGACAATAGACTCCTCTAAAACATGCATACAATTATTTTTCATTCGAATTCATACAGGGCGGGGAGCATGCATAGGATACGATTGATATAATAGAGATTTCCTTGAAAAAAGTGGGCGGACGGAAAGTGGGTGATCACAGTATGTTTCTCTCCTCTCGGTCTTTATATTTACTTTTACTTTCTTCAATTTAGCTTTATCGACAGACAATAGACTCCTCTAAAACCTGCATACAATTATTTTTTTTTCATTCGAATTCGATTGATATAATATTTCCTTGAAAAAGGGCGGGGAGCATGCATAGGATACGATTGATATAATAGAGATTTCCTTGAAAAAGTGGGCGGATTTCCTTGAAAAAGTGGGTGAGTGGGTGATCTACAGTATGTTTCTCTCCTCTCGGTCTTTATATTTACTTTTACTTTCTTCAATTTAGCTTTATCGACAGACAATAGACTCCTCTAAAACCTGCATACAATTATTTTTCATTCGAATTCATACAGGGCGGGGAGCATGCATAGGATACGATTGATATAATAGAGATTTCCTTGAAAAAAGTGGGCGGACGGAAAGTGGGTGATCACAGTATGTTTTTCTCTCCTTTTCTTTCTTCTTTATATTTACTTTTATTTTTCTTCAATTTAGCTTTATCGACAGACAATAGACTCTCTCTAAAACCTGCATACAATTATTTTTCATTCGAATTCATACAGGGCGGGGAGCATGCATAGGATACGATTGATATAATAGAGATTTCCTTGAAAAAAAAGTGGGCGGACGGAAAGTGGGTGATCACAGTATGTTTTCTCCTCTCGGTCTTTATATTTACTTTTACTTTCTTCAATTTAGCTTTATCGACTGACAATAGACTCCTCTAAAACCTGCATACAATTATTTTTCATTCGAATTCATACTTTTACTTTCTTCAATTTAGGGAGCATGCATAGGATACGATTGATATAATAGAGATTTCCTTGAAAAAAAGTGGGCGGACGGAAAGTGGGTGATCACAGTATGTTTCTCTCCTCTCGGTCTTTATATTTACTTTTACTTTCTTCAATTTAGCTTTATCGACAGGCAATAGACTCCTCTAAAACCTGCATACAATTATTTTTCATTCGAATTCATACAGGGCGGGGAGCATGCATAGGATACGATTGATATAATAGAGATTTCCTTGAAAAAAAAGTGGGCGGACGGAAAGTGGGTGATCACAGTATGTTTCTCTCCTCTCGGTCTTTATATTTACTTTTTACTTTCTTCAATTTAGAATTTTATCGACAGACAATAGACTCCTGAAAAAAAACCTGCATACAATTATTTTTCATTCGAATTCATTTACAGGGCATTAAAAGCATGCAATAGGATACGATTGATATAATAGAGATTTCCTTGAAAAAAAGTGGGCGGACGGAAAAGTGGGTGATCACAGTATGTTTCTCTCCTCTCGGTCTTTATATTTACTTTTTTTACTTTCTTCAATTTAGCTTTATCGACAGACAATAGACTCCTCTAAAACCTGCATACAATTATTTTTCATTCGAATTCATACACATACAGGGGGGGGAGCATGCATAGGATACGATTGATATAATAGAGATTTCCTTGAAAAAAAAGTGGGCGGACGGAAAGTGGGTGATCACAGTATGTTTCTCTCCTCTCGGTCTTTATATTTACTTTTACTTTCTTCAATTTAGCTTTATCGACAGACAATAGACTCCTCTAAAACCTAAAACAATTATTTTTCATACAATTATGCATTTTCATTAGAATTTCTTGAAAAAAGTGGGCGGAGGGTGGGGAGCATTCAATTTAGGAGGACAACGATTGATTTTTATAATAGGGCGGGAGATTTCGATTGATATAAAAATTTCCTTGAAAAAAGTGGGCGGACGGAAAGTGGGTGATCACAGTATGTTTCTCTCCTCTCGGTCTTTATATTTACTTTTACTTTCTTCAATTTAGCTTTATCGACAGACAATAGACTCCTCTAAAAACCTGCATACAATTTTTTTTCATTCGAATTCATACAGGGATTTCCTTGAAAAAAATGGGGGGGAGCATGCATAGGATACGATTGATATAATAGAGATTTCCTTGCAAAAAAGTGGGCGGACGGAAAGTGGGTGATCACAGTATGTTTCTCTCCTCTCGGTCTTTATATTTACTTTTACTTTCTTCAATTTAGCTTTATCGACAGACAATAGACTCCTCTAAAACCTGCATACAATTATTTTTCATTCGAATTCATACAGGGCGGGGAGCATGCATAGGATACGATTGATATAATAGAGATTTCCTTGAAAAAAGTGGGCGGACGGAAAGTGGGTGATCACAGTATGTTTCTCTCCTCTCGGTCTTTATATTTACTTTTACTTTCTTCAATTTAGCTTTATCGACAGACAATAGACTCCTCTAAAACCTGCATACAATTATTTTTCATTCGAATTCATACAGGGCGGGGAGCATGCATAGGATACGATTGATATAATAGAGATTTCCTTGAAAAAGTGGGCGGACGGAAAGGGGGTGATCACAGTATGTTTCTCTCCTCTCGGTCTTTATATTTACTTTTACTTTCTTCAATTTAGCTTTATCGACAGACAATAGACTCCTCTAAAACCTGCATACAATTATTTTTCATTCGAATTCATACAGGGCGGGGAGCATGCATAGGATACGATTGATATAATAGAGATTTCCTTGAAAAAGTGGGCGGACGGAAAGTGGGTGATCACAGTATGTTTCTCTGCTCTCGGTCTTTATATTTACTTTTACTTTCTTCAATTTAGCTTTATCGACAGACAATAGACTCCCCTAAAACCTACAAACAATTATTTTTCATTCGAATTCATAATGGGGCGGGGAGCATGCATAGGATACGATTGATATAATAGAGATTTCCTTGAAAAAGTGGGCGGACGGAAAGTGGGTGATCACAGTATGTTTCTCTCCTCTTTCTTTATATTTCTTTTCTTTCTTCAATTTCTTTATCGACAGGTCTTTATATTTTTTTTTCGAATTTCTTCAATTTATAATAGAGATTTTTATCGGACAGACAATAGACTCCTCTAAAAACAATAGACTCCTCTAAAACACTGCATACAATTATTTTTCATTCGAATTCATACAGGGCGGGGAGCATGCATAGGATACGATTGATATAATAGAGATTTCCTTGAAAAAAAAGTGGGCGGACGGAAAGTGGGTGATCACAGTATGTTTTTCTCTCCTCTCGGTCTTTATATTTACTTTTACTTTCTTCAATTTAGCTTTATCGACAGACAATAGACTCCTCTAAAACCTGCATACAATTATTTTTCATTCGAATTCATACAGGGCGGGGAGCATGCATAGGATACGATTGATATAATAGAGATTTCCTTGAAAAAGTGGGCGGACGGAAAGTGGGTGATCACAGTATGTTTCTCTCCTCTCGGTCTTTATATTTACTTTTACTTTCTTCAATTTAGCTTTATCGACAGACAATAGACTCCCCTAAAACCTGCATACAATTATTTTTCATTCGAATTCATACAGGGGGGGAGCATGCATAGGATACGATTGATATAATAGAGATTCCTTGAAAAAAAGTGGGCGGACGGAAACGGAAATTTGGGTGATCACAGTATCATTTTCTCTCTCTCTCGGTCTTTTATTTTTATTTTTTACTTTTTTCAATTTAGCTTTATAGACAGACAAGAGACTCCTCTAAATCCTGCATACAATTATTTTTCATTCGAATTCATACAGGGCGAGGAGGATGCATAATATACGATTGATATGAGAGAGATTTTCTTTGAAAAAGTGGGTGGACGGAAAGTGGGTGATCACCGTATGTTTCTTTCTCTCCTCTCGGTCTTTATATTTACTTTTATTTTTCTTCAATTTAGCTTTATCGACAGACAATAGACTCCTCTAAAACCTGCATACAATTATTTTTCATTCGAATTCATACAGGGCGAGGAGGATGCATAATATACGATTGATATGAGAGAGATTTTCTTTGAAAAAGTGGGTGGACGGAAAGTGGGTGATCACCGTATGTTTCTCTCCTCTCGGTCTTTATATTTACTTTTACTTTCTTCAATTTAGCTTTATAGACAGACAAGAGACTCCTCTAAAACCTGCATACAATTATTTTTCATTCGAATTCATACAGGGCGGGGAGCATGCATAAGATACGATTGATATAATAGAGAGTGGGTGGGGATACGATTGATATAATAGAGATTTCCTTGAAAAAGTGGGCGGACGGAAAGTGGGTGATCACAGTATGTTTCTCTCCTCTCGGTCTTTATATTTACTTTTACTTTCTTCAATTTAGCTTTATCGACAGACAATAGACTCCTCTAAAACCTGCATACAATTATTTTTCATTCGAATTCATACAGGGCGGGGGAGCATGCATAGGATACGATTGATATAATAGAGATTTCCTTGAAAAAAAGTGGGCGGACGGAAAGTGGGTGATCACAGTATGTTTCTCTCCTCTCGGTCTTTATATTTACTTTTACTTTCTTCAATTTAGCTTTATCGACAGACAATAGACTCCTCTAAAACCTGCATACAATTATTTTTCATTCGAATTCATACAGGCGGGGGCATGCATAGGATACGATTGGATTTCCTTGAAAAAGTGGGCGGATAGGATACGATTGATATAAGCTTTATCGAGACAATTTAAAACCTTACAATTATTTTTCAAAAAGGGGGGCGGACGGAAAAAAGTGGACGGGGTGATCACAGTATGTTTTCTCTCCTCTCGGTCTTTATATTTACTTTTACTTTCTTCAATTTAGCTTTATCGACAGACAATAGACTCCTCTAAAACCTGCATACAATTATTTTTTCATTCAAATTCATACAGGGCGGGGAGCATGCATAGGATACGATTGATATAATAGAGATTTCCTTGAAAAAGTGGGTGGACGGAAAGTGGGTGATCACAGTATGTTTCTTCTCGGTCTTTATATTTCTTTTCTTTCTTCAATTTAGCTTTTATATTTACAATTATTTTTCATTCGAATTTTCTTCAATTTATTTTATCGACAGATCAATAGTTTCTCCTCTTTATAAAACCAATTTGCTTTATACAATTATTTTTATTTTCGAATTCATACAGGGCGGGGAGCATGCATAGGATACGATTGATATAATAGAGATTTCCTTGAAAAAAGTGGGCGGACGGAAAGTGGGTGATCACAGTATGTTTCTCTCCTCTCGGTCTTTATATTTACTTTTACTTTCTTCAATTTAGCTTTATCGACAGACAATAGACTCCTCTAAAACCTGCATACAATTATTTTTCATTCGAATTCATACGGGGGGGAGCATGCATAGTATACGATTGATATAATAGAGATTTCCTTGAAAAAGTGGGCGGACGGAAAGTGGGTGATCACAGTATGTTTCTCTCCTCTCGGTCTTTATATTTACTTTTACTTTCTTCAATTTAGCTTTATCGACAGACAATAGACTCCTCTAAAACCTGCATACAATTATTTTTCATTCGAATTCATACAGGCGGGGAGCATGCATAGGATATTGATTGATATAATAGAGATTTCCTTGAAAAAAAGTGGGCGGACGGAAAGTGGGTGATCACAGTATGTTTCTCTCCTCTCGGTCTTTATATTTACTTTTACTTTCTTCAATTTAGCTTTATCGACAGACAATAGACTCCTCTAAAACCTGCATACAATTATTTTTCATTCGAATTCATACAGGGCGGGGAGCATGCATAGGATACGATTGATATAATAGAGATTTCCTTGAAAAAGTGGGCGGACGGAAAGTGGGTGATCACAGTATGTTTCTCTCCTCTCGGTCTTTATATTTATTTTTTACTTTCTTCAATTTAGCTTTATCGACAGACAATAGACTCCTCTAAAACCTGCATACAATTATTTTTCATTCGAATTCATACAGGGGGGGAGCATGCATAGGATACGATTGATATAATAGAGATTTCCTTGAAAAAGAGGGCGGACGGAAAGTGGGTGATCACAGTATGTTTCTCTCCTCTCGTTCTTTATATTTACTTTTACTTTCTTCAATTTCGCTTTATAGACAGACAATAGACGCCTCTAAAACCTGCATACAATTATTTTTCATTCGAATTCATACAGTGCGGGGAGCATGCATAGGATACGATTGATATAATAGAGATTTCCTTGAAAAAGTGGGCGGACGGAAAGTGGGTGATCACAGTATGTTTCTCTCCTCTCGGTCTTTATATTTACTTTTACTTTCTTCAATTTAGCTTTATCGACAGGCAATAGACTCCTCTAAAACCTGCATACAATTATTTTTCATTCGAATTCATACAGGGGGGGAGCATGCATAGGATACGATTGATATAATAGAGATTTCCTTGAAAAAAAAGTGGGCGGACGGAAAGTGGGTGATCACAGTATGTTTTCTCTCGGTCTTTATATTTCTTTTTTATATTTACTTTTACTTTCTTCAATTTAGCTTTATCGACAGGCAATAGTTTCCTCTAAAACCTGCATACAATTATTTTTCATTCGAATTCATACAGGGCGGGGAGCATGCATAGGATACGATTGATATAATAGAGATTTCCTTGAAAAAAAGTGGGCGGACGGAAAGTGGGTGATCACAGTATGTTTCTCTCCTCTCGGTCTTTATATTTACTTTTACTTTCTTCAATTTCTTTATATTTAAAACCTTTTATTTTTCATTTTCTTCAATTTAGCTTTTTATCGACAGATCAATGTTTCTCTCCTCTCGGTCTTTATATTTACTTTTAAAACCTGACATACAATTCCTTTTTACAATTATTTTTCATTCGAATTCATACAGGGCGGGGAGCATGCATAGGATACGATTGATATAATAGAGATTTCCTTGAAAAAAGTGGGCGGACGGGAAAGTGGGTGATCACAGTATGTTTTTCTCTCCTCTCGGTCTTTATATTTACTTTTACTTTCTTCAATTTAGCTTTATCGACAGACAATAGACTCCTCTAAAACCTGCATACAATTATTTTTTTCATTCGAATTCATACAGGGCGGGGAGCATGCATAGGATACGATTGATATAATAGAGATTTCCTTGAAAAAAGTGGGCGGACGGAAAGTGGGTGATCACAGTATGTTTTTCTCCTCTCGGTCTTTATATTTACTTTTACTTTCTTCAATTTAGCTTTATCGACAGACAATAGACTCCTCTAAAACCTGCATACAATTATTTTTCATTCGAATTCATACAGGGCGGGGAGCATGCATAGGATACGATTGATATAATAGAGATTTCCTTGAAAAAAGTGGGCGGACGGAAAGTGGGTGATCACAGTATGTTTCTCTCCTCTCGGTCTTTATATTTACTTTTACTTTCTTCAATTTAGCTTTATCGACAGACAATAGACTCCTCTAAAACCTCTAAAATTCGAATGCATACAATTAGGATTTTTCATTCGAATTCATACATGGGCGGGGACTTTTACTTTCTTCAATTTGCTTTATCGACAGGATACGATTGATATAATAGAGATTTCGATTGATAAAAAGTGAAAAAGTGGGCGGACGGAAAGTGGGTGATCACAGTATGTTTCTCTCCTCTCGGTCTTTATATTTACTTTTACTTTCTTCAATTTAGCTTTATCGACAGACAATAGACTCCTCTAAAACCTGCATACAATTATTTTTTTTTCATTCGAATTCATACAGGGCGGGGAGCATGCATAGGATACGATTGATATAATAGAGATTTCCTTAAAAAAGTGGGCGGACGGAAAGTGGGTGATCACAGTATGTTTCTCTCCTCTCGGTCTTTATATTTACTTTTACTTTCTTCAATTTAGCTTTATCGACAGACAATAGACTCCTCTAAAACCTGCATACAATTATTTTTTTCATTCGAATTCATTACAGGAAAAAGTGGGGGAGCATGCATAGGATACGATTGATATAATAGAGATTTCCGATTGATATTAGAAAAAAAAGTGGGCGGACGGAAAGTGGGTGATCACAGTATGTTTCTCTCCTCTCGGTCTTTATATTTACTTTTACTTTCTTCAATTTAGCTTTATAGACAGACAATAGACTCCTCTAAAACCTGCATACAATTATTTTTCATTCGAATTCATACAGGGCGGGGAGCATGCATAGGATACGATTGATATAATAGAGATTTCCTTGAAAAAAAAAGTGGGCGGACGGAAAGTGGGTGATCACAGTATGTTTCTCTCCTCTCGGTCTTTATATTTACTTTTACTTTCTTCAATTTAGCTTTATAGACAGACAATAGACTCCTCTAAAACCTGCATACAATTATTTTTCATTCGAATTCATACAGGGCGGGGAGCATGCATAGGATACGATTGATATAATAGAGATTTCCTTGATATAAAAAAAGTGGGCGGACGGAAAGGGTGATCACAGTATGTTTCTCTCCTCTCGGTCTTTATATTTACTTTTACTTTCTTCAATTTAGCTTTATCGACAGACAATAGACTCCTCTAAAAAACATGCATAATTATTTTTCATTCGAATTCATACAGGGCGGGGAGCATGCATAGGATACGATTGATATAATAGAGATTTCCTTGAAAAAGTGGGCGGACGGAAAGTGGGTGATCACAGTATGTTTTCTCCTCTCGGTCTTTATATTTACTTTTACTTTCTTCAATTTAGCTTTATCGACAGACAATAGACTCCTCTAAAACCTGCATACAATTATTTTTCATTCGAATTCATACAGGGCATAGGGGGAGCATGCATAGGATACGATTGATATAATAGAGATTTCCTTGCATAAAAAAAGTGGGCGGACGGAAAGTGGGTGATCACAGTATGTTTCTCTCCTCTCGGTCTTTATATTTACTTTTACTTTTTCTTTTACTTTTCTTCAATTTAGCAATTTATCGACAGACAATAGGAGATTGATATAATAGAGATTTCCTCTAAAACCTGCTTTTATTTACAATTATTTTTCATTCGAATTATTTTTCATCGAACAGGGGGGGGGAGCATGCATAGGATACGATTGATATAATAGAGATTTCCTTGAAAAAAGTGGGCGGACGGAAAGTGGGTGATCACAGTATGTTTCTCTCCTCTCGGTCTTTATATTTACTTTTTACTTTCTTCAATTTAGCTTTATCGACAGACAATAGACTCCTCTAAAACCTGCATACAAATTATTTTTCATTCGAATTCATACAGGGGGGGAGCATGCATAGGATACGATTGATATAATAGAGATTTCCTTGAAAAAAAAAAGTGGGCGGACGGAAAGTGGGTGATCACAGTATGTTTCTCTCCTCTCGGTCTTTATATTTACTTTTACTTTCTTCAATTTAGCTTTATCGACAGACAATAGACTCCTCTAAAACCTGCATACAATTATTTTTCATTCGAATTCATACAGGGCGGGGAGCATGCATAGGATACGATTGATATAATAGAGATTTCCTTGAAAAAAGTGGGCGGACGGAAAGTGGGTGATCACAGTATGTTTCTCTCCTCTCGGTCTTTATATTTACTTTTACTTTCTTCAATTTAGCTTTATCGACAGACAATAGACTCCTCTAAAACCTGCATACAATTATTTTTCATTCGAATTCATACAGGGCGGGGAGCATGCATAGGATACGATTGATATAATAGAGATTTCCTTGAAAAAAGTGGGCGGACGGAAAGTGGGTGATCACAGTATGTTTTCTCTCTCTCTTTATATTTCTTTTCTTTCTTATTTACTTTTTACTTTCTTCAATTTAGCATGCATAGGATTTATCGACAGACAATAGATGTTTCCTCTAAAACCTGCATACAATTATTTTTCATTCGAATTCATACGAATTCATACAGGGGAGCATGCATAGGATACGATTGATATAATAGAGATTTCCTTGAAAAAGTGGGCGGACGGAAAGTGGGGTGATCAGTATGTATTTTCTCCTCTCGGTCTTTATATTTACTTTTACTTTCTTCAATTTAGCTTTATCGACAGACAATAGACTCCTCTAAAACCTGCATACAATTATTTTTTCATTCGAATTCATACAGGGCGGGGAGCATGCATAGGATACGATTGATATAAGAGATTTCCTTGAAAAAGTGGGCGGACGGAAAGTGGGTGATCACAGTATGTTTCTCTCCTCTCGTTCTTTATATTTACTTTTACTTTCTTCAATTTAGCTTTATCGACAGACAATCGACTCCTCTAAAACCTGCATACAATTATTTTTCATTCTAATTCATACAGGGGGGGAGCATGCATAGGATACGATTGATATAATAGAGATTTCTTGAAAAGTGGGCGGACGGAAAGTGGGTGATCAGTATGTTTCTCTCCTCTCGGTCTTTATATTTACTTTTACTTTCTTCAATTTAGCTTTTAGACAATAGACTCCTTTATTTTTCGACAGACAATAGACTCCATAAAACGATTGATATAATACAATTATTTTTCATTCGAATTCATACAGGGGCAGCATGCATAGGATACAGTGGGCGGACGGAGATTTCTTTATATTTACTTTTACTTTCTTCAATTTGAAAAAAGTGGGCGGACGGAAAGTGGGTGATCATAGTAGAGATTTCTCTGAAAAAAAGTGGGCGGACGGAAAGTGGGTGATCACAGTATTTCTTTATATTTTTTACTTTCTTCAATTTAGCTTTATCGACAGACAATAGACTCCTCTAAAACCTGCATACAATTATTTTTCATTCGAATTCATACAGGGCGGGGAGCATGCATAGGATACGATTGATATAATAGAGATTTCCTTGAAAAAAGTGGGCGGACGGAAAGTGGGTGATCACAGTATGTTTCTCTCCTCTCGGTCTTTATATTTACTTTTACTTTCTTCAATTTAGCTTTATCGACAGACAATAGACTCCTCTAAAACCTGCATACAATTATTTTTTTCATTCGAATTCATACAGGGCGGGGAGCATGCATAGGATACGATTGATATAATAGAGATTTCCTTGAAAAAGTGGGCGGACGGAAAGTGGGTGATCACAGTATGTTTCTCTCCTCTCGGTCTTTATATTTACTTTTACTTTCTTCAATTTAGCTTTATCGACAGACAATAGACTCCTCTAAAACCTGCATACAATTATTTTTCATTCGAATTCATACAGGGCGGGGAGCATGCATAGGATACGATTGATATAATAGAGATTTCCTTGAAAAAAAGTGGGCGGACGGAAAGTGGGTGATCACAGTATGTTTCTCTCCTCTCGGTCTTTATATTTACTTTTACTTTCTTCAATTTAGCTTTATCGACAGACAATAGACTCCTCTAAAACCTGCATACAATTATTTTTCATTCGAATTCATACAGGGCGGGGAGCATGCATAGGATACGATTGATATAATAGAGATTTCCTGAAAAAAAGTGGGCGGACGGAAAGTGGGTGATCACAGTATGTTTTCTCTCCTCTCGGTCTTTATATTTTTACTTTCTTCAATTTACTTTTCTTCAAATTTAGCATTTATCGACAGACAATAGATAATAGAGATTTCCTCTAAAACCTGCATACAATTATTTTTCATTCGAATTCATACAGGGCAGGGGAGCATGCATAGGATACGATTGATATAATAGAGATTTCCTTGAAAAAAAAAGTGGGCGGACGGACGGAAAGTGGGTGATCACAGTATGTTTCTCTCCTCTCGGTCTTTATATTTACTTTTACTTTCTTCAATTTAGCTTTATCGACAGACAATAGACTCCTCTAAAACCTGCATACAATTATTTTTCATTCGAAAAAGGGCGGGGGGAGCATGCATAGGATACGATTATAATAAGAGATTTCCTTGAAAAAGTGGGCGGACGGAAAGTGGGTGATCACAGTATTTTTCTCCTCTCGGTCTTTATATTTACTTTTACTTTCTTCAATTTAGCTTTATCGACAGACAATAGACTCCTCTAAAACCTGCATACAATTATTTTTCATTCTAATTCATACAGGGGGGGAGCATGCATAGGATACGATTGATATAATAGAGATTTCCTTGAAAAAGTGGGCGGACGGAAAGTGGGTGATCACAGTATGTTTCTCTCCTCTGGGTCTTTATATTTACTTTTACTTTCTTCAATTTAGCTTTATCGACAGACAATAGACTCCTCTAAAACCTGCATACAATTATTTTTCATTCTAATTCATACAGGGGGGGAGCATGCATAGGATACGATTGATATAATAGAGATTTCCTTGAAAAAGTGGGCGGACGGAAAGTGGGTGATCACAGTATGTTTCTCTCCTCTCGGTCTTTATATTTACTTTTACTTTCTTCAATTTAGCTTTATCGACAGACAATAGACTCCTCTAAAACCTGCATACAAACAATAGACTCTCCTCTAAAACCTGCATACAATTATTTTTCATTCGAATTCATACAGGGCGGGAGCATGCATAGGATACGATTGATATAATAGAGATTTCCTTGAAAAAAAGTGGGCGGACGGAAAGTGGGTGATCACAGTATGTTTCTCTCCTCTCGGTCTTTATATTTACTTTTACTTTCTTCAATTTAGCTTTATCGACAGACAATAGACTCCTCTAAAACCTGCATACAATTATTTTTCATTCGAATTCATACAGGGCGGGGAGCATGCATAGGATACGATTGATATAATAGAGATTTCCTTGAAAAAGTGGGCGGACGGAAAGTGGGTGATCACAGTATGTTTCTCTCCTCTCGGTCTTTATATTTACTTTTTTTACTTTCTTCAATTTAGCTTTATCGACAGACAATAGACTCCTCTAAAACCTGCATACAATTATTTTTTCATTCGAATTCATACAGTGGGGGCGGAAAAGGGTGGGAGCATGCATAGGATACGATTGATATAATAGAGATTTCCTTGATAAAAAAGTGGGCGGACGGAAAGTGGGTGATCACAGTATGTTTCTCTCCTCTCGGTCTTTATATTTACTTTTACTTTCTTCAATTTAGCTTTATAGACAGACAATAGACTCCTCTAAAACCTGCATACAATTAATTTTTTCATTCGAATCATACAGGGCGATTGGGGAGCATGCATAGGATACGATTGATATAATAGAGATTTTCTCCTCTAAAAAAAAAAGTGGGCGGACGGAAAGTGGGTGATCACAGTATGTTTCTCTCCTCTCGGTCTTTATATTTACTTTTACTTTCTTCAATTTAGCTTTATAGACAGACAATAGACTCCTCTAAAACCTGCATACAATTATTTTTCATTCGAATTCATACAGGGGCGGGGAGCATGCATAGGATACGATTGATATAATAGAGATTTCCTGAAAAAAAAAAGTGGGCGGACGGAAAGCTTTATCGGGTGATCACAATTATTTTTCATTCTCCTCTCGGTCTTTATATTTACTTTTACTTTCTTCAATTTTAGCTTTATCGACAGACAATAGACTCCTCTAAAACCTGCATACAATTATTTTTCATTCGAATTCATACAGGGCGGGGAGCATGCATAGGATACGATTGATATGATAGAGATTTTCTTTGAAAAAGTGGGTGGACGGAAAGTGGGTGATCACCGTATGTTTCTCTCCTCTCGGTCTTTATATTTACTTTTACTTTCTTCAATTTAGCTTTATCGACAGACAATAGACTCCTCTGCATACAATTATTTTTCCTGCATACAATTATTTTTCATTCCTTGAAAAATAAGTGGGTGCAGTATGGGGAGACATGCATAGGATACGATTGATATAATACGATTGATATAATAGATTTCCTTGAAAAAGTGGGCGGACGGAAAGTGGGTGATCACAGTATGTTTCTCTGCTCTCGGTCTTTATATTTACTTTTACTTTCTTCAATTTAGCTTTATCGACAGACAATAGATTCCTCTAAAAGGTGCATACAATTATTATTCATTCGAATTCATACAGGGCGGGGAGCATGCATAGGATACGATTGATATAATAGAGATTTCCTTGAAAAAGTGGGCGGACGGAAAGTGGGTGATCACAGTATGTTTCTCTGCTCTCGGTCTTTATATTTACTTTTACTTTCTTCAATTTAGCTTTATCGACAGACAATAGACTCCTCTAAAACCTGCATACAATTATTTTTCATTCGAATACAGGGCGGGGAGCATGCATAGGATACGATTGATATAATAGAGATTTCCTTGAAAAAGTGGGCGGACGGAAAGTGGGTGATCACAGTATGTTTCTCTGCTCTCGGTCTTTATATTTACTTTTACTTTCTTCAATTTAGCTTTATCGACAGACAATAGACTCCTCCAGAAGCTGCATACAATTATTATTCATTCGAATTCATACAGGGCGGGGAGCATGCATAGGATACGATTGATATAATAGAGATTTCCTTGAAAAAGTGGGCGGACGGAAAGTGGGTGATCACAGTATGTTTCTCTCCTCTCGGTCTTTATATTTACTTTTACTTTCTTCAATTTAGCTTTATCGACAGACAATAGACTCCTCTAAAACCTACATACAATTATTTTTCATTCGAATTCATACAGGGCTGGGAGCATGCATAGGATACGATTGATTGATATGAAAAATAGAGATTTCCAGTATGTTTTCTCCTCTCGGTCTTAAAAAATTTGGGCGGACGGAAAAGGGCGGGGTGATGCATAGGATACGATTGATATAATAGAGATTTCCTTGAAAAAAGTGGGCGGACGGAAAGTGGGTGATCACAGTATGTTTCTCTCCTCTCGGTCTTTATATTTACTTTTACTTTCTTCAATTTAGCTTTATAGACAGACAATAGACTCCTCTAAAACCTGCATACAATTATTTTCATTCGAATTCATACAGTGCGGGAAGCATGCATAGGATACGATTGATATAATAGAGATTTCCTTGAAAAAGTGGGCGGACGGAAAGTGGGTGATCACAGTATGTTTCTCTCCTCTCGGTCTTTATATTTACTTTTACTTTCTTCAATTTAGCTTTATCGACAGACAATAGACTCCTCTAAAAAACCTGCATACAATTATTTTTCATTCGAATTCATACAGGGGGGGGCATGGGGATTGATATAATGCTTGAAAAAAGTGGGCGGACGGAAAGGATACGATTGATATAATAGAGATTTCCTTGAAAATTCATACAGGGCGGGGGCGGACGATTTCCTTGAAAAAAAGTGGGCGGACGGAAAGTGGGTGATCACAGTATGTTTCTCTCCTCTCGGTCTTTATATTTACTTTTACTTTCTTCAATTTAGCTTTATCGACAGACAATAGACTCCTAAAAGCTGCATACAATTATTTTTCATTCGAATTCATACAGGGCGGGGAGCATGCATAGGATACGATTGATATAATAGAGATTTCCTTGAAAAAGTGGGCGGACGGAAAGTGGGTGATCACAGTATGTTTCTCTTCTCTCGGTCTTTATATTTACTTTTACTTTCTTCAATTTAGCTTTATCGACAGGCAATAGACTCCCCTAAAAGCTACATACAATTATTTTTCATTCGAATTCATACAGGGCGGGGAGCATGCATAGGATACGATTGATATAATAGAGATTTCTGAGAAAAAGTGGACGGGCGGAAATTGGGTGATCACAGTATGTTTCTCTCCTCTCGGTCTGTATATTTACTTTTACTTTCTTCAATTTAGCTTTATCGACAGACAATAGACTCCTCTAAAACCTGCATACAATTATTTTTTCATTCGGGGAATTCATACAGGGGGGGAGCATGCATAGGATACGATTGATATAATAGAGATTTCCTTGAAAAAGTGGGCGGACGGAAAGTGGGTGATCGGACAGTATGTTGTTTCTCCTCTCGGTCTTTATATTTACTTTTACTTTCTTCAATTTAGCTTTATCGACAGACAATAGACTCCTCTAAAACCTGCATACAATTATTTTTCATTCGAATTCATACAGGGCGGGGAGCATGCATAGGATACGATTGATATAATAGAGATTTCCTTGAAAAAAGTGGGCGGACGGAAAGTGGGTGATCACAGTATGTTTCTCTCCTCTCGGTCTTTATATTTACTTTTACTTTCTTCAATTTAGCTTTATCGACAGACAATAGACTCCTCTAAAACCTGCATACAATTATTTTTCATTCGAATTCATACAGGGCGGGGAGCATGCATAGGATACGATTGATATAATAGAGATTTCCTTGAAAAAGTGGGCGGACGGAAAGTGGGTGATCACAGTATGTTTCTCTGCTCTCGGTCTTTATATTTACTTTTACTTTCTTCAATTTAGCTTTATCGACAGACAATAGACTCCTCTAAAACCTGCATACAATTATTTTTCATTCGAATTCATACAGGGCGGGGAGCATGCATAGGATACGATTGATATAATAGAGATTTCCTTGAAAAAAGTGGGCGGACGGAAAGTGGGTGATCACAGTATGTTTTCTCTCCTCTCAATTTCTTTATATTTACTTTTACATTTTCTTCAATTTAGCTTTATCGACAGGCAATAGACTCCTCTAAAACCTGCATACAATTATTTTTCATTCGAATTCATACAGGGGGGGGGAGCATGCATAAGATACGATTGATATAATAGAGATTTCCTTGAAAAAGTGGGCGGACGGAAAGTGGGTGATCACAGTATGTTTCTCTCCTCTCGGTCTTTATATTTACTTTTACTTTCTTCAATTTAGCTTTATCGACAGACAATAGACTCCTCTAAAACCTGCATACAATTATTTTTCATTCGAATTCATACAGGGGGGGAGCATGCATAAGATACGATTGATATAATAGAGATTTCCTGAAAAAAAAAGTGGGCGGACGGAAAGTGGGTGATCACAGTATGTTTCTCTCCTCTCGGTCTTTATATTTACTTTTACTTTCTTCAATTTAGCTTTATCGACAGACAATAGACTCCTCTAAAACCTGCATACAATTATTTTTCATTCGAATTCATACAGGGCGGGGAGCATGCATAGGATACGATTGATATAATAGAGATTTTTGAAAAAAAGTGGGCGGACGGAAAGTGGGTGATCACAGTATGTTTCTCTCCTCTCGGTTTTTATATTTACTTTTTCTTTCTTCAATTAGCTTTATCGACAGACAATAGACTCCTCTAAAACCTGCATACAATTATTTTTCATTCGAATTCATACAGGGCGGGGAGCATGTATAAGATACGATTGAAAATACAGATTTCCTTGAAAAAAGCATGTGGGTGATCACAGATACGGTCTTTATATTTACTTACTTTTTTCTTTGACTCCTCTAAAATACAATTATTTTCATTCGAATTGCAAAGGATACGATTGATAAAAAGATTTCCATTTGAAAAAGTGGGCGGACGGAAAGTGGGTGATCACGGAAAGTATGTTTTTCTCCTCTCGGTCTTTATATTTACTTTTACTTTCTTCAATTTAGCTTTATCGACAGACAATAGATTCCTCTAAAACCTGCATACAATTATTTTTCATTCGAATTCATATAGGGGGGGAGCATTCATAGGATACGATTGATATAATCAAGAGCTTTTCCAATTGAAAAAGTGGGCGGACGGAAAATAGGGTGATCGGACAGATATGTATTTCTCTCCTCTCGGTCTGTATATTTATTTTTACTTTCTTCAATTTAGCTTTATCGACAGACAATAGACTCCTCTAAAACCTGCATACAATTATTTTTCATTCGAATTCATACAGGGCGGGGAGCATGCATAGGATACGATTGATATAATAGAGATTTCCTTGAAAAAAAGTGGGCGGACGGAAAGTGGGTGATCACAGTATGTTTCTCTCCTCTCGGTCTTTATATTTACTTTTACTTTCTTCAATTTAGCTTTATCGACAGACAATAGACTCCTCTAAAAACCTGCATACAATTATTTTTCATTCGAATTCATACAGGGCGGGGGCATGCATAGGGATTGCTTGAAAAAAAATGACGGAAAGTGGGTGATAGTATGGATACGATTGATATAATATTTTTCAGAATTTCCATTAGGATACGATTGATATAAAAAGTGGGCGGACGGAAAGTGGGTGATCACAGTATGTTTCTCTCCTCTCGGTCTTTATATTTACTTTTACTTTCTTCAATTTAGCTTTATCGACAGACA
Organism: Acanthosepion pharaonis; assembly: GCA_903632075.3. Lineage (NCBI taxonomy): Eukaryota > Metazoa > Mollusca > Cephalopoda > Sepiida > Sepiidae > Acanthosepion > Acanthosepion pharaonis. Next base: position 1,340,807 of record CAHIKZ030000117.1, read on the forward strand.
ATAGACTCCTCTAAAACCTGCATACAATTATTTTTTTTCATTCGAATTCATACAGGGGGGGATGCATAGGATACGATTGATATAATAGAGATTTCCTTGAAAAAGTGGGCGGACGGAAAGTGGGTGATCACAGTATATTTCTCTCCTCTCGGTCTTTATATTTACTTTTACTTTCTTCAATTTAGCTTTATCGACAGACAATAGACTCCTCTAAAACCTGCATACAATTATTTTTCATTCGAATTCATACAGGGCGGGGAGCATGCATAGGATACGATTGATATAATAGAGATTTCCTGAAAAAAAAAGTGGGCGGACGGAAAGTGGGTGATCACAGTATGTTTCTCTCCTCTCGGTCTTTATATTTATTTTTTTACTTTCTTCAATTTAGCTTTATCGACAGACAATAGACTCCTCTAAAACCTGCATACAATTATTTTTCATTCGAATTCATACAGGGCGGGGAGCATGCATAGGATACGATTGATATAATAGAGATTTCCTTGAAAAAAAAGTGGGCGGACGGAAAGTGGGTGATCACAGTATGTTTCTCTCCTCTCGGTCTTTATATTTACTTTTACTTTCTTCAATTTAGCTTTATCGACGACAGACTCCTCTAAAACCTGCATACAATTATTTTTCATTCAATAGACTCCTCTAAAACCTGACATACAATTATTTTTCATTCGAATTCACTTTCTTACAGCTTTATCGGGCGGGGATTTTTCATGCATAGGATACGATTGATATAATAGAGATTTCCTTGAAAAAAAGTGGGCGGACGGAAAGTGGGTGATCACAGTATGTTTCTCTCCTCTGGGTCTTTATATTTACTTTTACTTTCTTCAATTTAGCTTTATCGACAGACAATAGACTCCTCTAAAACCTGCATACAATTATTTTTCATTCGAATTCATACAGGGGGGGAGCATGCATAGGATACGATTGATATAATAGAGATTTCCTTGAAAAAGTGGGCGGACGGAAAGTGGGTGATCACAGTATGTTTTCGGTCTTTATATTTACTTTTCTTTCTTCAATTTAGCTTTTATATTTAAAACCTTTTATTTTTTCTTCAATTTAGCATGCATAGGATACGATTTTATCGACAGAAACAATAGACTCCTCTAAAACCTGCTTACAATTTACTTTTTTCATTCGAATTTATCGACAGGGGGGGAGCATGCAAAGGATACGATTGATTTTCATTAATCATACAGGGGGGGGAGCATGCATAGGATACGATTGATATAAAATTTCCTTGTGGGCGGACGGAAAGTGGGTGATCACAGTATGTTTCTCTCCTCTCGTTCTTTATATTTACTTTTACTTTCTTCAATTTAGCTTTATCGACAGACAATAGACTCCTCTAAAACCTGCATACAATTATTTTTCATTCGAATTCATACAGGGAATTCATAGGGGGGAGCATGCATAGGATACGATTGATATAATAGAGATTTCCTTGAAAAAAAAGTGGGCGGACGGAAAGTGGGTGATCACAGTATGTTTTCTCTCCTCTCGGTCTTTATATTTACTTTTACTTTCTTCAATTTAGCTTTATCGACAGACAATAGACTCCTCTAAAACCTGCATACAATTATTTTTCATTCGAATTCATACAGGGCGGGGAGCATGCATAGGATACGATTGATATAATAGAGATTTCCTTGAAAAAGTGGGCGGACGGAAAGTGGGTGATCACAGTATGTTTGTTTCTCCTCTCGGTCTTTATATTTATTTTTTACTTTCTTCAATTTAGCTTTATCGACAGACAATAGACTCCTCTAAAACCTGCATACAATTATTTTTCATTCGAATTCATACAGGGGGGGAGCATGCATAGGATACGATTGATATAATAGAGATTTCCTTGAAAAAAAAGTGGGCGGACGGAAAGTGGGTGATCACAGTATGTTTCTCTCCTCTCGGGGGTCTTTATATTTACTTTTATATTTTTTACTTTCTTCAATTTAGCTTTATCGACAGACAATAGACTCCTCTAAAACCTGCATACAATTATTTTTCATTCGAATTCATACAGGGCGGGGAGCATGCATAGGATACGATTGATATAATAGAGATTTCCTTGAAAAAAAGTGGGCGGACGGAAAGTGGGTGATCACAGTATGTTTTCTCTCCTCTCGGTCTTTATATTTACTTTACTTTCTTCAATTTAGCTTTATCGACAGACAATAGACTCCTCTAAAACCTGCATACAATTATTTTTCATTCGAATTCATACAGGGCAGGGGGAGCATGCATAGGATACGATTGATATAATAGAGATTTCCTTGAAAAAGTGGGCGGACGGAAAGTGGGTGATCACAGTATGTTTCTCTCCTCTCGGTCTTTATACTTTTACTTTCTTCAATTTAGCTTTATCGACAGACAATAGACTCCTCTTCATACAAATTTTTATTCGAATTCTTTATAGGATACGATTGATATAATAGAGATTTCCTTGAAAAAAAAGTGGGCGGACGGAAAGTGGGTGATCACAGTATGTTTCTCTCCTCTCGGTCTTTATAACTTTTACTTTCTTCAATTTAGCTTTTTATCGACAGACAATAGACTCCTCTAAAACCTGCATACAATTTTTTTCATTCGAATTCATACAGGGCGGGGAGCATGCATAGGATACGATTGATATAATAGAGATTTCCTTGAAAAAAAAGTGGGCGGACGGAAAGTGGGTGATCACAGTATGTTTCTCTCCTCTCGGTCTTTATATTTACTTTTACTTTCTTCAATTTAGCTTTATCGACAGACAATAGACTCCTCTAAAACCTGCATACAATTATTTTTCATTCGAATTCATACAGGGCGGGGAGCATGCATAGGATACGATTGATATAATAGAGATTTCCTTTAAAAAAAAAAGTGGGCGGACGGAAAGTGGGTGATCACAGTATGTTTCTCTCCTCTCGGTCTTTTTATATTTACTTTTTTACTTTCTTCAATTTAGCTTTATAGACAGACAATAGACTCCTCTAAAACCTGCATACAATTATTTTTCATTCGAATTCATACAGGGGGGGGAGCATGCATAGGATACGATTGATATAATAGAGATTTCCTTGAAAAAGTGGGCGGACGGAAAGTGGGTGATCACAGTATGTTTCTCTCCTCTGGGTCTTTATATTTACTTTTACTTTCTTCAATTTAGCTTTATCGACAGACAATAGACTCCTAAAAACCTGCACAATTATTTTTCATTCGAATTCATACAGGGCGGGGAGCATGCATAGGATACGATTGATATAATAGAGATTTCCTTGAAAAAAAAAGTGGGTGATCGGACGGTCTTTATATTTACTTTTACTTTCTTCAATTTAGCTTTATCGAAAGTGGCATACAATTATTTTTCATCAGCATGCATAGGATATAATAGAGATTTCTGGGCGGACGGAAAGTGGGTGATCAGTATGTTTCTCTCGTCTCTCGTCTTTATATTTACTTTTACTTTTTTCTTCAATTTAGCTTTATCGACAGACAATAGACTCCTCTAAAACCTGCATACAATTATTTTTCATTCGAATTCATACAGGGCGGGGGAGCATGCATAGGATACGATTGATATAATAGAGATTTCCTTGAAAAAAAAAGTGGGCGGACGGAAAGTGGGTGATCACAGTATGTTTTCTCCTCTCGGTCTTTATATTTACTTTTACTTTCTTCAATTTAGCTTTATCGACAGACAATAGACTCCTCTAAAACCTGCATACAATTATTTTTTCATTCGAATTCATACAGGGGGGGGGAGCATGCATAGGATACGATTGATATAATAGAGATTTCCTTGAAAAAAGTGGGCGGACGGAAAGTGGGTGATCACAGTATGTTTCTCTCCTCTCGGTCTTTATATTTACTTTTATTTACTTTTACTTTCTTCAATTTATTTTTCATTTTATCGACAGACAATAGACTCCTCTAAAACCTGCACTTTTACTTTCAATTTATTATTTTTCATTCAATTATTTTTCATTCGCAATTCATACAGGGCGGGGAGCATGCATAGGATACGATTGATATAATAGAGATTTCCTTGAAAAAGTGGGCGGACGGGGGGGGAGTCTTTATATTTACTTTTACTTTCTTCAATTTAGCTTTATAGGATAAAACGATTGATATAATAGAGATTTCGATTGATAAAAAGATTTCCTTGGGCGGACGGAAAGTGGGTGATCACAGTATGTTTCTCTCCTCTCGGTCTTTATATTTACTTTTACTTTCTTCAATTTAGCTTTATCGACAGACAATAGACTCCTCTAAATCCTGCATACAATTATTTTTCATTCGAATTCATACAGGGCGGGGAGCATGCATAGGATACGATTGATATAATAGAGATTTCCTGAAAAAAAAGTGGGCGGACGGAAAGTGGGTGATCACAGTATGTTTCTCTCCTCTCGGTCTTTATATTTACTTTTTTACTTTCTTCAATTTAGCTTTATCGACAGACAATAGACTCCCCAAAAACCTACATACAATTATTTTTCATTCGAATTCATACAGGGCGGGGAGCATGCATAGGATACGATTGATATAATAGAGATTTCCTGAAAAAAAAAGTGGGCGGACGGAAAGTGGGTGATCACAGTATGTTTCTCTCCTCTCGGTCTTTATATTTACTTTTACTTTCTTCAATTTAGCTTTTTATCGACAGACAATAGACTCCTCTAAAACCTGCATACAATTATTTTTCATTCGAATTCATACAGGGGGGGAGCATGCATAGGATACGATTGATATAATAGAGATTTCCTTGAAAAAAGTGGGCGGAAAAGTGGGTGATCACAGTATGTTTCTCTCCTCTCGGTCGGAAAGCTTTATGATCTAAAACCTGCATACAATTATTTTTCATTCGAATTCTACAGGGGGGGAGCATGCATAGGATACGATTGATATAATAGAGATTTCTTGAAAAAAGTGGGCGGACGGAAAGTGGGTGATCACAGTATGTTTGTTTCTCTCTCGGTTTATATTTACTTTTACTTTCTTCAATTTAGCTTTATCGACAGACAATAGACTCCTCTAAAACCTGCATACAATTATTTTTCATTCGAATTCATACAGGGGGGGGAGCATGCATAGGATACGATTGATATAATAGAGATTTCCTGAAAAAAAAAGTGGGCGGACGGAAAGTGGGTGATCACAGTATGTTTCTCTCTCTCGGTCTTTATATTTACTTTTACTTTCTTCAATTTAGCTTTATCTCCTCTAAAACCTGCATACAATTTTTTTCATTTTTCATACAGGGCGGGGGAGCATGCATAGGATACGATTGATTTATTTCCTTTAGGGCGGACGGAAAGTGGGTGATCAATAGTTTCTCTCCTCTCTCTATTTAAATCGACATGCAAGGATACGATTCTTGAAAAAGTGGGCGGACGGAAAGTGGGTGATCACAGTATGTTTTCTCTCCTCTCGGTCTTTATATTTACTTTTACTTTCTTCAATTTGATTCATATAAAACGGATCATAGGACATATGTTTCTCTCCTCTCGGTCACCTTTTGCTTTACAATTTTTTTCATTCGAATTCATACAGGGCAGGGGAGCATGCATAGGATACGATTGATATAATAGAGATTTCCTTGAAAAAAAAGTGGGCGGACGGAAAGTGGGTGATCACAGTATGTTTCTCTCCTCTCGGTCTTTATATTTACTTTTACTTTCTTCAATTTAGCTTTATCGACAGACAATAGACTCCTCTAAAACCTGCATACAATTATTTTTCATTCGAATTCATACAGGGGGGGAGCATGCATAGGATACGATTGATATAATAGAGATTTCCTTACAAAAAAAAGTGGGCGGACGGAAAGTGGGTGATCACAGTATGTTTCTCTCCTCTCGGTCTTTATATTTACTTTTACTTTCTTCAATTTAGCTTTATCGACAGACAAGAGACTCCTCTAAAACCTGCATACAATTATTTTTCATTCGAATTCATACAGGGCGGGGAGCATGCATAGGATACGATTGATATAATAGAGATTTCCTTGAAAAAGTGGGCGGACGGAAAGTGGGTGATCACAGTATGTTTTCTCGGTCTTTATATATTTACTTTTCTCGGTCTTTATCGACAGACAATATTTAAAACCTGCATACAATTATTTTTCATTCGAATTCATACAGGGGGGGGAGCATGCATAGGATACGATTGATATAATAGAGATTTCCTTTGGGCGGACGGAAAGTGGGTGATCACAGTATGTTTCTCTCCTCTCGGTCTTTATAGACTTTATCGACAGACAAAACTCCTCTAAAACCTGCATACAATTATTTTTCATTCGAATTCATACAGGGGGGGAGCATGCATAGGATACGATTGATATAATAGAGATTTCCTTGAAAAAAAAGTGGGCGGACGGAAAGTGGGTGATCACAGTATGTTTCTCTCCTCTCGGTCTTTATATTTACTTTTACTTTCTTCAATTTAGCTTTATCGACAGACAATAGACTCCTCTAAAAACCTGCATACAATTTTTTTTCATTCGAATTCATACAGGGCGGGGAGCATGCATAGGATACGATTGATATAATAGAGATTTTTGCAAAAAAGTGGGCGGACGGAAAGTAGGGTGATGGGCGGACGGAAAGTGGGTGATCACAGTTTTTCTCCTCTCGGTCTTTATATTTACTTTTACTTTCTTCAATTTAGCTTTATCGACAGACAATAGACTCCTCTAAAACCTGCATACAATTATTTTTCATTCGAATTCATACAGGGCGGGGAGCATGCATAGGATACGATTGATATAATAGAGATTTCCTTGAAAAAAAAGTGGGCGGACGGAAAGTGGGTGATCACAGTATGTTTCTCTCTCTCGGTCTTTATATTTACTTTTACTTTCTTCAATTTAGCTTTATCGACAGACAATAAGATTTCCTGAAAAAACCTGCATACAATTATTTTTCATTCGAATTCTTTATACAGGACTCCTCTAAAACCTGCATACAATTATTTTTCATTCGAATTCATACAGGGGGAGCATGCATAGGATACGATTGATATAATAGAGATTTCCTTGAAAAAAAAGTGGGCGGACGGAAAGTGGGTGATCACAGTATGTTTCTCTCCTCTCGGTCTTTATATTTACTTTTTACTTTCTTCAATTTAGCTTTATCGACACAGACAATAGACTCCTCTAAAAAACCTGCATATAATTATTTTTCATTCGAATTCATACAGGGCGGGGAGCATGCATAGGATACGATTGATATAATAGAGATTTCCTTGAAAAAAGTGGGCGGACGGAAAGTGGGTGATCACAGTATGTTTCTCTCCTCTCGGTCTTTATATTTACTTTTACTTTCTTCAATTTAGCTTTATTTATCTAAAACAGCATACAATTATTTTTCATTCGAACAATAGACATCATAGGATACGATTGATATAATAGAGATTTCTGAAAAAAACCTGCATATGTTTCTCTCCTCTCGGTCTTTATAATTATTTTTCATTCGAATTCATGCATACAATTATTTTTCATTCGAATTCATACAGGGGGGAGCATGCATAGGATACGATTGATATAATAGAGATTTCCTTGAAAAAAAAGTGGGCGGACGGAAAGTGGGTGATCACAGTATGTTTTTCTCTCCTCTCGGTCTTTATATTTACTTTTACTTTCTTCAATTTAGCTTTATCGACAGACAATAGACTCCTCTAAAACCTGCATACAATTATTTTTCATTCGAATTCATACAGTGCGGGGAGCATGCATAGGATACGATTGATATAATAGAGATTTTTTACGATTGAAAAAAGTGGGCGGACGGAAGTGGTGGGTGATCAGTATGTTTCTCTCCTCTCGGTCTTTATATTTACTTTTACTTTCTTCAATTTAGCTTTATCGACAGACAATAGATTTCCTCTAAAACCTGCATACAATTAGCTTTTTTCATTCGAATTCATACAGGGCGGGGAGCATGCATAGGATACGATTGATATAATAGAGATTTCTTTGAAAAAAAGTGGGCGGACGGAAAGTGGGTGATCACAGTATGTTTCTCTCCTCTCGGTCTTTATATTTACTTTTACTTTCTTCAATTTAGCTTTATCGACAGACAATAGACTCCTCTAAAACCTGCATACAATTATTTTTCATTCGAATTCATACAGGGCGGGGAGCATGCATAGGATACGATTGATATAATAGAGATTTCTTTGAAAAAGTGGGCGGACGGAAAGTGGGTGATCACAGTATGTTTCTCTCCTCTCGGTCTTTATATTTACTTTTACTTTCTTCAATTTAGCTTTATCGACAGACAATAGACTCCTCTAAAACCTGCATACAATTATTTTTCATTCGAATTCATACAGGGCGGGGAGCATGCATAGGATACGATTGATATAATAGAGATTTCCTGAAAAAAAAAGTGGGCGGACGGAAAGTGGGTGATCACAGTATGTTTCTCTCCTCTCGGTCTTTATATTTACTTTTACTTTCTTCAATTTAGCTTTATCGACAGACAATAGACTCCTCTAAAACCTGCATACAATTATTTTTTTCATTCGAATTCATACAGGGCGGGGAGCATGCATAGGATACGATTGATATAATAGAGATTTCCTTGAAAAAGTGGGCGGACGGAAAGTGGGTGATCACAGTATGTTTCTCTCCTCTCGGTCTTTATATTTACTTTTACTTTCTTCAATTTAGTTTTATCGACAGACAATAGACTCCTCTAAAACCTGCATACAATTATTTTTCATTCGAATTCATACAGGGCGGGGAGCATGCATAGGATACGATTGATATAATAGAGATTTCCTTTGGGCGGACGGAAAGTGGGTGATCACAGTATGTTTCTCTCCTCTTTCTTTATTTATTTACTTTTTAATTTTCTTCAATTCGACTTTATCGACAATAGACTCCTCTAAAACCTGCATACAATTATTTTTCATTCGAATTCATACAGGGCGGGGAGCATGCATAGGATACGATTGATATAATAGAGATTTCCTTGAAAAAAGTGGGCGGACGGAAAGTGGGTGATCACAGTATGTTTTCTCTCCTCTCGGTCTTTATATTTACTCTTTATATTTACTGGGTTTACTTTCTTCAATTTAGCTTTTCAATTTAAAAGCATACAATTATTTTTCATTCGACAGACGATTGATATAATAGAGATTTCCTCTAAAACCTGGTCTTTATATTTACTTTTATTTTTCAGCTTTTCGACAGAATTCATACAATTATTTTTCATTCGAATTCATACAGGGGGAGCATGCATAGGATACGATTGATATAATAGAGATTTCCTTGAAAAAGTGGGCGGACGGAAAGTGGGTGATCACAGTATGTTTTCTCTCCTCTCGGTCTTTATATTTACTTTTACTTTCTTCAATTTAGCTTTATCGACAGACAATAGACTCCTCTAAAACCTGCATACAATTATTTTTCATTCGAATTCATACAGGGCGGGGGGGAGCATGCATAGGATACGATTGATATAATAGAGATTTCCTTGAAAAAAAAGTGGGCGGACGGAAAGTGGGTGATCACAGTATGTTTCTCTCCTCTCGGTCTTTATATTTACTTTTACTTTCTTCAATTTAGCTTTATCGACAGACAATAGACTCCTCTAAAACCTGCATACAATTATTTTTCATTCGAATTCATACAGGACTCCTCTAAAACCTGCATACAATTATTTTTCATTCGAATTCATACAGGGTGGGGGGAAAAAGCATGCATAGGATACGATTGATATAATAGAGATTTCCTTGAAAAAGTGGGCGGACGGAAAGTGGGTGATCACAGTATGTTTCTCTCCTCTCGGTCTTTATATTTACTTTTACTTTCTTCAATTTAGCTTTATCGACAGACAATAGACTCCTCTAAAACCTGCATACAATTATTTTTCATTCGAATTCATACAGGGGGGGGGCATGCATAGGGGAGCATGCATGGGCGGAGGATACGATTGATATAATAGAGATTTCAATTATTTTTCATTGAAAAAAGTAGGGGCGGACGGAAAGTGGGTGATCACAGTATGTTTCTCTCCTCTCGGTCTTTATATTTACTTTTACTTTCTTCAATTTAGCTTTATCGACAGACAATAGACTCCTCTAAAACCTGCATACAATTATTTTTCATTCGAATTCATACAGGGCGGGGAGCATGCATAGGATACGATTGATATAATAGAGATTTTGAAAAAAAAAGTGGGCGGACGGAAAGTGGGTGATCACAGTATGTTTCTCTCCTCTCGGTCTTTATATTTACTTTTACTTTCTTTCAATTTATCGACTTTATCGACAGACAATAGACTCCTCTAAAACCTGCATACAATTATTTTTCATTCGAATTCATACAGGGGGGGAGCATGCATAGGATACGATTGATATAATAGAGATTTCCTTGATAAAAAAGTGGGCGGACGGAAAGTGGGTGATCACAGTATGTTTCTCTCCTCTCGGTCTTTATATTTACTTTTACTTTCTTCAATTTAGCTTTATCGACAGACAATAGACTCCTCTAAAACCTGCATACAATTATTTTCATTCGAATTCAGGGGGAATAGGATCATATTTCTTGAAAAAAGGGCGGGGAAAGCATGCATAGGATACGATTGATATAATAGAGATCCTCTAAAACCTGCATACAATTATTTTTCAAAAAGTGGGCGGACGGAAGTGGGCGGACGGAAAGGGTGATCACAGTATGTTTCTCTCCTCTCGGTCTTTATATTTACTTTTACTTTCTTCAATTTAGCTTTATCGACAGACAATAGACTCCTCTAAAACCTGCATACAATTATTTTTCATTCGAATTCATACAGGGCGGGGAGCATGCATAGGATACGATTGATATAATAGAGATTTCCTGAAAAAAAAGTGGGCGGACGGAAAGTGGGTGATCACAGTATGTTTCTCTCCTCTCGGTCTTTATATTTACTTTTACTTTCTTCAATTTAGCTTTATAGACAGACAATAGACTCCTCTAAAACCTGCATACAATTATTTTCATTCGAAAAACCATGCATAGGATACGATTGATATAATAGAGATTTCTTGAAAAAAAAGTGGGCGGACGGAAAGTGGGTGATCACAGTATGTTTCTTCTTTTTTCACTTTTCTTTCTTCAATTTCTTTATCGACAGACAATAGGGAATTCATACAGGGGGGAGCATGCATAGGATACGATTGATATAATAGAGATTTCCTTGAAAAAAAGTGGGCGGACGGAAAGTGGGTGATCACAGTATGTGTTTCTCTCCTCTCGGTCTTTATATTTACTTTTACTTTCTTCAATTTAGCTTTATCGACAGACAATAGACTCCTCTAAAACCTGCATACAATTATTTTTCATTCGAATTCATACAGGGCGGGGAGCATGCATAGGATACGATTGATATAATAGAGATTTCCTTGAAAAAGTGGGCGGACGGAAAGTGGATGATCACAGTATGTTTCTCTCCTCTCGGTCTTTATATTTACTTTTACTTTCTTCAATTTAGCTTTATAGACAGACAAGAGACTCCTCTAAAACCTGCATAGAATTATTTTTCATTCGAATTCATACAGGGCGGGGAGCATGCATAGGATACGATTGATATAATAGAGATTTCCTTGAAAAAGTGGGCGGACGGAAAGTGGGTGATCACAGTATGTTTCTCTCCTCTCGGTCTTTATATTTACTTTTACTTTCTTCAATTTAGCTTTATCGACAGACAATAGACTCCTCTAAAACCTGCATACAATTATTTTTTTCATTCGAATTCATACAGGGCGGGGAGCATGCATAGGATACGATTGATATAATAGAGATTTCCTTGAAAAGTGGGCGGAAAAGTGGGCGGACGGAAAGTCGGGTGATCTAAACAGTATGTTTTTCATTCTCTCGGTCTTTATATTTATTTTTACTTTCTTCAATTTAGCTTTATATTTACAATAGACTTTCCAATTTCTAAAACCTGCATACAATTATTTTTCATTCGAATTCATACAGGGGGGGGAGCATGCATAGGATACGATTGATATAATAGAGATTTCCTGAAAAAAAAGTGGGCGGACGGAGTGGGTGGGTGATCACAGTATGTTCTCTCCTCTCGGTCTTTATATTTACTTTTTTTACTTTCTTCAATTTAGCTTTATCGACAGACAATAGACTCCTCTAAAACCTGCATACAATTATTTTTCATTCGAATTCATACAGGGCGGGGAGCATGCATAGGATACGATTGATATAATAGAGATTTCCTTACAAAAAAAAGTGGGCGGACGGAAAGTGGGTGATCACAGTATGTTTCTCTCCTCTCGGTCTTTATATTTACTTTTACTTTCTTCAATTTTAGCAATTATTTTTATCGACAGACAATAGACGATTGATATAATAGAGATTTCCTTGAAAAAACGGACGGAAAGTGGGTGATCACATACAATTCTTTTTCATTCGAATTTCTTTATCAGACAATAGGGGGGAGCATTTTTTTCATCGAGGATACGATTGATATAATAAGAGATTTCCTTGAAAAAAGTGGGCGGACGGAAAGTGGGTGATCACAGTATGTTTCTCCTCTCGTTATATTTATATTTACTTTTACTTTCTTCAATTTAGCTTTATCGACAGACAATAGACTCCTCTAAAACCTGCATACAATTATTTTTCATTCGAATTCATACAGGGCGGGGAGCATGCATAGGATACGATTGATATAATAGAGATTTCCTTGAAAAAAGTGGGCGGACGGAAAGTGGGTGATCACAGTATGTTTCTCTCCTCTCGGTCTTTATATTTACTTTTACTTTCTTCAATTTAGCTTTATCGACAGACAATAGACTCCTCTAAAACCTGCATACAATTATTTTTCATTCGAATTCGATTGATGATATAATAGAGATTTCCTTGAAAAAAAGTGGGCGGATTCAGTATATTTTCTCCTCTCGGTCTTTTTATATTACTTTTACTTTCTTCAATTTAGCTTTACAGGGCGGGGAGCATGCATAGGATACGATTGATATAATAGAGATTTCCTTGAAAAAAAGTGGGCGGACGGAAAGTGGGTGATCACAGTATGTTTCTCTCCTCTCGGTCTTTATATTTACTTTTACTTTCTTCAATTTAGCTTTATCGACAGACAATAGACTCCTCTAAAACCTGCATACAATTATTTTTTTTCATTCGAATTCATAGGGCGGGGAGCATGCATGCAGGATACGATTGATATAACGATACGATTGATATAATAGAGATTTCCTTGAAAAAGTGGGCGGACGGAAAGTGGGTGATCACAGTATGTTTCTCTCCTCTCGGTCTTTATATTTACTTTTACTTTCTTCAATTTAGCTTTATCGACAGACAATAGACTCCTCTAAAACCTGCATACAATTATTTTTCATTCGAATTCATACAGGGCGGGGAGCATGCATAGGATACGATTGATATAATAGAGATTTCCTTGAAAAAAGTGGGCGGACGGAAAGTGGGTGATCACAGTATGTTTCTCTCCTCTCGGTCTTTATATTTACTTTTACTTTCTTCAATTTAGCTTTATCGACAGACAATAGACTCCTCTAAAACCTGCATACAATTATTTTTTTTCATTCGAATTCATATAGGGGATATAATAGGGGTGGGCGGCATGCATAGGATACGATTGATATAATAGAGATTTCCTGAAAAAAATTTTTCATGGGCGGACGGAAAGTGGGTGATTGACAGTATGATTTTCTCTCCTCTCGGTCTTTATATTTACTTTTACTTTCTTCAATTTAGCTTTATCGACAGACAATAGACTCCTCTAAAACCTGCATACAATTATTTTTCATTCGAATTCATACAGGGCGGGGAGCATGCATAGGATACGATTGATATAATAGAGATTTCCTTGAAAAAAGTGGGCGGACGGAAAGTGGGTGATCACAGTATGTTTTCTCTCCTCTCGGTCTTTATATTTACTTTTACTTTCTTCAATTTAGCTTTATCGACAGACAATAGACTCCTCTAAAAACCTGCATACAATTATTTTTCATTCGAATTCATACAGGGGGGGAGCATGCAGTGGGCGGAGGATACGATTGATATAATAGAGATTTCCTTTTGACAAAAAAGTGGGCGGACGGAATTCATACAGGGCGGGGTGGGTGATCACGATTGATGTTTCTTCTCGGACTCTCGTATGTTTTCTTTATCTTTTATTTTTTACTTTCTTCAATTTAGCTTTATCGACAGACAATAGACTCCTCTAAAACCTGCATACAATTTTTTTCATTCGAATTCATACAGGGGGGGAGCATGCATAGGATACGATTGATATAATAGAGATTTCCTTGAAAAAAGTGGGCGGACGGAAAGTGGGTGATCACAGTATGTTTCTCTCCTCTCGGTCTTTATATTTACTTTTACTTTCTTCAATTTAGCTTTATCGACAGGCAATAGACTCCCCTAAATCCTGCATACAATTATTTTTCATTCGAATTCATACAGTGCGGGAAGCATGCATAGGATACGATTGATATAATAGAGATTTCCTTGAAAAAGTGGGGGACGGAAAGTGGGTGATCACAGTATGTTTCTCTCCTCTCGGTCTTTATATTTACTTTTACTTTCTTCAATTTAGCTTTATCGACAGACAATAGACTCCTCTAAAACCTGCATACAATTATTTTTCATTCGAATTCATACAGGGGGGGAGCATGCATAGGATACGATTGATATAATAGAGATTTCCTTGAAAAAAGTGGGCGGACGGAAAGTGGGTGATCACAGTATGTTTCTCTCCTCTCGGTCTTTATATTTACTTTTACTTTCTTCAATTTAGCTTTATCGACAGACAATAGACTCCTCTAAAACCTGCATACAATTATTTTTCATTCGAATTCATACAGGGGGGGAGCATGCATAGGATACGATTGATATAATATAATAGAGATTTCCGGAAAAAAAAGTGGGCGGACGGAAAGTGGGTGATCACAGTATGTTTCTCTCCTCTCGGTCTTTATATTTTTTTACTTTCTTCAATTTAGCTTTATCGACAGACAATAGACTCCTATAAAACCTGCTTACAATTATTTTTCATTCGAATTCACAGGGGGGGGGAGCATGCATAGGATACGATTGATATAATAGATTTCCTTGAAAAAAAGTGGGCGGACGGAAAGTGGGTGATCACAGTATGTTTCTCTCCTCTCGGTCTTTATATTTACTTTTACTTTCTTCAATTTAGCTTTATCGACAGACAATAGACTCCTCTAAAACCTGCATACAATTATTTTTCATTCGAATTCATACAGGGCGGGAGCATGCATAGGATACGATTGATATAATAGAGATTTCCTTGAAAAAAAGTGGGCGGACGGAAAGTGGGTGATCACAGTATGTTTCTCTCCTCTCGGTCTTTATATTTACTTTTACTTTCTTCAATTTAGCTTTATCGACAGACAATAGACTCCTCTCGAAAAACCTGCATACAATTATTTTTCATTCGAATTCATACTAAAACCTGCATACAATTTTTTTTCATGCATAGGATACGATTGATATAATATAATAGATTATGAAAAAAAAAAGTGGGCGGACGGAAAGTGGGTGATCACAGTATGTTTCTCTCCTCTCGGTCTTTATATTTACTTTTATTTTTTCTTCAATTTAGCTTTTTATCGACAGACAATAGACTCCTCTAAAACCTGCATACAATTATTTTTCATTCGAATTCATACAGGGCAGGGGGGGAGCATGCATAGGATACGATTGATATAATAGAGATTTCCTTGAAAAAGTGGGCGGACGGAAAGTGGGTGATCACAGGGGTCTTTATATTTACTTTTACTTTCTTCAATTTGATCGACAGACAATAGACTCCTCTAAAATGCATACAATTATTTTTCATTTCATGCATAGGATACGATTGATATAATAGAGATTTCCTGGGCGGACGGAAAGTGGGTGATCACAGTATGGTCTTTATATTTACTTTTACTTTCTTCAATTTAGCTTTATCGACAGACAATAGACTCCTCTAAAACCTGCATACAATTATTTTTTCATTCGAATTCATACAGGGCGGGGAGTATGCATAGGATACGATTGATATAATAGAGATTTCCTGAAAAAAAAAAAGTGGGCGGACGGAAAGTGGGTGATCACAGTATGTTTCTCTCCTCTCGGTCTTTATATTTACTTTTACTTTCTTCAATTTAGCTTTATCGACAGACAATAGACTCCTCTAAAACCTGCATACAATTATTATTCATTCGAATTCATACAGGGCGGGGAGCATGCATAGGATACGATTGATATAATAGAGATTTCCATGAAAAAGTGGGCGGACGGAAAGTGGGTGATCACAGTATGTTTCACTCCTCTCGGTCTTTATATTTACTTTTACTTTCTTCAATTTAGCTTTATCGACAGACAATAGACTCCTCTAAAACCTGCATACAATTATTTTTCATTCGAATTCATACAGGGCGGGGAGCATGCATAGGATACGATTGATATAATAGAGATTTCCATGAAAAAGTGGGCGGACGGAAAGTGGGTGATCACAGTATGTTTCACTCCTCTCGGTCTTTATATTACTTTTTTTACTTTCTTCAATTTAGCTTTATCGACAGACAATAGACTCCTCTAAAAAACCTGCATACAATTATTTTTCATTTTCATTCGGAAAGTGGGTGATCACAGAACTTTCTTCAATTTCTTTATACATTTCGAATTCATACAGGGCGGGGAGCATGCATAGGATACGATTGATATAATAGAGATTTCTTAAAAAAAAAGTGGGCGGACGGAAAGTGGGTGATCAGTATGTTATGTTTCTCTCCTCTCGGTCTTTATATTTACTTTTTTACTTTCTTCAATTTAGCTTTTTATCGAGACAATAGACTCCTCTAAAACAATAGATTATTTTTCATTCGAATTAAAACCATAGGATACATGAAAAAAAGTGGGCGGACAATTTTTTTTCATTCGAATTTCTTTATCGACAGGGGCATACAATTATTTTTTCGAATTCATACAGGGAGCATGCATAGGATACGATTGATATAATAGAGATTTCCTTGAAAAAAGTGGGTGGGCGGACGGAAAGTGGGTGATCACAGTATGTTTCTCTCCTCTCGGTCTTTATATTTACTTTTACTTTCTTCAATTTAGCTTTATCGACAGACAATAGACTCCTCTAAAACCTGCATACAATTATTTTTCATTCGAATTCATACAGGGCGGGGAGCATGCATAGGATACGATTGATATAATAGAGATTTCCTTGAAAAAAAGTGGGCGGACGGAAAGTGGGTGATCACAGTATGTTTCTCTCCTCTCGGTCTTTATATTTACTTTTACTTTCTTCAATTTTAGCTTTATCGACAGACAATAGACTCCTCTAAAACCTGCATACAATTTTTTTCATTCGAATTCATACAGGGGGGGAGCATGCATAGGATACGATTGATATAATAGAGATTTCCTTGAAAAAAAAGTGGGCGGACGGAAAGTGGGTGATCACAGTATCTTCTTTATATTTCTTTTCTTTCTTCAATTTCGGTCTTTATATTTATTTTTATTCTTTCTTCAATTTAGCTTTATCGACAGACAATAGACTCCTCTTTAAAACCAATTTGCATACTAAATTATTTTTTCATTCGAATTCATACAGGGCGGGGAGCATGCATAGGATACGATTGATATAATAGAGATTTCCTTGAAAAAAGTGGGCGGACGGAAAGTGGGTGATCACAGTATGTTTCTCTCCTCTCGGTCTTTATATTTACTTTTACTTTCTTCAATTTAGCTTTATCGACAGACAATAGACTCCTCTAAAAAACCTGCATACAATTATTTTTCATTCGAATTCATACAGGGCGGGGAGCATGCATAGGATACGATTGATTGATATAATAGAGATTTCTTGAAAAAGTGGGCGGACGGAAAGGATCACAGTATGTTTCTCTCCTCTCGGGTTTATATTTACTTTTACTTTTTCTTCAATTTGATCTTTATATTTACTTTGATATTTTCAATTTGGGCGGACGGAAACGATTGATATAATAGTGGGTGATCGGACGGAAAGTGGGTGTATATGTTTCTCTCCTCTCGGTCTTTATATTTACTTTTACTTTCTTCAATTTAGCTTTATCGACAGACAATAGACTCCTCTAAAACCTGCATACACAATTTTTTCATTCGAATTCATACAGGGCGGGAGCATGCATAGGATACGATTGATATAATAGAGATTTCCTGAAAAAAAAGTGGGCGGACGGAAAGTGGGTGATCACAGTATGTTTTCTCTCCTCTCGGTCTTTATATTTACTTTTACTTTCCTCAATTTAGCTTTATGGACAGGCAAGAGTCTCGTCAAAAACTTGCATTCAATTATTTTTCATTCGTATTCATACAGTGAGGGAAGCATGCAAATGATACGATTCATATAATAGAGATTTCCTTTAAAAAGTGTGCGGACGCAAAGTGGGGGATCACAGTAAGTTTCTCTCGTTTCGGGCTTTGCATTTACTTTTACTTTTTTCAATTTAGCATTATGGACAGGCAAACGTCTCCTCTAAAATCTGCTTACAATTATTTTTTCAATTATTTTTCGATTGATTCGAATTTCTTGAAAAAAAAATGGGCGGACGGAAAGGGGTGATCACAGTATGGGTCTTTATATTTACTTTTACTTTCTTCAATTTAGCTTTATCGACAGACAATACGATTGATATAATATTTTTCAGATTTCATACTTGAGCATGCATAAACGATTGATATAATAGAGATTTCCTTGAAAAATAGGGCGGACGGAAAGTGGGTGATCACAGTATGTTTCTCTGCTCTCGGTCTTTATATTTACTTTTACTTTCTTCAATTTAGCTTTATCGACAGACAATAGACTCCTCTAAAACCTGCATACAATTATTTTTCATTCGAATTCATACAGGGCGGGAGCATGCATAGGATACGATTGATATAATAGAGATTTCCTTGAAAAAAAGTGGGCGGACGGAAAGTGGGTGATCACAGTATGTTTCTCTCCTCTCGGTCTTTATATTTACTTTTACTTTCTTCAATTTAGCTTTATCGACAGACAATAGACTCCTCTAAAACCTGCATACAATTATTTTTCATTCGAATTCATACAGTGGGGATCACAGTATGGGGAGCATGCATAGGATACGATTGATATAATAGAGATTTCCTTGAAAAAGTGGGCGGACGGAAAGTGGGTGATCACAGTATGTTTCTCTCTCGGTCTTTATATTTATTTTTTACTTTCTTCAATTTAGCTTTATAGACAGACATAAGACTCCTCTAAAACCTGCATACAATTATTTTTCATTCGAATTCATACAGGGCGGGGAGTATGCATAGGATACGATTGATATAATAGAGATTTCCTGAAAAAAAGTGGGCGGACTTGGGTGATCACAGTATGTTTTTCTCCTCTCGGTCTTTATATTTACTTTTACTTTTCTTTCTTCAATTTAGCTTTATCGACAGACAATAGACTCCTCTAAAACCTGCATACAATTATTTTTCATTCGAATTCATACAGGGCGATTGGGGAGCATGCATAGGATACGATTGATATAATAGATTATTTTTCATTGAAAAAAAGGGGGCGGACGGAAAGATTTCCTTGGGTGATCGGACGGAAAGTGGGTGATGTTTCTCTCCTCTCGGTCTTTATATTTACTTTTACTTTCTTCAATTTAGCTTTATCGACAGACAATAGACTCCTCTAAAACCTGCATACAATTATTTTTCATTCGAATTCATACAGGGAGGGGAGCATGCATAAGATACGATTGATATAATAGAGATTTCCTTGAAAAAGTGGGCGGACGGAAAGTGGGTGATCACAGTATGTTTCTCTCCTCTCGGTCTTTATATTTACTTTTACTTTCTTCAATTTAGCTTTATCGACAGACAATAGACTCCTCTAAAACCTGCATACAATTATTTTTCATTCGAATTCATACAGGGCGGGGAGCATGCATAGGATACGATTGATATAATAGAGATTTCCTTGAAAAAGTGGGCGGACGGAAAGTGGGTGATCACAGTATGTTTCTTTTCTTTCATTCTGTATATTTACTTTTACTTTCTTCAATTTAGCTTTATGGACAGACAATAGACACCTCTAAAACCTGCATACAATTATTTTTCATTCGAATTCATACAGGGCGGGGAGCATGCATAGGATACGATTGATATAATAGAGATTTCCTTGAAAAAGTGGGCGGACGGAAAGTGGGTGATCACAGTATGTTTCTCTGCTCTCGGTCTTTATATTTACTTTTACTTTCTTCAATTTAGCTTTATCGACAGACAATAGACTCCTCTAAAACCTGCATACAATTATTTTTCATTCGAATTCATACAGTGCAGGAAGCATGCATAGGATACGATTGATATAATAGAGATTACGATTGATATAATAGAAAAAAGTGGGCGGACGGAAAGTGGGTGATCACAGTATGTTTCTCTCCTCTCGGTCTTTATATTTACTTTTACTTTCTTCAATTTAGCTTTATCGACAGACAATAGACTCCTCTAAAACCTGCATACAATTATTTTCATTCGAATTCATAGGGCGGGGAGCATGCATAGGATACGATTGATATAATAGAGATTTCCTTGAAAAAGTGGGCGGACGGAAAGTGGGTGATCACAGTATGTTTCACTCCTTTCGGTTTGTATATTTACTTTTACTTTCTTCAATTTAGCTTTATCGACAGACAATAGACTCCTCTAAAACCTGCATACAATTATTTTTCATTCGAATTCATACAGGGCGGGGAGCATGCATAGGATACGATTGATATAATAGAGATTTCCTTGAAAAGTGGGTGGGCGGACGGAAAGTGGGTGATCAAACTCTCGGTCTTTATATTTACTTTTACTTTCTTCAATTTAGCTTTATCGACAGACAAAAGATTCCTCTAAAACCTACATACAATTATTTTTCATTCGAATTCATACAGGGCGGGGAGGATGCATAAGATACGATTGATATAATAGAGATTTCCTTCTAAAACCTGCAAAAAAGTGGGCGGACGGAAAGATGGGTGATCACAGTATGTTTCTCTCCTCTCGGTCTTTATATTTACTTTTACTTTCTTCAATTTAGCTTTATCGACAGGCAATAGACTCCTCTAAAACCTGCATACAATTTTTTTTCATTCGAATTCATACAGGGCGGGGAGTATGCATAGGATACGATTGATATAATAGAGATTTCATTGAAAAAGTGGGCGGACGGAAAGTGGGTGATCACAGTATGTTTCTCTCCTCTCGGTCTTTATATTTACTTTTACTTTCTTCAATTTAGCTTTATCGACAGACAATAGACTCCTCTAAAACCTGCATACAATTATTTTTCATTCGAATTCATACATGCATAGGATACGATTGGAGCTTGAAAAATGGGGGCGGCATAGGATACGATTGATCTTCAATAATCGACAGAGATTCTAAAACCTTACAAAAAAACAGGGGGGGGGAGCATGCATAGGATACGGACTTGAAAAAAAAAGTGGGCGGACGGGTGGGTGATCACAGTATGTTTCTCCTCTCGGTCTTTATATTTACTTTTACTTTCTTCAATTTAGCTTTATCGACAGACAATAGACTCCTCTAAAACCTGCATACAATTATTTTTCATTCGAATTCATACAGGGGGGGAGCATGCATAGGATACGATTGATATAATAGAGATTTCCTTGTATGTTTCTCTCCTCTCGGTCTTTATAAAAAAGTGGGCGGACGGAAAGTGGGTGATCACAGTATGTTTCTCTCCTCTCGGTCTTTATATTTACTTTTACTTTCTTCAATTTAGCTTTATCGACAGACAATAGACTCCTCTAAAACCCTGCATACAATTATTTTTCATCGAATTCATACAGGGGGGGAGCATGCATAGGATACGATTGATATAATAGAGATTTCCTTGAAAAAAGTGGGCGGACGGAAAGGGTGATCACAGTATGTTTCTCCTCTCGGTCTTTATATTTACTTTTACTTTCTTCAATTTAGCTTTATCGACAGACAATAGACATACAATTATTTTCCATTCTAAAACCTGCATACAATTATTTTTCATTCGAATTCATACAGGGGGGGCATACAATTATTTTTCATGCATAGGATATGATTGATATAATAGAGATTTCTTGAAAAAAAAGTGGGCGGACGGAAAGTGGGTGATCACAGTATGTTTCTCTCCTCTCGGTCTTTATATTTACTTTTACTTTCTTCAATTTAGCTTTATCGACAGACAATAGACTACTCTAAAACCTGCATACAATTATTTTTCATTCGAATTCATACAGGGCGGGGAGCATGCATAGGATACGATTGATATAATAGAGATTTCCTTGAAAAAAAGTGGGCGGACGGAAAGTGGGTGATCACAGTATGTTTCTCTCCTCTCGGTCTTTATATTTACTTTTACTTTCTTCAATTTAGCTTTATCGACAGACAATAGACTCCTCTAAAACCTGCATACAATTATTTTTTCATTCGAATTCATACAGGGCGGGGAGCATGCATAGGATACGATTGATATAATAGAGATTTCCTTGAAAAAAAGTGGGCGGACGGAAAGTGGGTGATCACAGTATGTTTCTCTCCTCTCGGTCTTTATATTTACTTTTACTTTCTTCAATTTAGCTTTATCGACAGACAATAGACTCCTCTAAAACCTGCATACAATTATTTTTCATTCGAATTCATACAGGGCGGGGGAGCATGCATAGGATACGATTGATATAATAGAGATTTCCTTGAAAAAAAGTGGGCGGACGGAAAGTGGGTGATCACAGTATGTTTCTCTCCTCTCGGTCTTTATATTTACTTTTACTTTCTTCAATTTAGCTTTTTATCGACAGACAATAGACTCCAGTATCTAAAACCTGCATACAATTATTTTTCATTCGAATTCATACAGGGCGGGGAGCATGCATAGGATACGATTGATATAATAGAGATTTCCTTGAAAAAAGTGGGCGGACGGAAAGTGGGTGATCACAGTATGTTTCTCTCCTCTCGGTCTTTATATTTACTTTTACTTTCTTCAATTTAGCTTTTATCGACAGACAATAGACTCCTAAAAAACCTGCATACAATTTTTTTCATTCGAATTCATACAGGGCGGGGAGCATGCATAGGATACGATTGATATAATAGAGATTTCCTTGCTTTATCGAAAAAAGTGGGCGGACGGAAAGTGGGTGATCACAGTATGTTTCTCTCCTCTCGGTCTTTATATTTACTTTTACTTTCTTCAATTTAGCTTTATCGACAGACAATAGACTCCTCTAAAACCTGCATACAATTATTTTTCATTCGAATTCATACAGGGGGGGGGCATGCATAGGATACGATTGATATAATAGGATTTCCTTGAAAAAAAAGCGGGGCGGCGGAAAGTGGGGATACGATTGACTTTTACTTTCTTCAATAGCTTTATAGAGACTCTCTAAAATTACAATTATTTTTCATTGAAAAAGGGCGGGGGCATGCATAGGATACGATTGATATAATAGAGATTTCCTTTTCGAAGTGGGCGAAAAACGGAAAGTGGGTGTATGTTTCTCTCCTCTCGGTCTTTGATTTCTTCAATTTAGCTTTATGTTTCTCTCCTCTCGGTCTTTATATTTACTTTTACTTTTCTTCAATTTAGCTTTTTATCGACAGACAATAGACTCCTCTAAAACCTGCATACAATTATTTTTCATTCGAATTCATACAGGGCGGGGAGCATGCATAGGATACGATTGATATAATAGAGATTTCCTTGAAAAAGTGGGCGGACGGAAAGTGGGTGATCACAGTATGTTTCTCTCCTCTCGGTCTTTATATTTACTTTTACTTTCTTCAATTTAGCTTTATCGACAGACAATAGACTCCTCTAAAACCTGCATACAATTATTTTTCATTCGAATTCATACAGGGCGGGGAGCATGCATAGGATACGATTGATATAATAGAGATTTCCTTGAAAAAAAGTGGGCGGACGGAAAGTGGGTGATCACAGTATGTTTCTCTCCTCTCGGTCTTTATATTTACTTTTACTTTCTTCAATTTAGCTTTATCGACAGACAATAGACTCCTCTAAAACCTGCATACAATTACTTTTCATTCGAATTCATACAGGGCGGGGAGCATGCATAGGATACGATTGATATAATAGAGATTTCCTTGAAAAAGTGGGCGGACGGAAAGTGGGTGATCACAGTATGTTTCTTTCCTCTCGGTCTTTATATTTATTTTTACTTTCTTCAATTTCGCTTTATAGACAGACAATAGACTCCTCTAAAACCTGCATACAATTATTTTTCATTCGAATTCATACAGGGCGGGGAGCATGCATAGGATACGATTGGAGCATGTGATAGGATACGATTGATATAATAGAGATTTCTAAAACCTTACAATTATTTTTCAAAAAGCGGGGGCGGACGGAAAAAAAAGTGGGCGGGGTGATCACAGTATGTTTCTCTCCTCTCGTTCTTTATATTTACTTTTACTTTCTTCAATTTAGCTTTATCGACAGACAATAGACTCCTCTAAAACCTGCATACAATTATTTTTCATTCGAATTCATACAGGGCGGGGAGCATGCATAGGATACGATTGATATAATAGAGATTTCCTTGAAAAAGTGGGCGGACGGAAAGTGGGTGATCACAGTATGTTTCTCTCCTCTCGTTCTTTCTCGGTCTTTATTTACTTTTACTTTCTTCAATTTAGCTTTATCGACAGACAATAGACTCCTCTAAAACCTGCATACAATTATTTTCATTCGAATTCGAGGGCGGGGAGCATGCATAGGATACGATTGATATAATAGAGATTTCCTTGAAAAAAGTGGGCGGACGGAAAGTGGGTGATCACAGTATGTTTCTCTCCTCTCGGTCTTTATATTTACTTTTACTTTCTTCAATTTAGCTTTATCGACAGACAATAGACTCCTAAAACCTGCATAATTATTTTTCATTCGAATTTACAGGGCGGGGAGCATGCATAGGATACGATTGATATAATAGAGATTTCCTTGAAAAAAAGTGGGCGGACGGAAAGTGGGTGATCACAGTATGTTTCTCTCCTCTCGGTCTTTATATTTACTTTTACTTTCTTCAATTTAGCTTTATCGACAGACAATAGACTCCTCTAAAACCTGCATACAATTATTTTTCATTCGAATTCATACAGGGCGGGGAGCATGCATAGGATACGATTGATATAATAGAGATTTCCTTGAAAAAGGGGGCGGACGGAAAGTGGGTGATCACAGTATGTTTCTCTCCTCTCGGTCTTTATATTTACTTTTACTTTCTTCAATTTAGCTTTATCGACAGACAATAGACTCCTCTAAAACCTGCATACAATTATTTTTCATTCGAATTCATACAGGGCGGGGAGCATGCATAGGATACGATTGATATAATAGAGATTTCCTTGAAAAAAGTGGGCGGAAAAGGGTGGGCGGACGGAAAGTGGGTGATCACATTATTTTTTTCTCTCCTCTCGGATTTCTTTATATTTACTTTTACTTTCTTCAATTTAGCTTTATCGACAGACAATAGACTCCTCTAAAACCTGCATACAATTATTTTTCATTCGAATTCATACAGGGCGGGGGGAGCATGCATAGGATACGATTGATATAATAGAGATTTCCTTGAAAAAGTGGGCGGACGGAAAGTGGGTGATCACAGTATGTTTCTCTCTCCTCTCTTTCTTTATTTACTTTTACTTTCTTCAATTTAGCTTTATCGACAGACAATAGACTCCTCTAAAACCTGCATACAATTTTTTTTCATTGAATACAGGGCGGGGAGCATGCATAGGATACGATTGATATAATAGAGATTTCCTTGAAAAAAAAAGTGGGCGGACGGAAAGTGGGTGATCACAGTATATGTTTCTCTCCTCTCGGTCTTTATATTTACTTTTTTACTTTCTTCAATTTAGCTTTATCGACAGACAATAGACTCCTCTAAAACCTGCATACAATTATTTTTCATTCGAATTCATACAGGGCGGGGGGAGCATGCATAGGATACGATTGATATAATAGAGATTTCCTTGAAAAAAAGTGGGCGGACGGAAAGTGGGTGATCACAGTATGTTTCTCTCCTCTCGGTCTTTATATTTACTTTTTTACTTTCTTCAATTTAGCTTTATCAACAGACAATAGACTCCTCTAAAAACCTGCATACAATTATTTTTCATTCGAATTCATACAGGGCGGGGAGCATGCATAGGATACGATTGATATAATAGAGATTTCCTTGAAAAAGTGGGCGGACGGAAAGTGGGTGATCACAGTATGTTTCTCTCCTCTCGGTCTTTATATTTACTTTTACTTTCTTCAATTTAGCTTTATCGACAGGCAATAGACTCCTCTAAAACCTGCATACAATTATTTTTCATTCGAATTCATACAGGGGGGGGGAGCATGCATAGGATACGATTGATATAATAGAGTATGTTTTCCTTGGTCTTTATATTTACTTTTTACTTTCTTCAAAAAGTGGGCGGACGGCATACAAAGTGGGTGATCACTTGAAAAAGTATGTGGGTGATCACTCTCCTCTCGGTCTTTATATTTACTTTTACTTTCTTCAATTTAGCTTTATCGACAGGCAATAGACTCCTCTAAAACCTGCATACAATTATTTTTCATTCGAATTCATACCGGGGGGGGGAGCATGCATAGGATACGATTGATATAATAGAGATTTCCTTGAAAAAAAGTGGGCGGACGGAAAGTGGGTGATCACAGTATGTTTCTCTCCTCTCGGTCTTTATATTTACTTTTACTTTCTTCAATTTAGCTTTATCGACAGACAATAGACTCCTCTAAAACCTGCATACAATTTTTTTTTTCATTCGAATTCATACTTGAAAAAAGTGGGGGACGGGGGAGCATGCATAGGATACGATTGATATAATCGACAGACAATTTAAAAACCTGCATACAATTATTTTTCAAAAAGTGGGCGGGGGGACGGAAGGATACGATTGGTGATCGGACAGTATGTTTCTCTCCTCTCGGTCTTTATATTTACTTTTACTTTCTTCAATTTTAGCTTTATCGACAGACAATAGACTCCTCTAAAACCTGCATACAATTATTTTTCATTCGAATTCATACAGGGCGGGGAGCATGCATAGGGGATACGATTGATATAATATGACTCTCTCTCTCGTTCATAAGCATGACTCCTCTAAAATTTTTCAGGATACGATTGGGCGGATATATTTACTTTTACTTTCTTCAATTTAGCTTTATCGACAGACAATTTCTAAAACCTGCATACAAATTTTTCATTCGAATTCATACAGGGCGGGGAGCATGCATAGGATACGATTGATATAATAGAGATTTCCTTGAAAAAGTGGGCGGACGGAAAGTGGGTGATCACAGTATGTTTCTCTCCTCTCGGTCTTTATATTTACTTTTACTTTCTTCAATTTAGCTTTATCGACAGACAATAGACTCCTCTAAAACCTGCATACAATTATTTTTCATTCGAATTCATACAGGGGGGGGAGCATGCATAAGATACGATTGATATAATAGAGATTTCCTTGAAAAAGTGGGCGGACGGAAAGTGGGTGATCACAGTATGTTTCTCTCCTCTCGGTCTGCATATTTACTTTTACTTTCTTCAATTTAGCTTTATCGACAGACAATAGACTCCTCTAAAACCTGCATACAATTATTTTTCATTCGAATTCATACAGGGGGGGGAGCATGCATAAGATACGATTGATATAATAGAGATTTCCTTGAAAAAGTGGGCGGACGGAAAGTGGGTGATCACAGTATGTTTCTCTCCTCTCGGTCTTTATATTTACTTTTACTTTCTTCAATTTAGCTTTATCGACAGACAATAGACTCCTCTAAAACCTGCATACAATTATTTTTTCATTCGAATTCATACAGGGGGGGGGGAGCATGCATAGGATACGATTGATATAATAGAGATTTCCTTGAAAAAAAGTGGGCGGACGGAAAGTGGGTGATCACAGTATGTTTCTCTCCTCTCGGTCTTTATATTTACTTTTACTTTCTTCAATTTAGCTTTATCGACAGACAATAGACTCCTCTAAAACCTGCATACAAATTTTTTTTCATTCGAATTCATACAGGGCGGGGAGCATGCATAGGATACGATTGATATAATAGAGATTTCCTTGAAAAAAGTGGGCGGACGGAAAGTGGGTGATCACAGTATGTTTCTCTCCTCTCGGTCTTTATATTTACTTTTACTTTCTTCAATTTAGCTTTATCGACACAGACAATAGACTCCTCTAAAACCTGCATACAATTATTTTTTCATT
This sequence comes from Acanthosepion pharaonis, assembly GCA_903632075.3. Lineage (NCBI taxonomy): Eukaryota > Metazoa > Mollusca > Cephalopoda > Sepiida > Sepiidae > Acanthosepion > Acanthosepion pharaonis. The sequence continues at coordinate 1,369,128 of CAHIKZ030000117.1, forward strand.
CGAATTCATACAGGGGGGAGCATGCATAGGATACGATTGATATAATAATAGATTTTTTGAAAAAAGTGGGCGGACGGAAAGTGGGTGATCACAGTATGTTTCTCTCCTCTCGGTCTTTATATTTATTTTTTTTTTTCAATTTCAATTTAGCTTTATCGACAGACAATAGACTCCTCTAAAACCATGCATAGGATACGATTGATATAATTTTTCATTCGAATTCTTTATATTTACTTTTACTTTCTTCAATTTAGCTTTATCGACAGACAATAGGCATACAATTATTTTTCATTGCATACAGGGGCGGGGATACAGGATTGATATAATAGAGATTTCCTTGAAAAAAGTGGGCGGACGGAAAGTGGGTGATCACAGTATGTTTCTCTCCTCTCGGTCTTTATATTTACTTTTACTTTCTTCAATTTAGCTTTATCGACAGACAATAGACTCCTCTAAAACCTGCATACAATTATTTTTCATTCGAATTCATACAGGGGGGGGAGCATGCATAGGATACGATTGATATAATAGAGATTTCCTTGAAAAAAAGTGGGCGGACGGAAAGTGGGTGATCACAGTATGTTTCTCTCCTCTCGGTCTTTATATTTACTTTTACTTTCTTCAATTTAGCTTTATCGACAGACAATAGACTCCTCTAAAACCTGCATACAATTATTTTTTCATTCGAATTCATACAGGGCGGGGAGCATGCATAGGATACGATTGATATAATAGAGATTTCCTTGAAAAAGTGGGCGGACGGAAAGTGGGTGATCACAGTATGTTTTTCTCCTCTCGGTCTTTATATTTACTTTTACTTTCTTCAATTTAGCTTTATCGACAGACAATAGACTCCTCTAAAACCTGCATACAATTATTTTTTTCATTCGAATTCATACAGGGCGGGGAGCATGCATAGGATACGATTGATATAATAGAGATTTCCTTGAAAAAAAGTGGGCGGACGGAAAGTGGGGGTGATCACAGTATGTTTCTCTCCTCTCGGTCTTTATATTTACTTTTACTTTCTTCAATTTAGCTTTATCGACAGACAATAGACTCCTCTAAAACCTGCATACAATTATTTTTTCGAATTCGAATTCATACAGGGCATAGGATACGATTGATATAATAGAGATTTCCTTGAAAAAATGGGCGGACGGAAATGGGGATACAGTATGATTGATATAATCAAGCTTTATCGACAGACAATAGACTTCTAAAACCTTACAAAAAATTCATACAGGGCGGGGGCATGCATAGGATAAAGATTTCCTTGGTGGGCGGACGGAAAGTGGGTGATCACAGTATGTTTCTCTCCTCTCGGTCTTTATATTTACTTTTTACTTTCTTCAATTCAGTTTTCTCTCTCTCGGTCTTTATATTTACTTTTACTTTCTTCAATTAATAGCTTTATCGGACAGATCAATAGACTCTCTCTAAAACCAATTTGCTTTATACAATTACAATTTTTCATTCGAATTCATACAGGGCGGGGAGCATGCATAGGATACGATTGATATAATAGAGATTTCCTTGAAAAAAGTGGGCGGACGGAAAGTGGGTGATCACAGTATGTTTCTCTCCTCTCGGTCTTTATATTTACTTTTACTTTCTTCAATTTAGCTTTATCGACAGACAATAGACTCCTCTAAAACCTGCATACAATTATTTTTCATTCGAATTCATACAGGGCGGGGAGCATGCATAGGATACGATTGATATAATAGAGATTTCCTTGAAAAAAAGTGGGCGGACGGAAATGGGTGATCACAGTATTGGTCTTTATATTTACTTTTACTTTCTTCAATTTAGCTTTATCGACGAGACAATTTCTAAAAGCTGCATACAATTATTTTTCATTCGAATTCATACAGGGCGGATAGCATGCATAGTATACGATTGATATAATAGAGATTTCCTTGAAAAATCGGACGGAAAGTGGGTGATTTATGTTTTCCTCTCGGTCTTTATATTTACTTTTACTTTCTTCAATTTAGCTTTATCGACAGACAATAGACTCCTCTAAAACCTGCATACAATTATTTTTCATTCGAATTCATACAGGGCGGGGAGCATGCATAGGATACGATTGATATAATAGAGATTTCCTTGAAAAAAAGTGGGCGGACGGAAAGTGGGTGATCACAGTATGTTTCTCTCCTCTCGGTCTTTATATTTACTTTTACTTTCTTCAATTTAGCTTTATCGACAGACAATAGACTCCTCTAAAACCTGCATACAATTATTTTTCATTCGAATTCATACAGGGGGGGCATGCATAGGATACGATTGAGGATACGATTGATATAATAGAGTTTTTCCTTGGTCTTTATATTTAAAAAGTGGGCGGACGCATACAAAAGTGGGTGATCACGATTGTATGATTTTTCTCTCCTCTCGGTCTTTATATTTACTTTTACTTTCTTCAATTTAGCTTTATCGACAGACAATAGACTCCTCTAAAACCTGCATACAATTATTTTTCATTCGAATTCATACAGGGCGGGGAGCATGCATAGGATACGATTGATATAATAGAGATTTCCTTGAAAAAAAGTGGGCGGACGGAAAGTGGGTGATCACAGTATGTTTCTCTCCTCTCGGTCTTTATATTTACTTTTTCTTTTTCAATTTAGCTTTATCGACAGACAATAGACTCCTCTAAAACCTGCATACAATTATTTTTCATTCGAATTCATACAGGGCGGGGGAGCATGCATAGGATACGATTGATATAATAGAGATTTCCTTGAAAAAAGTGGGCGGACGGAAAGTGGGTGATCACAGTATGTTTTCTCCTCCTCTTTCGGTCTTTACTTTTTATTTACTTTTACTTTCTTCAATTTAGCTTTATCGACAGACAATAGACTCCTCTAAAACCTGCATACAATTATTTTTCATTCGAATTCATACAGGGCTCTAAAGCATGCATAGGATACGATTGATATAATAGAGATTTCCTTGAAAAAAGTGGGCGGACGGAAAGTGGGTGATCACAGTATGTTTCTCTCCTCTCGGTCTTTATATTTACTTTTACTTTCTTCAATTTAGCTTTATCGACAGACAATAGACTCCTCTAAAACCTGCATACAATTATTTTTCATTCGAATTATAGGGGGGGGAGCATGCATAGGATACGATTGATATAATAGAGATTTCCTTGAAAAAGTGGGCGGACGGAAAGTGGGTGATCACAGTATGTTTCTCCTCTCGGTCTTTATATTTTTTTTTACTTTCTTCAATTTAGCTTTATCGACAGACAATAGACTCCTCTAAAACCTGCATACAATTATTTTTCATTCGAATTCATACAGGGGGGGGAGCATGCATAGGATACGATTGATATAATAGAGATTTCCTTGAAAAAAGTGGGCGGACGGAAAGTGGGGGTGATCACTTTCTTCAGCTTTATGTTTCATTATTTTTCATTCGAATTCTCTCGGTCGATTTTATATTTGGGCGGACGGAAAGTGGGTTTGTTTCTTTCTTCTTTATATTTTTTTACTTTCTTCAATTTAGCTTTATCGACAGACAATAGACTCCTCTAAAACCTGCATACAATTATTTTTCATTCGAATTCATACAGGGCGGGGAGCATGCATAGGATACGATTGATATAATAGAGATTTCCTTGAAAAAGTGGGGGGACGGAAAGTGGGTGATCACAGTATGTTTCTCTCCTCTCGGTCTGTATATTTACTTTTACTTTCTTCAATTTAGCTTTATCGACAGACAATAGACTCCTCTAAAACCTGCATACAATTATTTTTCATTCGAATTCATACAGGGCGGGGAGCATGCATAGGATACGATTGATATAATAGAGATTTCCTTGAAAAAGTGGGCGGACGGAAAGTGGGTGATCACAGTATGTTTCTCTCCTCTCGGTCTTTATATTTACTTTTACTTTCTTCAATTTAGCTTTATCGACAGACAATAGACTCCTCTAAAACCTGCATACAATTATTTTTTTCATTCGAATTCATACAGGGGGGAGCATGCATAAGATACGATTGATATAATAGAGATTTCCTTGAAAAAGTGGGCGGACGGAAAGTGGGTGATCACAGATGTTTCTCTCCTCTCGGTCTTTATATTTACTTTTACTTTCTTCAATTTCTTTATCGACATTTACTCCTCTTTACAATTATTTTTCATTCAATTTATGCATAGGATACGATTATCGACTTGAAAAAAGACGGAAAGTGGGTGATCACAGTATGTTTCTCTCCTCTCTAAAACTTTATGCAATAGACTCCTCTAAAACCTTACAACAATTTTTTCATTCGAATTCATACAGGGCGGGGAGCATGCATAGGATACGATTGATATAATAGAGATTTCCTTGAAAAAAGTGGGCGGACGGAAAGTGGGTGATCACAGTATGTTTCTCTCCTCTCGGTCTTTATATTTACTTTTACTTTCTTCAATTTAGCTTTATCGACAGACAATAGACTCCTCTAAAACCTGCATACAATTATTTTTCATTCGAATTCATACAGGGCAATTTAGGGGGAGCATGCATAGGATACGATTGATATAATAGAGATTTCCTTGAAAAAAAGTGGGCGGACGGAAAGTGGGTGATCACAGTATGTTTCTCTCCTCTCGGTCTTTATATTTACTTTTACTTTCTTCAATTTAGCTTTATCGACAGACAATAGACTCCTCTAAAACCTGCATACAATTATTTTTCATTCGAATTCATACAGGGCGGGGAGCATGCATAGGATACGATTGATATAATAGAGATTTCCTGAAAAAAAGTGGGCGGACGGAAAGTGGGTGATCACAGTATGTTTCTCTCCTCTCGGTCTTTATATACTTTTTTTACTTTCTTCAATTTAGCTTTATCGACAGACAATAGACTCCTAAAAAACCTGCATACAATTATTTTTCATTCGAATTCATACAGGGCGGGGAGCATGCATAGGATACGATTGATATAATAGAGATTTTTCGGACGGAAAGTGGGTGATCACAGTATGTTTCTCTCCTCTCGGTCTTTATAAAAAAGCTTTATCGGGCGGACGGAAAGGGGGGGGTGATACGATTGATATAATGATTTCTTGAAAAAAGTGGGCGGACGGAAAGTGGGTGATCTCGTATGTTTTCTCTCGGTCTTTATATTTCTTTCTTTATATTTACTTTTACTTTCTTCAATTTAGCTTTATCGACAGACAATAGACTCCTCTAAAACCTGCATACAATTATTTTTTCATTCGAATTCATACAGGGCGGACGGGGAGCATGCATAGGATACGATTGATATAATAGAGATTTCCTTGAAAAAGTGGGCGGACGGAAAGTGGGTGATCACAGTATGTTTCTCTCCTCTCGGTCTTTATATTTACTTTTACTTTCTTCAATTTAGCTTTATCGACAGACAATAGACTCCTCTAAAACCTGCATACAATTATTTTTCATTCGAATTCATACAGGGCGGGGAGCATGCATAGGATACGATTGATATAATAGAGATTTCCTTGAAAAAAGTGGGCGGACGGAAAGTGGGTGATCACAGTATGTTTTCTCTCCTCTCGGTCTTTATATTTACTTTTACTTTCTTCAATTTAGCTTTATCGACAGACAATAGACTCCTCTAAAACCTGCATACAATTATTTTTCATTCGAATTCATACAGGGCGGGGAGCATGCATAGGATACGATTGATATAATAGAGATTTCCTTGAAAAAAGTGGGCGGACGGAAAGTGGGTGATCACAGTATGTTTTCTCTCCTTTCTCAATTTCTTTTATATTTACTTTTTTTTTCTTCAATTTAGCTTTATCGACAGACAATAGACTCCTCTAAAACCCTGCAATAATTCTAAAACCTGCATACAATTTTTTCATTCGAATTCATACAGGGCGGGGAGCATGCATAGGATACGATTGATATAATAGAGATTTCCTTGAAAAAAAAGTGGGCGGACGGAAAGTGGGTGATCACAGTATGTTTCTCTCCTCTCGGTCTTTATATTTACTTTTACTTTCTTCAATTTAGCTTTATCGACAGACAATAGACTCCTCTAAAACCTGCATACAATTATTTTTCATTCGAATTCATACAGGGGGGGGGAGCATGCATAGGATACGATTGATATAATAGAGATTTCCTTGAAAAAAGTGGGCGGACGGAAAGTGGGTGATCACAGTATGTTTCTCTCCTCTCGGTCTTTATATTTACTTTTACTTTCTTCAATTTAGCTTTATCGACAGACAATAGACTCCTCTAAAACATACAATTATTTTTTTTCATTCGAATTCATACAGGGCAGGGGAGCATGCATAGGATACGATTGATATAATAGAGATTTCCTTGAAAAAAGTGGGCGGACGGAAAGTGGGTGATCACAGTATGTTTCTCTCCTCTCGGTCTTTATATTTACTTTTACTTTCTTCAATTTAGCTTTATCGACAGACAATAGACTCCTCTAAAACCTGCATACAATTATTTTTTTTCATTCGAATTCATACAGGGCGGGGAGCATGCATAGGATACGATTGATATAATAGAGATTTCCTTGAAAAAAAAGTGGGCGGACGGAAAGTGGGTGATCACAGTATGTTTCTCTCCTCTCGGTCTTTATATTTACTTTTACTTTCTTCAATTTAGCTTTATCGACAGACAATAGACTCCTCTAAAACCTGCATACAATTATTTTTCATTCAATTATTTTTCATACGATTGAATTCATTTCCTTGAAAAAAAAGTGGGGGACGGAAAGTGGGGAGCATGCATAGGATACGATTGATATAATAGACTCCTCTAAATTTCAATTATTTTTCATTGAATTCATACAGGGCGGGGAGCATGCATAGGATACGAAAAAAGTGGGCGGACGGAAAGTGGGTGATCACAGTATGTTTCTCTCCTCTCGGTCTTTATATTTACTTTTACTTTCTTCAATTTAGCTTTATCGACAGACAATAGACTCCTCTAAAACCTGCATACAATTATTTTTCATTCGAATTCATACAGGGCGGGGAGCATGCATAGGATACGATTGATATAATAGAGATTTCCTTGAAAAAAAAAAAGTGGGTGATCACAGTATGGGTCTTTATATTTACTTTTACTTTCTTCAATTTAGGACAGACAATAGACTCCTCTAAAACCTGCATGGGTGATCATAGGATACGATTGATATAATAGAGATTTCCTTGAAAAAAATGTGGGTGATCAGTATGTTTCTCCTCTCGGTCTTTATATTTACTTTTACTTTCTTCAATTTAGCTTTATCGACAGACAATAGACTCCTCTAAAAACCTGCATACAATTATTTTTCATTCGAATTCATACAGGGGGGAGCATGCATAGGATACGATTGATATAATAGAGATTTCCTTGAAAAAAAGTGGGCGGACGGAAAGTGGGTGATCACAGTATGTTTCTCTCCTCTCGGTCTTTATATTTACTTTTACTTTCTTCAATTTAGCTTTATCGACAGACAATAGACTCCTCTAAAACCTGCATACAATTATTTTTCATTCGAATTCATACAGGGCGGGGAGCATGCATAGGATACGATTGATATAATAGAGATTTCCTTGAAAAAAGTGGGCGGACGGAAAGTGGGTGATCACAGTATGTTTCTCTCCTCTCGGTCTTTATATTTACTTTTACTTTCTTCAATTTAGCTTTATCGACAGACAATAGACTCCTCTAAAACCAATTATTTTTCATACAATTATACAGGGCGGGGAGCATGCATAGGATACGATAGGATTTTTCATTAGAATTTCTTGTCTTTATAAAATACAGGGAAAGTCTAAAATGCACAATTATTTTTCATGCTTGAAAAAAAGTGGGCGGATAGGATACGATTTGATAGCTTTATCGACAGACAATAACTCCTCTAAAAGCATACAATTATTTTTCATTCGAATTCATACAAAAAAGTAGGATACGCGGATTTCCTTGAAAAAAAAAGTGGGCGGGTGATCACAGTATGTTTCTCTGCTCTCGGTCTTTATATTTACTTTTACTTTCTTCAATTTAGCTTTATCGACAGACAATAGACTCCTCTAAAAGCTGCATACAATTATTATTCGTTCGAATTCATACAGGGCGGGGAGCATGCATAGGATACGATTGATATAATAGAGATTTCCTTGAAAAAGTGGGCGGACGGAAAGTGGGTGATCACAGTATGTTTCTCTGCTCTCGGTCTTTATATTTACTTTTACTTTCTTCAATTTAGCTTTATCGACAGACAATAGACTCCTCTAAAACCTGCATACAATTATTTTTCATTCGAATTCATACAGGGAGGGAGCACGCATAGGATACGATTGATATAATAGAGATTTCCTTGAAAAAGTGGGCGGACGGAAAGTGGGTGATCACAGTATTTTTCTCTCCTCTCGGTCTTTATATTTACTTTTACTTTCTTCAATTTAGCTTTATCGACAGACAATAGACTCCTCTAAAACCTGCATACAATTATTTTTCATTCGAATTCATACAGGGCGGGGAGCATGCATAGGATACGATTGATATAATAGAGATTTCCTTGAAAAAGTGGGCGGACGGAAAGTGGGTGATCACAGTATGTTTCTCTCCTCTCGGTCTTTATATTTACTTTTACTTTCTTCAATTTAGCTTTATCGACAGAGACAATAGACTCCTCTAAAAACCTGCATACAATTATTTTTCATTCGAATTCATACAGGGCGGGGAGCATGCATAGGATACGATTGATATAATAGAGATTTCCTAGAAAAAGTGGGCGGACGGAAAGTGGGTGATCACAGTATGTTTCTCTCCTCTCGGTCTTTATATTTACTTTTACTTTCTTCAATTTAGCTTTATCGACAGGCAATAGACTCCTCTAAATCCTGCATACAATTATTTTTCATTCGAATTCATACAGGGCGGGGAGCATGCATAGGATACGATTGATATAATAGAGATTTCCTTGAAAAAGTGGGCGGACGGAAAGTGGGTGATCACAGTATGTTTTCTCTCTCCTCTTATATTTACTTTTCTTTATATTTACTTTTACTTTCTTCAATTTATTTTTTTATCGACAGACAATAGATTGATCCTCTGAAAAAACCTGCATACAATTATTTTTCATTCGAATTCATACAGGGCGACAGACAATAGACTCCTCTAAAATGCATACAATTATTTTTCAGGATACGATTGATGATACGATTGATAAAATAGAGATTTCCTTGAAAAAGTGGGCGGACGGAAAGTGGGATCACAGTATGTTTCTCTCCTCTCGGTCTTTATATTTTCCTTCAAAAAGTGGGCGGACGGAAAGTGGGTGATCTTGAAAAAAAGTATGTTTCTCTCTCTCGGTCTTTATATTTACTTTTTACTTTCTTCAATTTAGCTTTATCGACAGACAATAGACTCCTCTAAAACCTGCATACAATTATTTTTCATTCGAATTCATACACAGGTGGGGGGGAGCATAGGATACGATTGATATAATAGAGATTTTGAAAAAAGTGGGCGGACGGAAAGTGGGTGATCACAGTATTTTTCTCTGCTCTCGGTCTTTATATTTACTTTTACTTTCTTCAATTTAGCTTTATCGACAGACAATAGACTCCTCTAAAACCTGCATACAATTATTTTTCATTCGAATTCATACAGGGCGGGGAGTATGCATAGGATACGATTGATATAATAGAGATTTCCTTGAAAAAGTGGGCGGACGGAAAGTGGGTGATCACAGTATGTTTCTCTCCTCTCGGTCTTTATATTTACTTTTACTTTCTTCAATTTAGCTTTATAGACAGACATAAGACTCCTCTAAAACCTGCATACAATTATTTTTCATTCGAATTCATACAGGGCGGGGAGTATGCATAGGATACGATTGATATAATAGAGATTTCCTTGAAAAAGTGGGCGGACGGAAAGTGGGTGATCACAGTATGTTTCTCTCCTCTCGGTCTTTATATTTACTTTTACTTTCTTCAATTTAGCTTTATCGACAGACAATAGACTCCTCTAAAACCTGCATACAATTATTTTTTTTTCATTTATAATAGAATTCTTGAAAAAGTGGGTGGACGGAAAGGGTGATCACAGTATGTTTCTCTCCTCTCGGTCTTTATATTTACTTTTACTTTCTTCAATTTAGCTTTATAGACAGACAATAGACTCCTCTAAAACCTGATACAATGATATAATAGGGCGGGAGCATGCATAGGATACGATTGATATAATAGATTTCCTTGAAAAAAGTGGGCGGACGGAAAGTGGGTGATCACAGTATGTTTCTCTCCTCTCGGTCTTTATATTTACTTTTACTTTCTTCAATTTAGCTTTATCGACAGACAATAGACTCCTCTAAAACCTGCATACAATTATTTTTCATTCGAATTCATACAGGGCGGGGAGCATGCATAGGATACGATTGATATAATAGAGATTTCCTGAAAAAAAAAAAAAGTGGGATCGGACGGAAAGCTTTATCGGGTGATCTAAAACAGCATACAATTATTTTTTCGAATTCTCCTCTCGGTCGATTTTATATTTTGAAAAAAGTGGGCGGACGGAAAGTGGGTGATTTACTTTCTTCTCGGTCAATTTAGCTTTTACTTTCTTCAATTTACTTTTTATCGACAGACAATAGACTCCTCTAAAACCTGCATACAATTATTTTTCATTCGAATTCATACAGGGCGGGGGGAGCATGCATAGGATACGATTGATATAATAGAGATTTCCTTGAAAAAAAAAGTGGGCGGACGGAAAGTGGGTGATCACAGTATGTTTCTCTCCTCTCGGTCTTTATATTTACTTTTACTTTTCTTCAATTTAGCTTTATCGACAGACAATAGACTCCTCTAAAACCTGCATACAATTATTTTTCATTCGAATTCATACAGGGGGGGGAGCATGCATAGGATACGATTGATATAATAGAGATTTCCTTGAAAAAAGTGGGCGGACGGAAAGTGGGTGATCACAGTATGTTTCTCTCCTCTCGGTCTTTATATTTACTTTTACTTTCTTCAATTTAGCTTTATCGACAGACAATAGACTCCTCTAAAAACCTGCATACAATTATTTTTTTTTCATTCGAATTCGATTGATATACAGGGGGGACGGAAAGCATGATCATAGGATACGATTGATATAATAGAGACAATTTCCTTGCATACAAAAAAGTGGGCGGACGGAAAATGGATTTGATCGGACAGTATGGGTGATCACAGTATGTTTCTCTCCTCGGTCTTTATATTTACTTTTTTACTTTCTTCAATTTAGCTTTATCGACAGACAATAGACTCCTCTAAAACCTGCATACAATTATTTTTCATTCGAATTCATACAGGGGGGGGGAGCATGCATAGGATACGATTGATATAATAGAGATTTCCTTGAAAAAAGTGGGCGGACGGAAAGTGGGTGATCACAGTATGTTTCTCTCCTCTCGGTCTTTATATTTACTTTTACTTTCTTCAATTTAGCTTTATCGACAGACAATAGACTCCTCTAAAACCTGCATACAATTTTTTTTCATTCGAATTCAGGGCGGGAGCATGCAGGATACGATTGATATAATAGAGATTTCCTTGATTGATAATGGGAGGATTTCCTTGAAAAAAAGTGGGGGCGGACGGAAAGTGGGTGATCACAGTATGTTTCTCTCCTCTCGGTCTTTATATTTACTTTTACTTTCTTCAATTTAGCTTTATCGACAGACAATAGACTCCCCTAAAACCTGCATACAATTATTTTTCATTCGAATTCATACAGGGCGGGGAGCATGCATAGGATACGATTGATATAATAGAGATTCCTTGAAAAAGTGGGCGGACGGAAAGTGGGTGATCACAGTATGTTTCTCTCCTCTCGGTCTTTATATTTACTTTTACTTTCTTCAATTTAGCTTTATCGACAGACAATAGACTCCTCTAAAACCTGCATACAATTATTTTTCATTCGAATTCATACAGGGCGGGGAGCATGCATAGGATACGATTGATATAATAGAGATTTCCTTGAAAAAAAAGTGGGCGGACGGAAAGTGGGTGATCACAGTATGTTTCTCTCCTCTCGGTCTTTATATTTACTTTTACTTTCTTCAATTTAGCTTTATCGACAGACAATAGACTCCTCTAAAACCTGCATACAATTATTTTTCATTCGAATTCATACAGGGCGGGGAGCATGCATAGGATACGATTGATATAATAGAGATTTCCTAAAACCTGCATACAAAAAAGTGGGCGGACGGAAAGTGGGTGATCACAGTATGTTTCTCCTCTCGGTCTTTATATTTACTTTTACTTTCTTCAATTTAGCTTTATCGACAGACAATAGACTCCTCTAAAACCTGCATACAATTATTTTTCATTCGAATTCATACAGGGGGGGGAGCATGCATAGGATACGATTGATATAATAGAGATTTCCTTGAAAAAAAGTGGGCGGACGGAAAGTGGGTGATCACAGTATGTTTCTCTCCTCTCGGTCTTTATATTTACTTTTACTTTCTTCAATTTAGCTTTATCGACAGACAATAGACTCCTCTAAAACTCCTCTAAAACCTGCATACAATTATTTTTCATTCGAATTCATACAGGGAAGGGGGGGGGAGCATGCATAGGATACGATTGATATAAGAGATTTCCTTGAAAAAGTGGGCGGACGGAAAGTGGGTGATCACAGTATGTTTCTCTCCTCGGTCTTTATATTTACTTTTTTACTTTCTTCAATTTAGCTTTATCGACAGACAATAGACTCCTCTAAAACCTGCATACAATTATTTTTCATTCGAATTCATACAGGGCGGGGAGCATGCATAGGATACGATTGATATAATAGAGATTTCCTTGAAAAAAGTGGGCGGACGGAAAGTGGGTGATCACAGTATGTTTTCTCCTCTCGGTCTTTATATTTACTTTTACTTTCTTCAATTTACTTTATCGACAGACAATAGACTTCTAAAACCTGCATACAATTATTTTTCATTCAATTTAGCTTTATCGACAGACAATAGACTCCTCTAAAACCTGCATACAATTATTTTTCATTCGAATTTCTTTACAGGGCGGACTCCTCTAAAAGCATGCATAGGATACGATTGATATAATAGAGATACGATTGATATAATAGAGATTTCCTTGAAAAAAGTGGGCGGACGGAAAGTGGGTGATCACAGTATGTTTCTCTCCTCTCGGTCTTTATATTTCTTTTACTTTCTTTAGCTTTATTTACTCCTTTTACAATTATTTTTTCTTCAATTTAGCTTTATACGACTTGAAAAAAAAGTGGGCGGACGGAAATAGATCACAGTATGTTTCTCTCCTCTCGGTCTTTAAAACCAATTTGCTTTATACAATTATTTTTCATTTTTCGAATTCATACAGGGCGGGGAGCATGCATAGGATACGATTGATATAATAGATTTCCTTGAAAAAGTGGGCGGACGGAAAGTGGGTGATCACAGTATGTTTCTCTCCTCTCGGTCTTTATATTTACTTTTTTACTTTCTTCAATTTAGCTTTATCGACAGACAATAGACTCCTCTAAAACCTGCATACAATTATTTTTTCATTCGAATTCATACAGGGCGGGGAGCATGCATAGGATACGATTGATATAATAGAGATTTCGACAATAGACTCCTCTAAAACCTGCATACATTTTAGAATACGATTGATATAATAGAGATTTCGTTGATCACAGTAAAAAAAGTGGGCGGACGGAAAGTGGGTGATCACAGTATTTCTCTCCTCTCGGTCTTCATATTTACTTTTACTTTCTTCAATTTAGCTTTATCGACAGACAATAGACTCCTCTAAAACCTGCATACAATTATTTTTCATTCGAATTCATACAGGGCGGGGAGCATGCATAAGATACGATTGATATAATAGAGATTTCCTTGAAAAAGTGGGCGGACGGAAAGTGGGTGATCACAGTATTTTTCTCTCCTCTCGGTCTTTATATTTACTTTTACTTTCTTCAATTTAGCTTTATCGACAGACAATAGACTCCTCTAAAACCTGCATACAATTATTTTTCATTCGAATTCATACAGGGGGGGAGCATGCATAAGATACGATTGATATAATAGAGATTTCCTTGAAAAAAAGTGGGCGGACGGAAAGTGGGTGATCACAGTATGTTTTCTCTCCTCTCGGTCTTTATATTTACTTTTACTTTTTTCAATTTAGCTTTATCGACAGACAATAGACTCCTCTAAAACCTGCATACAATTATTTTTCATTCGAATTCATACAGGGCGGGGAGCATGCATAGGATACGATTGATATAATAGAGATTTCCTTGTAGAAGTGGGCGGACGGAAAGTGGGTGATCACAGTATGTTTCTCTCCTCTCGGTCTTTATATTTACTTTTACTTTTTTCAATTTAGCTTTATCGACAGACAATAGACTCCTCTAAAACCGGCATACAATTATTTTTCATTCGAATTCATACAGTGGGGGCGGGGGGTGCATGCATAGGATACGATTGATATAATAGATTTCCTGCATACAAAAAAGTGGGCGGACGGAAAGTGGGTGATCACAGTATGTTTTCTCCTCTCGGTCTTTATATTTACTTTTACTTTCTTCAATTTAGCTTTATCGACAGACAATAGACTCCTCTAAAACCTGCATACAATTATTTTTTCATTCGAATTCATACAGGGCGGGGAGCATGCATAGGATACGATTGATATAATAGAGATTTCCTTGAAAAAGTGGGCGGACGGAAAGTGGGTGATCACAGTATGTTTCTCTCCTCTCGGTCTTTATATTTACTTTTACTTTCTTCAATTTAGCTTTATCGACAGACAATAGACTCCTCTAAAACCTGCATACAATTATTTTTCATTCGAATTCATACAGGGCGGGGAGCATGCATAGGATACGATTGATATAATAGAGATTTCCTTGAAAAAAAAAGTGGGCGGACGGAAAGTGGGTGATCACAGTATGTTTCTCTCTCTCTCTTTTCTTTTTATATTTACTTTTACAATTATTTTTCTTCAATTTAGCTTTATCGACAGACAATAGATCACAGTATGTTTCTCTCCTCTCCTCTAAAACCTGCATACAATTTTTTTTCATTCATTCGAATTCATACAGGGCGGGGAGCATGCATAGGATACGATTGATATAATAGAGATTTCCTTGAAAAAAAAGTGGGCGGACGGAAAGTGGGTGATCACAGTATGTTTCTCTCCTCTCGGTCTTTATATTTACTTTTACTTTCTTCAATTTAGCTTTATCGACAGACAAGACTCCTCTAAAACCTGCATACAATTATTTTTCATTCGAATTCATAGGGGCGGGGGCATGGGGAGCATGCATAGGATACGATTGATATAATAGAGATTTCCTCCTAAAAAAATACAATTATTTTTCATTGGGCGGACGGAAAGATTGATGGGTGAAAAATCACGGAAAGTGGGTGATCACAGTATGTTTCTCTCCTCTCGGTCTTTATATTTACTTTTACTTTCTTCAATTTAGCTTTATCGACAGACAATAGACTCCTCTAAAACCTGCATACAATTATTTTTCATTCGAATTCATACAGGGCGGGGAGCATGCATAGGATACGATTGATATAATAGAGATTTCCTTGAAAAAAAAGTGGGCGGACGGAAAGTGGGTGATCACAGTATGTTTCTCTCCTCTCGGTCTTTATATTTACTTTTACTTTCTTCAATTTAGCTTTATCGACAGACAATAGACTCCTCTAAAACCTGCATACAATTATTTTTCATTCGAATTCATACAGGGCGGGGAGCATGCATAGGATACGATTGATATAATAGAGATTTTCCTTGAAAAAAAAAGTGGGCGGACGGAAAGTGGGTGATCACAGTATGTTTCTCTCCTCTCGGTCTTTATATTTACTTTTACTTTCTTCAATTTAGCTTTATCGACAGACAATAGACTCCTCTAAAACCTGCATACAATTATTTTTCATTCGAATTCATACAGGGGGGGAGCATGCATAGGATAGGATACGATATAATAGAGATTTCCTTGAAAAAGTGGGCGGACGGAAAGTGGGTGATCACAGTATGTTTCTCTCCTCTCGGTCTTTATATTTACTTTTACTTTCTTCAATTTAGCTTTATCGACAGACAATAGACTCCTCTAAAACCTGCATACAATTATTTTTCATTCGAATTCATACAGGGCGGGGAGCATGCATAGGATACGGAAAAAAAAGTGGGCGGGATCACAGTATGTTTCTCTCCTCTCGGTCTTTATATTTACTTTTACTTTCTTCAATTTAGGATCGACGATTGATAAAATGCATACAATTATTTTTCATTTTTGAAAAAGTGGGCGGACGGAAAGTGGGTGATCACAGTATGTTTCTCTCCTCTCGGTCTTTATATTTACTTTTACTTTCTTCAATTTAGCTTTATCGACAGACAATAGACTCCTCTAAAACCTGCATACAATTATTTTTCATTCGAATTCATACAGGGCGGGGGCATGCATGCATAGGATACGATTGATATAATAGAGATTTCCTTGAAAAAAGTGGGCGGACGGAAAGTGGGTGATCACAGTATGTTTCTCTCCTCTCGGTCTTTATATTTACTTTTACTTTCTTCAATTTAGCTTTATCGACAGACAATAGACTCCTAAAAAACCTGCATACAATTATTTTCATTCGAATTCATACAGGGCGGGGAGCATGCATAGGATACGATTGATATAATAGAGACTTTTTCAATTTAGCTTTTGAAAAAGTGGGCGGACGGAAAAAGTGGGTGATCACAGTATGTTTCTCTCCTCTCGGTCTTTATATTTACTTTTACTTTCTTCAATTTAGCTTTATAGACAGACAATAGACTCCTCTAAAACCTGCATACAATTATTTTTCATTCGAAATTCATACAGGCATAGGGGGAGCATGCATAGGATACGATTGATATAATAGAGATTTCCTTGAAAAAGTGGGCGGACGGAAAGATTGGGTGATCGGACGGAAAGTGGGTGATGTATGTTTCTCCTCTCGGTCTTTATATTTACTTTTACTTTCTTCAATTTAGCTTTATCGACAGACAATAGACTCCTCTAAAACCTGCATACAATTATTTTTCATTCGAATTCATACAGGGCGGGGAGCATGCATAGGATACGATTGATATAATAGAGATTTCCTTGAAAAAAGTGGGCGGACGGAAAGTGGGTGATCACAGTATGTTTCTCTCCTCTCGGTCTTTATATTTACTTTTACTTTCTTCAATTTAGCTTTATCGACAGACAATAGACTCCTCTAAAACCTGCATACAATTATTTTTCATTCGAATTCATACAGGGCGGGGAGCATGCATAGGATACGATTGATATAATAGAGATTTCCTTGAAAAAGTGGGCGGACGGAAAGTGGGTGATCACAGTATGTTTCTCTCCTCTCGGTCTTTATATTTACTTTTACTTTCTTCAATTTAGCTTTATCGACAGACAATAGACTCCTCTAAAACCTGCATACAATTATTTTTCATTCGAATTCATACAGGGCGAGGAGCATGCATAGGATACGATTGATATAATAGAGATTTCCTTACAATTATTTTTCAAAAAAGTGGGCGGACGGAAAAAAAAGTGGGTGATCACAGTATGTTTCTCTCCTCTCGGTCTTTATATTTACTTTTACTTTCTTCAATTTAGCTTTATCGACAGACAATAGACTCCTCTAAAACCTGCATACAATTTTTTTTCATTCGAATTCATACAGGGCGGGGAGCATGCATAGGATACGATTGATATAATAGAGATTTCCTTGAAAAAGTGGGCGGACGGAAAGTGGGTGATCACAGTATGTTTCTCTCTCTCTCTCGGTCTTTATATTTACTTTTACTTTCTTCAATTTAGCTTTATCGACAGACAATAGACTCCTCTAAAACCTGCATACAATTATTTTTCATTCGAATTCATACAGGGGGGGAGCATGCATAGGATACGATTGATATAATAATGATTTCCTTGAAAAAGTGGGCGGACGGAAAGTGGGTGATCACAGTATGTTTCTCTCCTCTCGGTCTTTATATTTACTTTTACTTTCTTCAATTTAGCTTTATCGACAGACAATAGACTCCTCTAAAACCTGCATACAATTATTTTTCATTCGAATTCATACAGGGCGATTGGGAGCATGCATAGGATACGATTGATATAATAGAGATTTCCTTGCATACAAAAAGTGGGCGGACGGAAAGTGGGTGATCACAGATATATGTTTCTCTCCTCTCGGTCTTTATATTTACTTTTACTTTCTTCAATTTAGCTTTATCGACAGACAATAGACTCCTCTAAAACCTGCATACAATTATTTTTCATTCGAATTCATACAGGGCGGGGAGCATGCATAGGATACGATTGATATAATAGAGATTTCCTGAAAAAAAAAGTGGGCGGACGGAAAGTGGGTGATCACAGTATGTTTCTCTCCTCTCGGTCTTTATATTTACTTTTACTTTCTTTTTTCAATTTAGCTTTATCGACAGACAATAGACTCCTCTCAAAAACCTGCATACAATTATTTTTCATTCGAATTCATACAGGGCGGGGGAGCATGCATAGGATACGATTGATATAATAGAGATTTCCTTGAAAAAAAAAGTGGGCGGACGGAAAGTGGGTGATCACAGTATGGTCTTTTTTTTCTTTTCTCTTCTCTCGGTCTTTATATTTACATTTTTACTTTCTTCAATTTAGATTTTTATCGACAGACAATAGACTTTCTTCAATTTCTTTAAAACCTGCTCTGAAAAAAAACCTGCATACAATTTTTTTTCATTCGAATTCATACAGGGGGGGAGCATGCATAGGATACGATTGATATAATAGAGATTTCCTTGAAAAAGTGGGTGGACGGAAAGTGGGTGATCACAGTATGTTTCTCTCCTCTCGGTCTTTATATTTACTTTTACTTTCTTCAATTTAGCTTTATAGACAGACAATAGACTCCTCTAAAAACCTGCACAACAATTATTTTCATTCGAATTCATACAGGGCGGGGCATGCATAGGATACGATTGATATAATAGAGATTTCCTTGAAAAAGTGGGCGGACGGAAAGTGGGTGATCACAGTATGTTTCTCTCCTCTCGGTCTTTATATTTACTTTTACTTTCTTCAATTTAGCTTTATCGACAGACAATAGACTCCTCTAAAAGCTGCATACAATTATTTTTGATTCGAATTCATACAAGGCGGGGAGCATGCATAGGATACGATTGATTGATATAAGAGATTTTGAAAAAGTGGGCGGACGGAAAGTGGGTGATCACAGTATGATTGATTTCTCTCCTCTCGGTCTTTATATTTACTTTATATTTACTTTACTTTCTTCAATTTAGCTTTATCGACAGACAATAGACTCCTCTAAAACCTGCATACAATTATTTTTCATTCGAATTCATACAGGGCGGGGAGCATGCATAGGATACGATTGATATAATAGAGATTTCCTTGAAAAAGTGGGCGGACGGAAAGTGGGTGATCACAGTATGTTTGTTTCTCTCCTCTCGGTCTTTATATTTACTTTTACTTTCTTCAATTTTCGAAATTTAGGCGATTGATATAATAGAGATTTTTATCGACAGACAATAGACTCCTCTTTAAAACCAATTTAGCTTTATACAATTATTTTTCATTTTTCGAATTCATACAGGGCGGGGAGCATGCATAGGATACGATTGATATAATAGAGATTTCCTTGAAAAAAGTGGGCGGACGGAAAGTGGGTGATCACAGTATGTTTCTCTCCTCTCGGTCTTTATATTTACTTTTACTTTCTTCAATTTAGCTTTATAGACAGACAATAGACTCCTCTAAAACCTGCATACAATTATTTTTCATTCGAATTCATACAGGGCGGGGAGCATGCATAGGATACGATTGATATAATAGAGATTTCCTTTTATAAAAAAAAGTGGGCGGACGGAAAGTGGGTGATCACAGTATGTTTCTCTCCTCTCGGTCTTTATATTTACTTTACTTTTTCTTCAATTTAGCTTTATCGACAGACAATAGACTCCTCTAAAACCTGCATACAATTATTTTTCATTCGAATTCATACAGGGCGGGCAGCATGCATAGGATACGATTGATATAATAGAGATTTCCTGAAAAAAAAAGTGGGCGGACGGAAAGTGGGTGATCACAGTATGTTTCTCTCCTCTCGGTCTTTATATTTACTTTTACTTTCTTCAATTTAGCTTTATCGACAGACAATAGACTCCTCTAAAACCTGCATACAATTATTTTTCATTCGAATTCATACAGGGCGGGAGCATGCATAGGATACGATTGATATAATAGAGATTTCCTGAAAAAGTGGGAAAAAGTGGGCGGACGGAAAGTGGGTGATCACAGTATGTTTTCCTCTCGGTCTTTATATTTACTTTTACTTTCTTCAATTTAGCTTTATCGACAGACAATAGACTCCTCTAAAACCTGCATACAATTATTTTTCATTCGAATTCATACAGGGGGGGAGCATGCATAGGATACGATTGATATAATAGAGATTTCCTTGAAAAAAAAGTGGGCGGACGGAAAGTGGGTGATCACAGTATGTTTCTCTCCTCTCGGTCTTTATATTTACTTTTACTTTCTTCAATTTAGCTTTATCGACAGACAATAGACTCCTCTAAAACCTGCATACAATTATTTTTCATTCGAATTCATACAGGGCGGGGAGCATGCATAGGATACGATTGATATAATAGAGATTTCCTTGAAAAAAAAGTGGGCGGACGGAAAGTGGGTGATCACAGTATGTTTCTCTCCTCTCGGTCTTTATATTTACTTTTACTTTCTTCAATTTAGCTTTATCGACAGACAATAGACTCCTCTAAAACCTGCATACAATTATTTTTCATTCGAATTCATACAGGGGGGGGAGCATGCATAGGATACGATTGATATAATAGAGATTTCCTTGAAAAAAAGTGGGCGGACGGAAAGTGGGTGATCACAGTATGTTTCTCTCCTCTCGGTCTTTATATTTACTTTTACTTTCTTCAATTTAGCTTTATCGACAGACAATAGACTCCTCTAAAACCTGCATACAATTATTTTTCATTCGAATTCATACAGGATTGATATAATAGGGGAGCATGCATAGGATACGATTGATATAATAGAGATTTCCTTGAAAAAGTGGGCGGACGGAAAGTGGGTGATCACAGTATGTTTCTCTCTTCTCGGTCTTTATATTTACTTTTACTTTCTTCAATTTAGCTTTATCGACAGACAATAGACTCCTCTAAAACCTGCATACAATTATTTTTCATTCGAATTCATACAGGGCGGGGAGCATGCATAGGATACGATTGATATAATAGAGATTTCCTTGAAAAAAAGTGGGCGGACGGAAAGTGGGTGATCACAGTATGTTTCTCTCCTCTCGGTCTCTTTATATTTACTTTTACAATTATTTTTTTCGAATTTCAATTTAGCGATTTTATCGACAGAGTGGGTGATCAATAGTTTCTCTCCTCCTCTAAAACCAATTTGCTTTATACAATTATTTTTCATTCGAATTCATACAGGGCGGGGAGCATGCATAGGATACGATTGATATAATAGAGATTTCCTTGAAAAAGTGGGCGGACGGAAAGTGGGTGATCACAGTATGTTTTTCTCCTCTCGGTCTTTATATTTACTTTTACTTTCTTCAATTTAGCTTTATCGACAGACAATAGACTCCTCTAAAACCTGCATACAATTATTTTTCATTCGAATTCATACAGGGCGGGGAGCATGCATAGGATACGATTGATATAATAGAGATTTCCTTGAAAAAGTGGGCGGACGGAAAGTGGGTGATCACAGTATGTTTTCTCTCTCTCTTTATATTTCGGTACTTTTTATTTATTTACTTTTACCTGCATACAATTATTTTTCTTCAATTTAGCTTTATCGACAGACAATAGACTCCTCTAAAACCTGCATACAATTATTTTTCATTTGAATTTATACAGGGCGAGGAGCATGCATAGGATACGATTGATATAATAGAGATTTCCTTGAAAAAGTGGGCGGACGGAAAGTGGGTGATCACAGTATGTTTCTCTCCTCTCGGTCTTTATATTTACTTTTACTTTCTTCAATTTAGCTTTATCGACAGACAATAGACTCCTCTAAAACCTGCATACAATTATTTTTCATTCGAATTCATACAGGGCGGGGAGCATGCATAGGATACGATTGATATAATAGAGATTTCCTTGAAAAAGTGGGCGGACGGAAAGTGGGTGATCACAGTATGTTTCTCTCCTCTCGGTCTTTATATTTACTTTTACTTTCTTCAATTTAGCTTTATCGACAGACAAGAGACTCCTCTAAAACCTGCATACAATTATTTTTCATTCGAATTCATACAGGGCGGGGAGCATGCATAGGATACGATTGATATAATAGAGATTTCCTGGGCGGAAAAAAGTGGGGGCGGACGTCTTTATATTTACTTTTACTTTCTTCAAAGCTTTATCGGGTGATCTAAAACCTGCATACAACAATTATTTTCATTCGAATTCTCCTCTCGGTCTTTATATTTACTTTTATATTTCTTCACTTTTTCAATTTAGCTTTATCGACAGACAATAGACTCCTCTAAAACCTGCATACAATTATTTTTCATTCGAATTCATACAGGGCATGCAGGGGGAGCATGCATAGGATACGATTGATATAATAGAGATTTCCTTGAAAAAAAGTGGGCGGACGGAAAGTGGGTGATCACAGTATGTTTCTCTCCTCTCGGTCTTTATATTTACTTTTACTTTCTTCAATTTAGCTTTATAGACAGACAATAGACTCCTCTAAAACCTGCATACAATAATTTTTCATTCGAATTCATACAGGGCGGGGAGCATGCATAGGATACGATTGATATAATAGAGATTTCCTTGAAAAAGTGGGCGGACGGAAAGTGGGTGATCACAGTATGTTTCTCTCCTCTCGGTCTTTATATTTACTTTTACTTTCTTCAATTTAGCTTTATCGACAGACAATAGACTCCTCTAAAACCTGCATACAATTATTTTTCATTCGAATTCATACAGGGCGGGGAGCATGCATAGGATACGATTGATATAATAGAGATTTCCTTGAAAAAAAGTGGGCGGACGGAAAGTGGGTGATCACAGTATGTTTCTCTCCTCTCGGTCTTTATATTTACTTTTTACTTTCTTCAATTTAGCTTTATCGACAGACAATAGATTTCCTCTAAAAAAACCTGCATACAATTATTTTTCATTCGAATTCATACAGGGCGGGGAGCATGCATAGGATACGATTGATATAATAGAGATTTCCTTGAAAAAAGTGGGCGGACGGAAAGTGGGTGATCACAGTATGTTTCTCTCCTCTCGGTCTTTATATTTACTTTTACTTTCTTCAATTTAGCTTTATCGACAGACAATAGACTCCTCTAAAACCTGCATACAATTATTTTTTTCATTCGAATTCATATACGAGGGCGGGGAGAAATGGGCATAGGATTTACGATTGATATAATAGAGATTTCCATTGAAAAAGCGGGGGGCGGACGGAAAGAGATTTCCTTGGGTGATCGGACGGAAAGTGGGTATGTTTCTCTCCTCTCGGTCTTTATATTTACTTTTACTTTCTTCAATTTAGCTTTATCGACAGACAATAGACTCCTCTAAAACCTGCATACAATTATTTTTCATTCGAATTCATACAGGGCGGGGAGCATGCATAGGATACGATTGATATAATAGAGATTTCCTTGAAAAAGTGGGCGGACGGAAAGTGGGTGATCACAGTATGTTTCTCTCCTCTCGGTCTTTATATTTACTTTTACTTTCTTCAATTTAGCTTTATCGACAGACAATAGACTCCTCTAAAACCTGCATACAATTATTTTTCATTCGAATTCATACAGGGCGGGGAGCATGCATAGGATACGATTGATATAATAGAGATTTCCTTGAAAAATGGGCGGACGGAAAGTGGGTGATCACAGTATGTTTCTCTCTCGGTCTTTATATTTACTTTTACTTTCTTCAATTTAGCTTTATCGACAGACAATAGACTCCTCTAAAACCTGCATACAATTATTATTTTTCATTCGAATTCATACAGGGGGGGGAGCATGCATAGGATACGATTGATATAATAGAGATTTTCCTGAAAAAAAGTGGGCGGACGGAAAGTGGGTGATCACAGTATGTTTCTCTCCTCTCGGTCTTTATATTTACTTTTACTTTCTTCAATTTAGCTTTATCGACAGACAATAGACTCCTCTAAAACCTGCATACAATTATTTTTCATTCGAATTCATACAGGGGGGGGAGCATGCATAGGATACGATTGATATAATAGAGATTTCCTTGAAAAAAAGTGGGCGGACGGAAAGTGGGTGATCACAGTATGTTTCTCTCCTCTCGGTCTTTATATTTACTTTTACTTTCTTCAATTTAGCTTTATCGACAGACAATAGACTCCTCTAAAACCTGCATACAATTATTTTTTCATTCGAATTCATACAGGGCGGGGGCATGCATGCATAGGATACGATTGATATAATAGAGATTTCCTTGAAAAAGTGGGCGGACGGAAAGTGGGTGATCACAGTATGTTTCTCTCCTCTCGGTCTTTATATTTATATTTACTTTTCGGTCTTTATATTTACTTTTCTTTCAATTTAGCTTTATCGACAGACAATAGACTCCTCTAAAACCTGCATACAATTATTTTTCATTCGAATTCATACAGGGCGGGGAGCATGCATAGGATACGATTGATATAATAGATTTCCTTGAAAAAAAAGTGGGCGGACGGAAAGTGGGTGATCACAGTATGTTTCTCTCCTCTCGGTCTTTATATTTACTTTTACTTTCTTCAATTTAGCTTTATCGACAGACAATAGACTCCTCTAAAACCTGCATACAATTATTTTTCATTGCATACAATTAGGATTTTTGATTCGAATTCATACAGTGGGCGGGAAAGCATGCATAGGATACGATGATATAATATAGATTTTCTTCAAAAAAGTGGGCGGACGGAAAGTGGGTGATCACAGTATGTTTAGAGATTCTCCTCTGGGGTCTTTATATTCGGTCTTTTATTTACTTTTCTTCAATTTAGCTTTATCGACAGACAATAGACTCCTCTAAAACCTGCATACAATTATTTTTCATTCGAATTCATACAGGGCGGGGAGCATGCATAGGATACGATTGATATAATAGAGATTTCCTTGAAAAAGTGGGCGGACGGAAAGTGGGTGATCACAGTATGTTTCTCTCCTCTCGGTCTTTATATTTACTTTTACTTTCTTCAATTTAGCTTTATCGACAGACAATAGACTCCTCTAAAACCTGCATACAATTATTTTTCATTCGAATTCATACAGGGCGGGGAGCATGCATAGGATACGATTGATATAATAGAGATTTCCCAAAAAAAAGTGGGCGGACGGAAAGTGGGTGATCACAGTATGTTTCTCTCCTCTCGGTCTTTATATTTACTTTTACTTTCTTCAATTTAGCTTTATCGACAGACAATAGACTCCTCTAAAACCTGCATACAATTATTTTTCATTCGAATTCATACAGGGCGGGGAGCATGCATAGGATACGATTGATATAATAGAGATTTCCTTGAAAAAAAGTGGGCGGACGGAAAGTGGGTGATCACAGTATGTTTTCTCTCCTCTCGGTCTTTATATTTACTTTTACTTTCTTCAATTTAGCTTTATCGACAGACAATAGACTCCTCTAAAACCTGCATACAATTATTTTTCATTCGAATTCATACAGGGCGGGGAGCATGCATAGGATACGATTGATATAATAGAGATTTCATTGAAAAAGTGGGCGGACGGAAAGTGGGTGATCACAGTATGTTTCTCTCCTCTCGGTCTTTATATTTACTTTTACTTTCTTCAATTTAGCTTTATCGACACAACAATACTCCTCTAAAACCTGCATACAATTATTATTCATTCGAATTCATACAGGGGGGAGCATGCATAAGATACGATTGATATAATAGAGATTTCCTTGAAAAAGTGGGCGGACGGAAAGTGGGTGATCACAGTATGTATGTTTCTCTCTCTCGGTCTTTATATTTACTTTTACTTTCTTCAATTTAGCTTTATCGACAGACAATAGATTTCCTGAAAAAAACCTGCATACAATTATTTTTCATTCGAATTCATACAGGGCGGGGAGCATGCATAGGATACGATTGATATAATAGAGATTTTTGAATTTCCTTGAAAAAAGGGCGGACGGAAAGTGGGTGATCACAGTATGTTTCTCTCCTCTCGGTCTTTATATTTACTTTTACTTTCTTCAATTTAGCTTTATCGACAGACAATAGACTCCTCTAAAACCTGCATCAATTATTTTTCATTCGAATTCATACAGGGCGGGGGGAGCATGCATAGGATACGATTGATATAATAGAGATTTCCTTGAAAAAGTGGGCGGACGGAAAGTGGGTGATCACAGTATGTTTCTCTCCTCTCTTTATATTTCTTTATATTTACTTTTACTTTCTTCAATTTATTTTTCATTTTATCGACAGATACGATTGATATAATAGACTCGGACTCTAAAACCTGCATACAATTATTTTTCATTCTAAAATTCAATTATTTTTCAGAATTCATACAGGTGGGGAGCATGCATAGGATACGATTGATATAATAGAGATTTCCTTGAAAAAGTGGGCGGACGGAAAGTGGGTGATCACAGTATGTTTCTCTCCTCTCGGTCTGTATATTTACTTTTACTTTCTTCAATTTAGCTTTATCGACAGACAATAGACTCCTCTAAAACCTGCATACAATTATTTTTCATTCGAATTCATACAGGGCGGGGAGCATGCATAGGATACGATTGATATAATAGAGATTTCCTTGAAAAAAAGTGGGCGGACGGAAAGTGGGTGATCACAGTATGTTTCTCTCCTCTCGGTCTTTATATTTATTTTTTACTTTCTTCAATTTAGCTTTATCGACAGACAATAGACTCCTCTAAAACCTGCATACAATTATTTTTCATTCGAATTCATACAGGGGGGGGAGCATGCATAAGATACGATTGATATAATAGAGATTTCCTTGAAAAAAGTGGGCGGACGGAAAGTGGGTGATCACAGTATGTTTCTCTCCTCTCGGTCTTTATATTTACTTTTACTTTCTTCAATTTAGCTTTATCGACAGACAATAGACTCCTCTAAAACCTGCATACAATTATTTTTCATTCGAATTCATACAGGGGGGGGGAGCATGCATAGGATACGATTGATATAATAGAGATTTCCTTGAAAAAAGTGGGCGGACGGAAAGTGGGTGATCACAGTATGTTTCTCTCCTCTCGGTCTTTATATTTACTTTTACTTTCTTCAATTTAGCTTTATCGACAGACAACAATAGACTCCTCTAAAACCTGCATACAATTATTTTTTCATTCGAATTCATACAGGGCGGGGAGCATGCATAGGATACGATTGATATAATAGAGATTTCCTTGAAAAAAGTGGGCGGACGGAAAGTGGGGTGATCACAGTATGTTTCTCTCCTCTCGGTCTTTATATTTACTTTTACTTTCTTCAATTTAGCTTTATCGACAGACAATAGACTCCTCTAAAACCTGCATACAATTATTTTTCATTCGAATTCATACAGGGCGGGGAGCATGCATAGGATACGATTGATATAATAGAGATTTCCTTGAAAAAAGTGGGCGGACGGAAAGTGGGTGATCACAGTATGTTTCTCTCCTCTCGTTCTTTATATTTACTTTTACTTTCTTCAATTTAGCTTTATCGACAGACAATAGACTCCTCTAAAACCTGCATACAATTATTTTTTCATTCGAATTCATACAGATATAATAGGGGAGCATGCATAGGATACGATTGATATAATAGAGATTTCCTTTATTTTTCATTCGAAAAAAGTGGGCGGACGGAAAGTGGGTGATCACAGTATGTTTCTCTCCTCTCGGTCTTTATATTTACTTTTACTTTCTTCAATTTAGCTTTATCGACAGACAATAGACTCCTCTAAAACCTGCATACAATTATTTTTCATTCGAATTCATACAGGGCGGGGGAGCATGCATAGGATACGATTGATATAATAGAGATTTCCTTGAAAAAGTGGGCGGACGGAAAGTGGGTGATCACAGTATGTTTCTCTCCTCTCGGTCTTTATATTTACTTTTACTTTCTTCAATTTAGCTTTATCGACAGACAATAGACTCCTCTAAAACCTGCATACAATTATTTTTCATTCGAATTCATTCAGTGCGGAAGCATGCATAGGATACGATTGATATAATAGAGATTTCTTGAAAAAAAGTGGGCGGACGGAAAGTGGGTGATCACAGTATGTTTCTCTCCTCTCGGTCTTTATATTTACTTTTACTTTCTTCAATTTAGCTTTATCGACAGACAATAGACTCCTCTAAAACCTGCATACAATTATTTTTCTATCGAATTCATACAGTGCGGGAAGCAAGCATAGGATACGATTGATATAATAGAGATTTCCTTGAAAAAGTGGGCGGACGGAAAGTGGGTGATCACAGTATGTTTCTCTCCTCTCGGTCTTTATATTTACTTTTACTTTCTTCAATTTAGCTTTATCGACAGGCAATAGACTCCCCTAAAACCTGCATACAATTATTTTTCATTCGAATTCATACAGGGCGGATAGCATGCATAGTATACGATTGATATAATAGAGATTTCCTTGAAAAAGTGGGCGGACGGAAAGTGGGTGATCACAGTATGTTTCTCTCCTCTCGGTCTTTATATTTACTTTTACTTTCTTCAATTTAGCTTTATCGACAGACAATAGACTCCTCTAAAACCTGCATACAATTATTTTTCATTCGAATTCATACAGGGCGGGGAGCATGCATAGGATACGATTGATATAATAGAGATTTCCTTGAAAAAGTGGGCGGACGGAAAGTGGGTGATCACAGTATGTTTTTCTCTCTCCTCTCGGTCTTTATATTTACTTTTACTTTCTTCAATTTAGCTTTATCGACAGACAATAGACTCCTCTCAAAAACCTGCATACAATTATTTTTTCATTCGAATTCATACAGGGCGAGGAGGATGCATAATATACGATTGATATGAGAGAGATTTTCTTTGAAAAAGTGGGCGGACGGAAAGTGGGTGATCACCGTATGTTTCTCTCCTCTCGGTCTTCATATTTACTTTTACCTTCTTCAATTTAGCTTTATCGACAGACAATAGACTCCTCTAAAACCTGCATACAATTATTTTTCATTCGAATTCATACAGGGCGGGGAGCATGCATAGGATACGATTGATATAATAGAGATTTCCTTGAAAAAAAAGTGGGCGGACGGAAAGTGGGTGATCACAGTATGTTTCTCTCCTCTCGGTCTTTATATTTACTTTTACTTTCTTCAATTTAGCTTTATCGACAGACAATAGACTCCTCTAAAACCTGCATACAATTATTTTTCATTCGAATTCATACAGGGCGGGGAGCATGCATAGGATACGATTGATATAATAGAGATTTCCTTGAAAAAGTGGGCGGACGGAAAGTGGGTGATCACAGTATGTTTTTCTCCTCTCGGTCTTTATATTTACTTTTACTTTTTCTTCAATTTAGCTTTATCGACAGACAATAGACTCCTCTAAAACCTGCATACAATTATTTTTCATTCGAATTCATACAGGGCGGGAGCATGCATAGGATACGATTGATATAATAGAGATTTCCTTGAAAAAAAAGTGGGCGGCGGACGGAAAGTGGGTGATCACAGTATGTTTCTCCTCTCGGTCTTTATATTTACTTTTACTTTCTTCAATTTAGCTTTATCGACAGACAATAGACTCCTCTAAAACCTGCATACAATTATTTTTCATTCGAATTCATACAGGGCATGCATAGGATACAGGATTTCCTTGAAAAAAGTGGGCGGACGGAAAGTGGGTGATCACAGTATGGATACGATTGATATAATAGAGATTTCGATTGATATAATAGAAAAAAAGTGGGCGGACGGAAAGTGGGTGATCACAGTATGTTTCTCTCCTCTCGGTCTTTATATTTACTTTTACTTTCTTCAATTTAGCTTTATCGACAGACAATAGACTCCTCTAAAACCTGCATACAATTATTTTTCATTCGAATTCATACAGGGCAGGGGGGAGCATGCATAGGATACGATTGATATAATAGAGATTTCCTTGAAAAAGTGGGCGGACGGAAAGTGGGTGATCACAGTATGTTTCTCCTCTCGGTCTTTATATTTACTTTTACTTTCTTCAATTTAGCTTTATCGACAGACAATAGACTCCTCTAAAACCTGCATACAATTATTTTTCATTCGAATTCATACAGGGCGGGGAGCATGCATAGGATACGATTGATATAATAGAGATTTCCTTGAAAAAAGTGGGCGGACGGAAAGTGGGTGATCACAGTATGTTTTCTCTCCTCTCGGTCTTTATATTTACTTTTACTTTCTTCAATTTAGCTTTATCGACAGACAATAGACTCCTCTAAAACCTGCATACAATTATTTTTCATTCGAATTCATACAGGGCGGGGAGCATGCATAGGATACGATTGATATAATAGTGATTTCCTTGAAAAAAAGTGGGCGGACGGAAAGTGGGTGATCACAGTATGTTTCTCTCCTCTCGGTCTTTATATTTACTTTTACTTTCTTCAATTTAGCTTTATCGACAGACAAAAGACTCCTCTAAAACCTGCATACAATTATTTTTCATTCGAATTCATATTTAGCTTTATCGGGACAATAGACTCCTCTAAAACCTGCATACAATTATTTTTCATTCGAATGCATAGGATACGATTGATATAATAGAGATTTCCTTGAAAAAAAGTGGGCGGACGGAAAGTGGGTGATCACAGTATGTTTCTCTCCTCTCGGTCTTTATATTTACTTTTACTTTCTTCAATTTAGCTTTATCGACAGACAATAGACTCCTCTAAAACCTGCATACAATTACAATTATTTTTCATTCGAATTCATACAGGGCGGGGGAGCATGCATAGGATACGATTGATATAATAGAGATTTCCTTGAAAAAAAAGTGGGCGGACGGAAAGTGGGTGATCACAGTATGTTTCTCTCCTCTCGTCTTTATATTTACTTTTACTTTCTTCAATTTAGCTTTATCGAGAGGCAATAGTCTCCCCTAAAAGCTGCATACAATTATTTTTCATTCGAATTCATACAGGGCGGGAGATGCATAGGATACGATTGATATAATAGAGATTTCCTTGAAAAAAGTGGGCGGACGGAAAAGTGGGTGATCACAGTATGTTTCTCTCCTCTCGGTCTTTATATTTACTTTTACTTTCTTCAATTTAGCTTTATCGACAGACAATAGACTCCTCTAAAACCTGCATACAATTATTTTTTTTCATTCGAATTCATACAGGGGGGAGCATGCATAGGATACGATTGATATAATAGAGATTTCCTTGAAAAAAGTGGGCGGACGGAAAGTGGGTGATCACAGTATGTTTCTCTCCTCTCGGTCTTTATATTTACTTTTACTTTCTTCAATTTAGCTTTATCGACAGACAATAGACTCCTCTAAAACCTGCATACAATTATTTTTCATTCGAATTCATACAGGGCGGGGAGCATGCATAGGATACGATTGATATAATAGAGATTTCCTTGAAAAAGTGGGCGGACGGAAAGTGGGTGATCACAGTATGTTTCTCTCCTCTCGGTCTTTATATTTACTTTTACTTTCTTCAATTTAGCTTTATCGACAGACAATAGACTCCTCTAAAAAACCTGCATACAATTATTTTTCATTCGAATTCATACAGGGCGGGGAGCATGCATAGGATACGATTGATATAATATAGATTTCCTTGAAAAAGTGGGCGGACGGAAAGTGGGTGATCACAGTATGTTTCTCTGCTCTCGGTCTTTATATTTACTTTTACTTTCTTCAATTTAGCTTTATCGACAGACAATAGACTCCTCTAAAACCTGCATACACATTTTTATTTTTCATTCGAATTCATACAGGGCGGGGAGCATGCATAGGATTCGATTGATATAATAGAGATTTTTCCTTGAAAAAGATTGGGCGGACGGAAAGTGGGTGATCACAGTATGTTTCTCTCCTCTCGGTCTTTATATTTACTTTTACTTTCTTCAATTTAGCTTTATCGACAGACAATAGACTCCTCTAAAACCTGCATACAATTATTTTTCATTCGAATTCATACAGGGCGGGGAGCATGCATAGGATACGATTGATATAATAGAGATTTCCTTGAAAAAAAAAGTGGGCGGACGGAAAGTGGGTGATCACAGTATGTTTCTCTCCTCTCGGTCTTTATTTACTTTTACTTTATTTACTTTTACTTTCTTCAATTTTTAGCTTTATCGACAGACAATAGACTCCTCTAAAACCTGCATACAATTATTTTTCATTCGAATTCATACAGGGGGACAGGACTCCTCTAAAACCTGCATACAATTATTTTTCATTCGAATTCATACAGGGCGGGGGATATAGGATACGATTGATATAATAGAGATTTCCTTGAAAAAAGTGGGCGGACGGAAAGTGGGTGATCACAGTATGTTTCTCTCCTCTCGGTCTTTATATTTACTTTTTTACTTTCTTCAATTTAGCTTTATCGACAGACAATAGACTCCTCTAAAACCTGCATACAATTATTTTTTTCATTCGAATTCATACAGGGCGGGGGAGCATGCATAGGATACGATTGATATAATAGAGATTTCCTTGAAAAAAGTGGGCGGACGGAAAGTGGGTGATCACAGTATGTTTCTCTCCTCTCGGTCTTTATATTTACTTTTACTTTCTTCAATTTAGCTTTATCGACAGACAATAGACTCCTCTAAAACCTGCATACAATTATTTTTCATTCGAATTCATACAGGGCGGGGAGCATGCATAGGATACGATTGATATAATAGAGATTTCCTTGAAAAAAAAGTGGGCGGACGGAAAGTGGGTGATCACAGTATGTTTCTCTCCTCTCGGTCTTTATATTTACTTTTACTTTCTTCAATTTAGCTTTATCGACAGACAATAGACTCCTCTAAAACCTGCATACAATTATTTTTTTCATTCGAATTCATACAGGGGGGGAGCATGCATAGGATACGATTGATATAATAGAGATTTCCTTGAATTCAAAAAAGTGGGCGGACGGAAAGTGGGTGATCACAGTATGTTTCTCTCCTCTCGGTCTTTATATTTACTTTTACTTTCTTCAATTTAGCTTTATCGACAGACAATAGACTCCTCTAAAACCTGCATACAATTATTTTTCATTCGAATTCATACAGGGGGGGGGAGCATGCATAGGATACGATTGATATAATAGAGATTTCCTTGAAAAAAGTGGGCGGACAGAAAGTGGGTGATCACAGTATGTTTCTCTCCTCTCGGTCTTTATATTTACTTTTACTTTCTTCAATTTAGCTTTATCGACAGACAATAGACTCCTCTAAAACCTGCATACAATTATTTTTCATTCGAATTCATACAGGCGGGGAGCATGCATAAGATACGATTGATATAATAGAGATTTCCTTGAAAAAGTGGGCGGACGGAAAGTGGGTGATCACAGTATGTTTCTCTCCTCTCGGTCTTTTATTTATTTACTTTCTTCAATTTACTTTTCTTCAATTTATTTTTCATTTTATCGACAGACAATAGATTTCCTCTAAAACCTGCATACAATTATTTTTCATTCGATTTTTCTCCTCTAAAATTCAATTAGGGCAGGGCGGGGAGCATGCATAGGATACGATTGATATAATAGAGATTTCCTTGAAAAAGTGGGCGGACGGAAAGTGGGTGATCACAGTATGTTTCTCTCCTCTCGTTCTTTATATTTACTTTTACTTTCTTCAATTTAGCTTTATCGACAGACAATAGACTCCCCTAAAACCTGCATACAATTATTTTTCATTCGAATTCATACAGGGCGGGGAGCATGCATAGGATACGATTGATATAATAGAGATTTCCTTGAAAAAGTGGGCGGACGGAAAGTGGGTGATCACAGTATGTTTCTCTCCTCTCGGTCTTTATATTTACTTTTACTTTCTTCAATTTAGCTTTATCGACAGACAATAGACTCCTCTAAAACCTGCATACAATTATTTTTCATTCAATTCATTATTTTTCATTCGATTTCCTACAGGGCGGAAAGTGGGGAGCATGCATAGGATACGATTGATATAATCGACAGACAATTTCCTAAAACCTGCAAAAATTGGGCGGACGGAAAGTGGGTGATCACAGTATGTTTCTCTCCTCTCGTTCTTTATATTTACTTTTACTTTCTTCAATTTAGCTTTATCGACAGACAATAGACTCCTCTAAAACCTGCATACAATTATTTTTCATTCGAATTCATACAGGGGGGGGAGCATGCATAGGATACGATTGATATAATAGAGATTTCCTTGAAAAAAAAGTGGGCGGACGGAAAGTGGGTGATCACAGTATGTTTCTCTCCTCTCGGTCTTTATATTTACTTTTACTTTCTTCAATTTAGCTTTATCGACAGACAATAGACTCCTCTAAAACCTGCATACAATTATTTTTCATTCGAAATTACAGGGCGGGGAGCATGCATAGGATACGATTGATATAATAGAGATTTCCTTGAAAAAGTGGGCGGACGGAAAGTGGGTGATCACAGTATGTTTCTCTCCTCTCGGTCTTTATATTTACTTTTACTTTCTTCAATTTAGCTTTATCGACAGACAATAGACTCCCCTAAAACCTGCATACAATTATTTTTCATTCGAATTCATACAGGGCGGGGAGCATGCATAGGATACGATTGATATAATAGAGATTTCCTTGAAAAAGTGGGCGGACGGAAAGTGGGTGATCACAGTATGTTTCTCTCCTCTCGGTCTTTTATTTACTTTTACTTTCTTCAATTTAGCTTTATCGACAGACAATAGACTCCTTAAAACCTGCATCAATTATTTTTCAGAATTTTATAGGATACGATTTCCTTGAAAAAGTGGGCGGACGGAAAGTGGGTGATCACAGTATGTTTCTCTCCTCTCGGTCTTTAAAACTTTCTTCAATTTAGCTTTATCGACACAATAGACTCCTCTAAAACCTGCATACAATTATTTTTCATTCGAATTCATACAGGGCGGGGAGCATGCATAGGATACGATTGATATAATAGATTTCCTTGAAAAAAGTGGGCGGACGGAAAGTGGGTGATCACAGTATGTTTCTCTCCTCTCGGTCTTTATATTTACTTTTACTTTCTTCAATTTAGCTTTATCGACAGGCAATAGATTCCTCTAAAACATGCATACAATTATTTTTCATTCGAATTCATACAGGCGGGGAGCATGCATAGGATACGATTGATATAATAGAGATTTCCTTGAAAAAGTGGGCGGACGGAAAGTGGGTGATCACAGTATGTTTCTCTCCTCTCGGTCTTTATATTTACTTTTACTTTCTTCAATTTAGCTTTATCGACAGACAATAGACTCCTCTAAAACCTGCATACAATTATTTTTCATTCGAATTCATACAGGGCGGGGAGCATGCATAGGATACGATTGATATAATAGAGATTTCCTTGAAAAAAGTGGGCGGACGGAAAGTGGGTGATCACAGTATGTTTCTCTCCTCTCGGTCTTTATATTTACTTTTACTTTCTTCAATTTAGCTTTATCGACAGACAATAGACTCCTCTAAAACCTGCATACAATTATTTTTCATTCGAATTCATACAGGGCGGGGAGCATGCATAGGATACGATTGATATAATAGAGATTTCCTTGAAAAAATGGGCGGACGGAAAGTGGGTGCGGACTTCTTTATATTTACTTTTACTTTCTTCAAAAATTATTTTTCATTCGAATTCATACAGGGCGGGACGGAATTGATATAATAGAGATTTCCTTGAAAAAGTGGGCGGACGGATAGTGGGTGATCACAGTATGTTTCTCTCCTCTCGGTCTTTATATTTACTCTTTTTTTTACTTTTTTCTTCAATTTATTTTTATCGACAGACAATAGACTCCTCTAAAACCTGCATACAATTATTTTTCATTCGAATTCATACAGGGGGGGGAGCATGCATAGGATACGATTGATATAATAGAGATTTCCTTGAAAAAGTGGGCGGACGGAAAGTGGGTGATCACAGTATGTTTCTCTCCTCTCGGTCTTTATATTTACTTTTACTTTCTTCAATTTAGCTTTATCGACAGACAATAGACTCCTCTAAAACCTGCCTACAATTATTTTTCATTCGAATTCATACAGGGCGGGAATCATGCATAGGATACGATTGATATAATAGAGATTTCCTTGAAAAAAGTGGGCGGACGGAAAGTGGGTGATCACAGTATGTTTCTCTCCTCTCGGTCTTTATATTTACTTTTTTTTACTTTCTTCAATTTAGCTTTATCGACAGACAATAGACTCCTCTAAAACCTGCATACAATTTTTTCATTCGAATTCATACAGAATTCATACAGGGCGGGGAGCATGCATAGGATACGATTGATATAATAGAGATTTCCTTGAAAAAAAGTGGGCGGACGGAAAGTGGGTGATCACAGTATGTTTCTCTCCTCTCGGTCTTTATATTTACTTTTACTTTCTTCAATTTAGCTTTATCGACAGACAATAGACTCCTCTAAAACCTGCATACAATTTTTTCATTAAAATTCCTACAGGGCATGCATAGGATAATTATAATTTTCTTGAAAAATTCGAATTGATACAGTATGTTTCTCTCCTCTCGGGGGACAGCAATGCTCCTCTAAAAGGATACGATATTTGATATAATACAGGGCGGGAGATTTACGATTGATATAATAGAGATTTCCTTGAAAAAAAGTGGGCGGACGGAAAGTGGGTGATCACAGTATGTTTCTCTCCTCTCGGTCTTTATATTTACTTTTACTTTCTTCAATTTAGCTTTATCGACAGACAATAGACTCCTAAAAAACCTGCATACAATTATTTTTCATTCGAATTCATACAGGGCGGGGAGCATGCATAGGATACGATTGATATAATAGAGATTTCCTTGAAAAAAGTGGGCGGACGGAAAGTGGGTGATCACAGTATGTTTTCTCCTCTCGGTCTTTATATTTACTTTTACTTTCTTCTTCAATTTAGCTTTTATCGACAGACAATAGACTCCTCTAAAACCTGCATACAATTATTTTTCATTCGAATTCATACAGGGCGAATTCATACAGGGGGAGCATGCATAGGATACGATTGATATAATAGAGATTTTGAAAAAAGTGGGCGGACGGAAAGTGGGTGATCACAGTATGTTTCTCTCCTCTCGGTCTTTATATTTACTTTTACTTTCTTCAATTTAGCTTTATCGACAGACAATAGACTCCTCTAAAACCTGCATACAATTATTTTTCATTCGAATTCATACAGGGCGGGGAGCATGCATAGGATACGATTGATATAATAGAGATTTCCTTGAAAAAAGTGGGCGGACGGAAAGTGGGTGATCACAGTATGTTTCTCTCCTCTCGGTCTTTATATTTACTTTTACTTTCTTCAATTTAGCTTTATCGACAGACAATAGACTCCTCTAAAACCTGCATACAATTATTTTTCATTCGAATTCATACAGGGCGGGGAGCATGCATAGGATACGATTGATATAATAGAGATTTCCTTGAAAAAAGTGGGCGGACGGAAAGTGGGTGATCACAGTATGTTTTCTCTCTCTCGGTCTTTATATTTACTTTTACTTTCTTCAATTTAGCTTTATCGACAGACAATAGACTCCTCTAAAACCTGCATACAAATTTTTTTTCATTCGAATTCATACAGGGCGGGGAGCATGCATAGGATACGATTGATATAATAGAGATTTCCTTGACTCCTCTAAAAAAAAAGTGGGCGGACGGAAAGTGGGTGATCACAGTATGTTTCTCTCCTCTCGGTCTTTATATTTACTTTTACTTTCTTCAATTTAGCTTTATCGACAGACAATAGACTCCTCTAAAACCTGCATACAATTATTTTTCATTCGAATTCATACAGGGCGGGGAGCATGCATAGGATACGATTGGGAGCTTGAAAAAAATGGGCGGACGGAAAGTGGGTGATACGATTGATATTTACTTTTACTTTCTTCAATTTAGCTTTATCGACAGACAATAGACTCCTTAAAACCTGCATACAATTAAATTCGACTTCATACAGGGCGGGGAGCATGCATAGGATACGATTGATATAATAGAGATTTCCTTGAAAAAGTGGGCGGACGGAAAGTGGGTGATCACAGTATGTTTCTCTCCTCTCGGTCTTTATATTTACTTTTACTTTCTTCAATTTAGCATTATCGACAGGCAATAGATTCCCCTAAAACCTACATACAATTATTTGTCATTCGACTTCATACAGGGCGGGGAGCATGCATAGGATACGATTGATATAATAGAGATTTCCTTGAAAAAGTGGGCGGACGGAAAGTGGGTGATCACAGTATGTTTCTCTCCTCTCGGTCTTTATATTTACTTTTACTTTCTTCAATTTAGCAATTATTTTTTATCGACAGACAATAGACTCCTCTAAAAACCTGCATACAATTATTTTTCATTCGAATTCATACAGGGCGGGACTCCTCTAAAGCATGCATAGGATACGATTGATATAATAGAGATTTCCTTGAAAAAGTGGGCGGACGGAAAGTGGGTGATCACAGTATGTTTCTCTCCTCTCGGTCTTTATATTTACTTTTACTTTCTTCAATTTAGCTTTATCGACAGACAATAGACTCCTCTAAAACCTGCATACAATTATTTTTCATTCGAATTCATACAGGGCGGGGAGCATGCATAGGATACGATTGATATAATAGAGATTTCCTTGAAAAAGTGGGCGGACGGAAAGTGGGTGATCACAGTATGTTTCTCTCCTCTCGGTCTTTATATTTACTTTTACTTTCTTCAATTTAGCTTTATCGACAGACAATAGACTCCTCTAAAACCTGCATACAATTATTTTTCATTCGAATTCATACAGGGAGGGGAGCATGCATAGGATAAGACTGATATAATAGAGATTTCCTTGAAAAAGTGGGCGGACGGAAAGTGGGTGATCACAGTATGTTTCTCTCCTTTCGGTCTGTATATTTACTTTTACTTTCTTCAATTTAGCTTTATCGACAGACAATTTCTAAAACCTGCATTTATTCGACAAGACAATAGCATGCATAGGATACGATTGATATAAAAACCTGGGCGGATACAATTATGTTTTTCATTCTTTAATTTACTTTTACTTTCTTCAAGGGCTTTATCGACAGACAATAGACTCCTCTAAAACCTGGATACGATTGATATACAGGGCGGGAGCATTTAGGATACGATTGATATAATAGAGATTTCCTTGAAAAAGTGAGGGGACGGAAAGTGGGTGATCACAGTATGTTTCTCTCCTCTCGGTCTTTATATTTACTTTTACTTCCTTCAATTTAGCTTTATAGACAGGAAATAGACTCCTCTAAAACCTGCATACAATTATTTTTCATTCGAATTCATACAGGGCGGGGAGCATGCATAGGATACGATTGATATAATAGAGATTTCCTTGAAAAAGTGGGCGGACAGAAAGTGGGTGATCACAGTATGTTTCTCTCCTCTCGGTCTTTATATTTACTTTTACTTTCTTCAATTTAGCTTTATCGACAGACAATAGACTCCTCTAAAACCTGCATACAATTATTTTTCATTCGAATTCATACAGGGCGGGGAGCATGCATAGGATACGATTGATATAATAGAGATTTCCTTG
Organism: Acanthosepion pharaonis; assembly: GCA_903632075.3. Classification (NCBI taxonomy): domain Eukaryota; kingdom Metazoa; phylum Mollusca; class Cephalopoda; order Sepiida; family Sepiidae; genus Acanthosepion; species Acanthosepion pharaonis. The sequence continues at coordinate 1,408,953 of CAHIKZ030000117.1, forward strand.
AAAAAGTGGGCGGACGGAAAGTGGGTGATCACAGTATGTTTCTCTCCTCTCGGTCTTTATATTTACTTTTACTTTCTTCAATTTAGCTTTATCGACAGACAATAGACTCCTCTAAAACCTGCATACAATATTTTTTTCATTCGAATTCATACAGGGCGGGGAGCATGCATAGGATACGATTGATATAATAGAGATTTCCTTGAAAAAAAGTGGCGGACGGAAAGTGGGTGATCACAGTATGTTTACTTTTACTTTCTCTCTCGTTCTTTATATTTATTTTTTTACTTTCTTCAATTTAGATTTTTATCGACAGACAATAGACTTTATATTTCTAAAACCTGCATACAATTATTTTTTCATTCGAATTCATACAGGGCGGGGAGCATGCATAGGATACGATTGATATAATAGAGATTTCCTTGAAAAAAGTGGGCGGACGGAAAGTGGGTGATCACAGTATGTTTCTCTCCTCTCGGTCTTTATATTTACTTTTACTTTCTTCAATTTAGCTTTATCGACAGACAATAGACTCCTCTAAAACCTGCATACAATTATTTTTCATTCGAATTCATACAGGGCGGGGAGCATGCATAGGATACGATTGATATAATAGAGATTTCCTTGAAAAAAAGTGGGCGGACGGAAAGTGGGTGATCACTAAAAGTATTTTTTCTCTCTGGGCGGACGGAAAGTGGGTGATCAGTATGTTTTCGGTTTATATTTACTTTTACTTTCTTCAATTTAGCTTTATCGACAGACAATAGACTCCTCTAAAACCTGCATACAATTTAATTTTTCATTCGAATTCATACAGGGCGGGGAGCATGCATAGGATACGATTGATATAATAGAGATTTTTCCTTGAAAAAAGTGGGCGGACGAAAAAAAGTGGGCGGACGGGGTGATCACAGTATGTTTCTCTCCTCTCGGTCTTTATATTTACTTTTACTTTCTTCAATTTAGCTTTATCGACAGACAATAGACTCCTCTAAAACCTGCATACAATTATTTTTCATTCGAATTCATACAGGGCGGGGAGCATGCATAGGATACGATTGATATAATAGAGATTTCCTTGAAAAAAAGTGGGCGGACGGAAAGTGGGTGATCACAGTATGTTTCTCTCCTCTCGGTCTTTATATTTACTTTTACTTTCTTCAATTTAGCTTTATCGACAGACAATAGACTCCTCTAAAACCTGCATACAATTATTTTTCATTCGAATTCATAAAGGGGCGGGGAGCATGCATAGGATTCGATTGATATAATAGAGATTTCCTTGAAAAGTGGGCGGACGGAAAGTGGGTGATCACAGTATGTTTTTCTCTCCTCTCGGTCTTTATATTTACTTTTACTTTCTTCAATTTAGCTTTATCGACAGACAATAGACTCCTCTAAAACCTGCATACAATTATTTTTCATTCGAATTCATACAGGGCGGGGAGCATGCATAGGATACGATTGATATAATAGAGATTTCCTTGAAAAAAGTGGGCGGACGGAAAGTGGGTGATCACAGTATGTTTCTCTCCTCTCGGTCTTTATATTTACTTTTACTTTCTTCAATTTAGCTTTATCGACAGACAATAGACTCCTCTAAAACCTGCATACAATTATTTTTCATTCGAATTCATACAGGGCGGGGAGCATGCATAGGATACGATTGATATAATAGAGATTTCCTTGAAAAAAAAGTGGGCGGACGGAAAGTGGGTGATCACAGTATGTTTTCTCTCTCGGTCTTTATATTTCTTTTACTTTCTTATTTATTTATCGACTTTTACATACAATTATTTTTTTCTTCAATTTAGCTTTATCGACAGACACAATGTTTCTCCTCTTTATATTTACTTTTACTTTCTTCAATTTTTTTATAAAACCTGCATACAATTATTTTTCATTCGAATTCATACAGGGGGGGGAGCATGCATAGGATACGATTGATATAATAGAGATTTCCTTGAAAAAAAGTGGGCGGACGGAAAGTGGGTGATCACAGTATGTTTCTCTCCTCTCGGTCTTTATATTTACTTTTACTTTCTTCAATTTAGCTTTATCGACAGACAATAGACTCCTCTAAAACCTGCATACAATTATTTTTCATTCGAATTCATACAGGGGGGGAGCATGCATAGGATACGATTGATATAATAGATTTTCTTGAAAAAAAAGTGGGCGGACGGAAAGTGGGTGATCACAGTATGTTTCTCTCCTCTCGGTCTTTATATTTACTTTTACTTTCTTCAATTTAGCTTTATCGACAGACAATAGACTCCTCTAAAACCTGCATACAATTATTTTTCATTCGAATTCATACAGGGCGGGAGCATGCATAGGATACGATTGATATAATAGAGATTTCCTTTTGAAAAAAGTGGGCGGACGGAAAGTGGGTGATCACAGTGATGTTTTTCTCCTCTCGGTCTTTATATTTACTTTTACTTTCTTCAATTTAGCTTTATCGACAGACAATAGACTCCTCTAAAACCTGCATACAATTATTTTTCATTCGAATTCATACAGGGCGGGGAGCATGCATAGGATACGATTGATATAATAGAGATTTCCTTGAAAAAAGTGGGCGGACGGAAAGTGGGTGATCACAGTATGTTTCTCTCCTCTCGGTCTTTATATTTACTTTTACTTTCTTCAATTTAGCTTTATCGACAGACAATAGACTCCTCTAAAACCTGCATACAATTATTTTTCATTCGAATTCATACAGGGCGGGGAGCATGCATAGGATACGATTGATATAATAGAGATTTCCTGAAAAAAAAAGTGGGCGGACGGAAAGTGGGTGATCACAGTATGTTTCTCTCCTCTCGGTCTTTATATTTACTTTTACTTTCTTCAATATAGCTTTATCGACAGACAATAGACTCCACTAAAACCTGCATACAATTATTTTTTCATTCGAATTCATAGGGGCGGGAGCATGCATAGGATACGATTGATATAATAGAGATTTCCTTGAAAAAGTGGGCGGACGGAAAGTGGGTGATCACAGTATGTTTCTCTCCTCTCGGTCTTTATATTTACTTTTACTTTCTTCAATTTAGCTTTATAGACAGACAATAGACTCCTCTAAAACCTGCATAAAATTATTTTTCATTCGAATTCATACAGGGCGGGGAGCATGCATAGGATACGATTGATATAATAGAGATTTCCTTGAAAAAGTGGGCGGACGGAAAGTGGGTGATCACAGTATGTTTCTCTCCTCTCGGTCTTTATATTTACTTTTACTTTCTTCAATTTAGCTTTATCGACAGACAATAGACTCCTCTAAAACCTGCATACAATTATTTTTCATTCGAATTCATACAGGGCGGACGGGTGGGTGCATGCATAGGATACGATTGATATAATAGAGATTTCCTTGAAAAAATGGGCGGACGGACTTGAAAAAAAGTGGGTGATCACAGTGGGTATGTTTCTCTCCTCTCGGTCTTTATATTTACTTTTACTTTCTTCAATTTAGCTTATCGACAGACAGACAATAGACTCCTCTAAAACCTGCATACAATTATTTTTCATTCGAATTCATACAGGGCGGGGAGCATGCATAGGATACGATTGATATAATAGAGATTTCCTTGAAAAAAGTGGGCGGACGGAAAGTGGGTGATCACAGTATGTTTCTCTCCTCTCGGTCTTTATATTTACTTTTACTTTCTTCAATTTAGCTTTATCGACAGACAATAGACTCCTCTAAAACCTGCATACAATTATTTTTTCGAATTCATACAGGGCGGGGAAGCATGCATAGGATACGATTGATATAATAGAGATTTCTTGAAAAAAGTGGGCGGACGGAAAGTGGGTGATCACAGTATGTTTCTCTCCTCTCGGTCTTTATATTTACTTTTACTTTCTTCAATTTAGCTTTATCGACAGACAATAGACTCCTCTAAAACCTGATTTATTTTTCATTAATTAGAGATTAGGATACGATTGATATAATAAATTTCCTTGAAAAAAGTGGGCGGACGGAAAGTGGGTGATCACAGTATGTTTCTCTCCTCTCGGTCTTTATATTTACTTTTACTTTCTTCAATTTAGCTTTATCGACAGACAATAGACTCCTCTAAAACCTGCATACAATTATTTTTCATTCGAATTCATACAGGGCGGGGAGCATGCATCACAGTATGTTTCTCTCCTCTCGGTCTTTATATTTGCTTTTGTTTTTCTTCTCTTAAGGATACGATTGATATAATAGAGATTTCCTTGAAAAAGTGGGCGGACGGAAAGTGGGTGATCACAGTATGATTTTCTCTCCTCTCGGTCTTTATATTTGTTTTTTACTTTCTTCAACTTTTTAGCTTTATCGACAGGCAATAGACTCCTCTAAAACCTGCCTACAATTATTTTTCATTCGAATTCATACAGGGCGTGGAGCATGCATAGGATACGATTGATATAATAGAGATTTCCTTGAAAAAAGTGGGCGGACGGAAAGTGGGTGATCACAGTATGTTTCTCTCCTCTCGGTCTTTATATTTACTTTTTACTTTCTTCAATTTAGCTTTATCGACAGACAATAGACTCCTCTAAAACCTGCATACAATTATTTTTCATTCGAATTCATACAGGGGGGGAGCATGCATAGGATACGATTGATATAATAGAGATTTCCTTGAAAAAGTGGGCGGACGGAAAGTGGGTGATCACAGTATGTTTCTCTCCTCTCGTTCTTTATATTTACTTTTACTTTCTTCAATTTAGCTTTATCGACAGACAATAGACTCCTCTAAAACCTGCATACAATTATTTTTCATTCGGATTCATACAGGGGGGGGAGCATGCATAAGATACGATTGATATAATAGAGATTTCCTTGAAAAAGTGGGCGGACGGAAAGTGGGTGATCACAGTATGTTTCTCTCCTCTCGGTCTTTATATTTACTTTTACTTTCTTCAATTTAGCTTTATCGACAGACAATAGACTCCTCTAAAACCTGCATACAATTATTTTTCATTCGAATTCATACAGGGCGGGGAGCATGCATAGGATACGATTGATATAATAGAGATTTCCTTGAAAAGTGGGCGGACGGAAAGTGGGTGATCACAGTATGTTTCTCTCCTCTCGGTCTTTATATTTACTTTTACTTTCTTCAATTTAGCTTTATCGACAGACAATAGACTCCTCTAAAACCTGCATACAATTATTTTTCATTCGAATTCATACAGGGGGGGAGCATGCATAGGATACGATTGATATAATAGAGATTTCCTTGAAAAAAAGTGGGCGGACGGAAAGTGGGTGATCACAGTATGTTTCTCTCCTCTCGGTCTTTATATTTACTTTTACTTTCTTCAATTTAGCTTTATCGACAGACAATAGACTCCTCTAAAACCTGCATACAATTATTTTTCATTCGAATTCATACAGGGCGGGGAGCATGCATAGGATACGATTGATATAATAGAGATTTCTTCGAAAAAAAAAGTGGGCGGACGGAAAGTGGGTGATCACAGTATGTTTCTCTCCTCTCGGTCTTTATATTTACTTTTACTTTCTTCAATTTAGCTTTATCGACAGACAATAGACTCCTCTAAAACCTGCATACAATTATTTTTCATTCGAATTCATACAGGGCGGGAGCATGCATAGGATACGATTGATATAATAGAGATTTCCTTGAAAAAAAGTGGGCGGACGGAAAGTGGGTGATCACAGTATGTTTCTCTCCTCTCTCGGTCTTTATATTTACTTTTACTTTCTTCAATTTAGCTTTATCGACAGACAATAGACTCCTCTAAAACCTGCATACAATTATTTTTCATTCGAATTCATACAGGGCGGGGAGCATGCATAGGATACGATTGATATAATAGAGATTTCCTTGAAAAAGTGGGCGGACGGAAAGTGGGTGATCACAGTATGTTTCTCTGCTCTCGGTCTTTATATTTACTTTTACTTTCTTCAATTTAGCTTTATCGACAGACAATAGACTCCTCTAAAACCTGCATACAATTATTATTCATTCGAATTCATACAGGGCGGGGAGCATGCATAGGATACGATTGATATAATAGAGATTTCCTTGAAAAAGTGGGCGGACGGAAAGTGGGTGATCACAGTATGTTTCTCTCCTCTCGGTCTTTATATTTACTTTTACTTTCTTCAATTTAGCTTTATCGACAGACAATAGACTCCTCTAAAACCTGCATACAATTATTATTCATTCGAATTCATACAGGGGGGAGCATGCATAAGATACGATTGATATAATAGAGATTTCCTTGAAAAAGTGGGCGGACGGAAAGTGGGTGATCACAGTATGTTTCTCTCCTCTCGGTCTTTATATTTACTTTTACTTTCTTCAATTTAGCTTTATCGACAGGCAATAGACTCCTCTAAAACCTGCATACAATTATTTTTCATTCGAATTCATACAGGGGGGGAGCATGCATAGGATACGATTGATATAATAGAGATTTCCTTGAAAAAGTGGGCGGACGGAAAGTGGGTGATCACAGTATGTTTCTCTCCTCTCGGTCTTTATATTTACTTTTACTTTCTTCAATTTAGCTTTATCGACAGACAATAGACTCCTCTAAAACCTGCATACAATTATTTTTCATTCGAATTCGAATTCATAGGGCGGGGAGCATGCATAGGATACGATTGATATAATAGAGATTTCCTTGAAAAAGTGGGCGGACGGAAAGTGGGTGATCACAGTATGTTTCTCTCCTCTCGGTCTTTATATTTACTTTTACTTTCTTCAATTTAGCTTTATCGACAGGCAATAGACTCCTCTAAAACCTGCATACAATTATTATTCATTCGAATTCATACAGGGGGGAGCATGCATAAGATACGATTGATATAATAGAGATTTCCTTGAAAAAGTGGGCGGACGGAAAGTGGGTGATCACAGTATGTTTCTCTCCTCTCGGTCTTTATATTTACTTTTACTTTCTTCAATTTAGCTTTATCGACAGACAATAGACTCCTCTAAAACCTGCATACAATTATTTTTCATTCGAATTCATACAGGGCGGGGAGCATGCATAGGATACGATTGATATAATAGAGATTTCCTTGAAAAAAGTGGGCGGACGGAAAGTGGGTGATCACAGTATGTTTCTCTCCTCTCGGTCTTTATATTTACTTTTACTTTCTTCAATTTAGCTTTATCGACAGACAATAGACTCCTCTAAAACCTGCATACAATTATTTTTCATTCGAATTCATACAGGGGGGGGGAGCATGCATAGGATACGATTGATATAATAGAGATTTCCTTGAAAAAAAAGTGGGCGGACGGAAAGTGGGTGATCACAGTATGTTTCTCTCCTCTCGGTCTTTATATTTACTTTTACTTTCTTCAATTTAGCTTTATCGACAGACAATAGACTTTCTAAAAAAACCTGCATACAATTATTTTTCATTCGAATTCATACAGGGCGGGGAGCATGCATAGGATACGATTGATATAATAGAGATTTCCTTTCCTTGAAAAAGTGGGCGGACGGGGGTGGGTGATCACAGTATGTTTCTCTCCTCTCGGTCTTTATATTTACTTTTACTTTCTTCAATTTAGCTTTATCGACAGACAATAGACTCCTCTAAAACCTGCATACAATTTTTATTTTTCATTCGAATTCATACAGGGCGGGGGAGCATGCATAGGATACGATTGATATAATAGAGATTTCCTTGAAAAAGTGGGCGGACGGAAAGTGGGCGGACGGGGTGATCACAGTATGTTTCTCTCCTCTCGGTCTTTATATTTACTTTTACTTTCTTCAATTTAGCTTTATCGACAGACAATAGACTCCTCTAAAACCTGCATACAATTATTTTTCATTCGAATTCATACAGGGCGGGGAGGATGCATAAGATACGATTGATATAATAGAGATTTCCTTGAAAAAGTGGGCGGACGGAAAGTGGGTGATCACAGTATGTTTCTCTCCTCTCGGTCTTTATATTTACTTTTACTTTCTTCAATTTAGCTTTATAGACAGACAATAGACTCCTCTAAAACCTGCATACAATTATTTTTCATTCGAATTCATACAGGGCGGGGAGGATGCATAGGATACGATTGATATAATAGAGATTTCCTTGAAAAAGTGGGCGGACGGAAAGTGGGTGATCACAGTATGTTTCTCTCCTCTCGGTCTTTATATTTACTTTTACTTTCTTCAATTTAGCTTTATAGACAGACAATAGACTCCTCTAAAACCTGCATACAATTATTTTTCATTCGAATTCATACAGGGCGGGGAGCATGCATAGGATACGATTGATATAATTCGAATTTCCTTGAAAAAGTGGGCGGACGGAAAGTGGGTGATCACAGTATGTTTCTCTCCTCTCGGTCTTTATATTTACTTTTACTTTCTTCAATTTAGCTTTATCGACAGACAATAGACTCCTAAAACCTGCATACAATTATTTTTCATTCGAATTCATACACGGCGGGCAGCATGCATAGGATACGATTGATATAATAAATTTCCTTGAAAAAAGTGGGCGGACGGAAAGTGGGTGATCACAGTATGTTTCTCTCTTTCTCAATTTCTTTATATTTACTTTTACTTTCTTCAATTTAGCTTTATCGACAGACAATAGACTCCTCTAAAACCTGCATACAATTATTTTTCATTCGAATTCATACAGGGGGGGAGCATGCATAGGATACGATTGATATAATAGAGATTTCCTTGAAAAAGTGGGCGGACGGAAAGTGGGTGATCACAGTATGTTTCTCTCCTCTCGGTCTTTATATTTACTTTTACTTTCTTCAATTTAGCTTTATCGACAGACAATAGACTCCTCTAAAACCTGCATACAATTATTTTTCATTCGAATTCATACAGGGCGGGGGGAGCATGCATAGGATACGATTGATATAATAGAGATTTCCTTGAAAAAAGTGGGCGGACGGAAAGTGGGTGATCACAGTATGTTTCTCTCCTCTCGGTCTTTATATTTACTTTTACTTTCTTCAATTTAGCTTTATCGACAGACAATAGACTCCTCTAAAACCTGCATACAATTATTTTTCATTCGAATTCATACAGGGGGGGGAGCATGCATAAGATACGATTGATATAATAGAGATTTCCTTGAAAAAGTGGGCGGAAAAAGTGGGCGGACGGAAAGCTTTATCGACAGGGTGATCACAATTATTTTTCGAATTCTCCTGCATAGGATACGATTCTTTATATTTACTTTATTTTACTTTTCTTTCAATTTAGCTTTATCGACAGACAATAGACTCCTCTAAAACCTGCATACAATTATTTTTCATTCGAATTCATACAGGGCGGGAGCATGCATAGGATACGATTGATATAATAGAGATTTCCTTGAAAAAAAAGTGGGCGGACGGAAAGTGGGTGATCACAGTATGTTTCTCTCCTCTCGGTCTTTATATTTACTTTTACTTTCTTCAATTTAGCTTTATCGACAGACAATAGACTCCTCTAAAACCTGCATACAATTATTTTTCATTCGAATTCATACAGGGCGGGGGGCATAGGATACGATTGGGAAAAAGTGGGCGGACATGATCATAGGATTTACGATTGATATAATAGACTCCTCTAAAACCTGCATACAATTATTTTTCATTCGAATTCATACAAAAAAACGATTGGGCGGACGGAAAAAGTGGGCGGACGGAAAGTGGGTGATCACAGTATGTTTCTCTCCTCTCGGTCTTTATATTTACTTTTACTTTCTTCAATTTAGCTTTATAGACAGACAATAGACTCCTCTAAAACCTGCATACAATTATTTTTCATTCGAATTCATACAGGGCGGGGAGCATGCATAGGATACGATTGATATAATAGAGATTTCCTTGAAAAAGTGGGCGGACGGAAAGTGGGTGATCACAGTATGTTTCTCTCCTCTCGGTCTTTATATTTACTTTTACTTTCTTCAATTTAGCTTTATAGACAGACAATAGACTCCCCTAAAACCTGCATACAATTATTATTCATTCGAATTCATACAGGGCGGGGAGCATGCATAGGATACGATTGATATAATAGAGATTTCCTTGAAAAAGTGGGCGGACGGAAAGTGGGTGAATATGTTTCTCTCCTCTCGGTCTTTATATTTACTTTTACTTTCTTCAATTTAGCTTTATCGACAGACAATAGACTCCTCTAAAACCTGCATCATTCAATTTATTTTCATTCGAATTCATACAGGGGGGGAGCATGCATAGGATACGATTGATATAATAGAGATTTCCTTGAAAAAAAAGTGGGCGGACGGAAAGTGGGTGATCACAGTATGTTTCTCTCCTCTCGGTCTTTATATTTACTTTTACTTTCTTCAATTTAGCTTTATCGACAGACAAGAGACTCCTCTAAAACCTGCATACAATTATTTTTCATTCGAATTCATACAGGGCGGGGAGCATGCATAGGATACGATTGATATAATAGAGATTTCCTTGAAAAATTGGGCGGACGGAAAGTGGGTGATCACAGTATGTTTCTCTCCTCTCGGTCTTTATATTTACTTTTACTTTCTTCAATTTAGCTTTATCGACAGACAATAGACTCCTCTAAAAACACCATACAATTATTTTTCATTCGAATTCATACAGGGCGGGGAGCATGCATAGGATACGATTGATATAATAGAGATTTCCTTGAAAAAGTGGGCGGACGGAAAGTGGGTGATCACAGTATGTTTCTCTCCTCTCGGTCTTTATATTTACTTTTACTTTCTTCAATTTAGCTTTATCGACAGACAATAGACTCCTCTAAAACCTGCATACAATTTTTTTTCATTCGAATTCATACAGGGCGGGGAGCATGCATAGGATACGATTGATATAATAGAGATTTCCTTGAAAAAGTGGGCGGACGGAAAGTGGGTGATCACAGTATGTTTCTCTCCTCTCGGTCTTTATATTTACTTTTACTTTCTTCAATTTAGCTTTATCGACAGACAATAGACTCCTCTAAAACCTGCATACAATTATTTTTCATTCGAATTCATACAGGGCGGGGAGCATGCATAGGATACGATTGATATAATAGAGATTTCCTTGAAAAAAGTGGGCGGACGGAAAGTGGGTGATCACAGTATGTTTCTCTCCTCTCGGTCTTTTTATTTACTTTTTACTTTCTTCAATTTAGCTTTATCGACAGACAATAGATTCTCCTCTAAAACCTGCATACAATTATTTTTCATTCGAATTCATACAGGGCTCTCGGGGAGCATGCATAGGATACGATTGATACGATTGATATATAAATAGAGATTTCCTGAAAAAAAAGTGGGCGGACGGAAAGTGGGTGATCACAGTATGTTTCTCTCCTCTCGGTCTTTATATTTACTTTTACTTTCTTCAATTTAGCTTTATCGACAGACAATAGACTCCTCTAAAACCTGCATACAATTATTTTTCATTCGAATTCATACAGGGCGGGGAGCATGCATAGGATACGATTGATATAATAGAGATTTCCTTGAAAAAAAGTGGGCGGACGGAAAGTGGGTGATCACAGTATGTTTCTCTCCTCTCGGTCTTTATATTTACTTTTACTTTCTTCAATTTAGCTTTATCGACAGACAATAGACTCCTCTAAAACCTGCATACAATTATTTTTCATTCGAATTCATACAGGGGGGGGAGCATGCATAGGATACGATTGATATAATAGAGATTTCCTTGAAAAAAAGTGGGCGGACGGAAAGTGGGTGATCACAGTATGTTTCTCTCCTCTCGGTCTTTATATTTACTTTTACTTTCTTAATTTATTTATCGGACAGATCAATAGTTTCTCTCCTCTCGTTCTTTAAAACCTTCAATTTAGCTTTATACAATAGACTCCTCTAAAACCTGCATACAATTATTTTTCATTCGAATTCATATGCATAGGATACGATTGATATAATAGTGATTTCCTTGAAAAAGTGGGCGGACGGAAAGTGGGTGATCACAGTATGTTTCTCTCCTCTCTGTCTTTATATTTACTTTTACTTTCTTCAATTTAGCTTTATCGACAGACAAGAGACTCCTCTAAAACCTGCATACAATTATTTTTCATTCGAATTCATACAGGGCGGGGAGTATGCATAGGATACGATTGATATAATAGAGATTTCCTTGAAAAAGTGGGCGGACGGAAAGTGGGTGATCACAGTATGTTTCTCTCCTCTCGGTCTTTATATTTACTTTTACTTTCTTCAATTTAGCTTTATCGACAGACAATAGACTCCTCTAAAACCTGCATACAATTATTTTTCATTCGAATTCATACAGGGCGGGGAGCATGCATAGGATACGATTGATATAATAGAGATTTCCTTGAAAAAAAGTGGGCGGACGGAAAGTGGGTGATCACAGTATGTTTCTCCTCTCGGTCTTTATATTTACTTTTACTTTCTTCAATTTAGCTTTTATCGACAGACAATAGACTCCTCTAAAACCTGCATACAATTATTTTTCATTTCGAATTCATAGGGGGGGGAGCATGCATAGGATACGATTGATATAATAGAGATTTCCTTGAAAAAAAAGTGGGCGGACGGAAAGTGGGTGATCACAGTACGTATCTCTCCTCTCGGTCTTTATATTTACTTTTACTTTCTTCAATTTAGCTTTATAGACAGACAATAGACTCCTCTAAAACCTGCATACAATTATTTTTCATTCGGATTCATACAGGGGGGGGGAGCATGCATAAGATACGATTGATATAATAGAGATTTCCTTGAAAAAGTGGGCGGACGGAAAGTGGGTGATCACAGTATGTTTCTCTCCTCTCGGTCTTTATATTTACTTTTACTTTCTTCAATTTAGCTTTATCGACAGACAATAGACTCCTCTAAAACCTGCATACAATTATTTTTCATTCGAATTCATACAGGGCGGGGAGGATGCATAGGATACGATTGATATAATAGATTTCCTTGAAAAAAGTGGGCGGACGGAAAGTGGGTGATCACAGTATGTTTCTCTCCTCTCGGTCTTTATATTTACTTTTACTTTCTTCAATTTAGCTTTATCGACAGACAATAGACTCCTCTAAAACCTGCATACAATTATTTTTTTCATTCGAATTCATACAGGGCGGGGAGCATGCATAAGATACGATTGATATAATAGAGATTTCCTTGAAAAAGTGGGCGGACGGAAAGTGGGTGATCACAGTATGTTTTCTCTCCTCTCGGTCTTTATATTTACTTTTACTTTCTTCAATTTAGCTTTATAGACAGACAATAGACTCCTCTAAAACCTGCATACAATTATTTTTCATTCGAATTCATACAGGGCGGGGAGCATGCATAGGATACGATTGATATAATAGAGATATCATTGAAAAAGTGGGCGGACGGAAAGTGGGTGATCACAGTATGTTTCTCTCCTCTCGGTCTTTATATTTACTTTTTACTTTCTTCAATTTAGCTTTATCGACAGACAATAGACTCCTCTAAAACCTGCATACAATTATTTTCATTCGAATTCAGGGCGGGAATTCATACAGGGCGGGGAGCATGCATAGGATACGATTGATATAATAGAGATTTCCTTGAAAAAGTGGGCGGACGGAAAGTGGGTGATCACAGTATGTTTCTCTCCTCTCGGTCTTTATATTTACTTTTACTTTCTTCAATTTAGGTTTATAGACAGACAATAGACTCAAAAAACCTGCATACAATTATTTTTCATTCGAATTCATACAGAGCGGGGAGCATGCATAGGATACGATTGATATAATAGAGATTTCCTTGAAAAAGTGGGCGGACGGAAAGTGGGTGATCACAGTATGTTTCTCTCCTCTCGGTCTTTATATTTACTTTTACTTTCTTCAATTTAGCTTTATCGACAGACAATAGACTCCTCTAAAACCTGCATACAATTATTTTTCATTCGAATTCATACAGGCGGGGAGCATGCATAGGATACGATTGATATAATAGAGATTTCCTTGAAAAAGTAGGCGGACGGAAAGTGGTGATCACAGTATGTTTCTCTCCTCTCGGTCTTTATATTTACTTTTACTTTCTTCAATTTAGCTTTATCGACAGACAATAGACTCCTCTAAAACCTGCATACAATTATTTTTCATTCGAATTCATACAGGGCGGGGAGCATGCATAGGATACGATTGATATAATAGAGATTTCCTTGATAAAGTGGGCGGACGGAAAGTGGGTGATCACAGTATGTTTCTCTCCTCTCGGTCTTTATATTTACTTTTACTTTCTTCAATTTAGCTTTATCGACAGACAATAGACTCCTCTAAAACCTGCATACAATTATTTTTCATTCGAATTCATACAGGGCGGGGAGCATGCATAGGATACGATTGATATAATAGAGATTTCCTTGAAAAAGTGGGCGGACGGAAAGTGGGTGATCACAGTATGTTTCTCTCCTCTCGGTCTTTATATTTACTTTTACTTTCTTCAATTTAGCTTTATCGACAGACAAGAGACTCCTCTAAAACCTGCATACAATTATTTTTCATTCGAATTCATATGCATAGGATACGATTGATATAATAGTGATTTCCTTGAAAAAGTGGGCGGACGGAAAGTGGGTGATCACAGTATGTTTCTCTCCTCTCTGTCTTTATATTTACTTTTACTTTCTTCAATTTAGCTTTATCGACAGACAATAGACTCCTCTAAAACCTGCATACAATTATTTTTTCATTCGAATTCATACAGGGCGGGGAGCATGCATAGGATACGATTGATATAATAGAGATTTCCTTGAAAAAGTGGGCGGACGGAAAGTGGGTGATCACAGTATGTTTCTCTCCTCTCGGTCTTTATATTTACTTTTACTTTCTTCAATTTAGCTTTATCGACAGACAATAGACTCCTCTAAAACCTGCATACAATTATTTTTCATTCGAATTCATACAGGAAAGTGGGGGAGCATGCATAGGATACGATTGATATAATAGAGATTTCCTTGAAAAAGTGGGCGGACGGAAAGTGGGTGATCACAGTATGTTTGTTTCTCCTCTCGGTCTTTATATTTACTTTTACTTTCTTCAATTTAGCTTTATAGACAGACAAGAGACTCCTCTAAAACCTGCATACAATTATTTTTCATTCGAATTCATACAGGGCGAGGAGGATGCATAATATACGATTGATATGAGAGAGATTTTCTTTGAAAAAAAAGTGGGCGGACGGAAAGTGGGTGATCACAGTATGTTTCTCTCCTCTCGGTCTTTATATTTACTTTTACTTTCTTCAATTTAGCTTTATCGACAGACAATAGACTCCTCTAAAACCTGCATACAATTATTTTTCATTCGAATTTATACAGGGCGAGGAGCATGCATAGGATAAGATTGATATAATAGAGATTTCCTTGAAAAAGTGGGCGGACGGAAAGTGGGTGATCACAGTATGTTTCTCTCCTCTCTTTCTTTATATTTAGTTTTACTTTCTTCAATTTAGCTTTATCGACAGGCAATAGACTACTCTAAAACCTGCATACAATTATTATTCATTCGAATTCATACAGGGGGGAGCATGCATAAGATACGATTGATATAATAGAGATTTCCTTGAAAAAGTGGGCGGACGGAAAGTGGGTGATCACAGTATGTTTCTCTCCTCTCGGTCTTTATATTTACTTTTACTTTCTTCAATTTAGCTTTATCGACAGACAATAGACTCCTCTAAACCTGCATACAATTATTTTTCATTCGAATTCATAGGGGGGGAGCATGCATAGGATACGATTGATATAATAGATTTCCTTGAAAAAAGTGGGCGGACGGAAAGTGGGTGATCACAGTATGTTTCTCTCCTCTCGGTCTTTATATTTACTTTTACTTTCTTCAATTTAGCTTTATCGACAGACAATAGACTCCTCTAAAACCTGCATACAATTATTTTTCATTCGAATTCATACAGGGCGGGGAGCATGCATAGGATACGATTGATATAATAGAGATTTCCTTGAAAAAGTGGGCGGACGGAAAGTGGGTGATCACAGTATGTTTCTCTCCTCTCGGTCTTTATATTTACTTTTACTTTCTTCAATTTAGCTTTATCGACAGACAATAGACTCCTCTAAAACCTGCATACAATTATTTTTCATTCGAATTCATACAGGGCGGGGAGCATGCATAGGATACGATTGATATAATAGAGATTTCCTTGAAAAAGTGGGCGGACGGAAAGTGGGTGATCACAGTATGTTTCTCTCCTCTCGGTCTTTATATTTACTTTTACTTTCTTCAATTTAGCTTTATCGACAGACAATAGACTCCTCTAAAACCTGCATACAATTATTTTTCATTCGAATTCATACAGGGGGGGGGAGCATGCATAGGATACGATTGATATAATAGAGATTTCCTTGAAAAAAAGTGGGCGGACGGAAAGTGGGTGATCACAGTATGTTTCTCTCCTCTCGGTCTTTATATTTACTTTTACTTTCTTCAATTTAGCTTTATCGACAGACAATAGACTCCTCTAAAACCTGCATACAATTATTTTTCATTCGAATTCATACAGGGCGGGGAGCATGCATAGGATACGATTGATATAATAGAGATTTCCTTGAAAAAAGTGGGCGGACGGAAAGTGGGTGATCACAGTATGTTTCTCTCCTCTCGGTCTTTATATTTACTTTTACTTTCTTCAATTTAGCTTTATCGACAGGCAATAGACTCCTCTAAAACCTGCATACAATTATTTTTCATTCGAATTCATACAGGGCGGGGAGCATGCATAGGATACGATTGATATAATAGATATTTCCTTGAAAAAGTGGGCGGACGGAAAGTGGGTGATCACAGTATGTTTCTCTCCTCTCGGTCTTTATATTTACTTTTACTTTCTTCAATTTAGCTTTATCGACAGACAATAGACTCCTCTAAAACCTGCATACAATTATTTTTCATTCGAATTCATACAGGGCGGGGAGCATGCATAGGATACGATTGATATAATAGAGATTTCCTTGAAAAAAAGTGGGCGGACGGAAAGTGGGTGATCACAGTATGTTTTCTCTCCTCTTATATTTCTTTTTATATTTACTTTTACTTTCTTCAATTTAGCTTTATCGACAGACAATAGACTCCTCTAAAACCTGCATACAATTATTTTTCATTCGAATTCATACAGGGCGGGGAGCATGCATAGGATACGATTGATATAATAGAGATTTCCTTGAAAAAGTGGGCGGACGGAAAGTGGGTGATCACAGTATATTTCTCTCCTCTCGGTCTTTATATTTACTTTTACTTTCTTCAATTTAGCTTTATCGACAGGCAATAGACTCTCTTGCATGCACAAATTTTTCATTCGAATTCATACAGGGCGGGGAGCATGCATAGGATACGATTGATATAATAGAGATTTCCTTGAAAAAGTGGGCGGACGGAAAGTGGGTGATCACAGTATGTTTCTCTCCTCTCGGTCTTTATATTTACTTTTACTTTCTTCAATTTAGCTTTATCGACAGACAATAGACTCCTCTAAAACCTGCATACAATTATTTTTCATTCGAATTCATACAGGGCGGGGAGCATGCATAGGATACGATTGATATAATAGAGATTTCCTTGAAAAAAGTGGGCGGACGGAAAGTGGGTGATCACAGTATGTTTCTCTCCTCTCGGTCTTTATATTTACTTTTACTTTCTTCAATTTAGCTTTATCGACAGACAATAGACTCCTCTAAAACCTGCATACAATTATTTTTCATTCGAATTCATACAGGGCGGGGAGCATGCATAGGATACGATTGATATAATAGAGATTTCCTTGAAAAAAGTGGGCGGACGGAAAGTGGGTGATCACAGTATGTTTCTCTCCTCTCGGTCTTTATATTTACTTTTTACTTTCTTCAATTTAGCTTTATCGACAGACAAAGACTCCTCTAAAACCTGCATACAATTATTTTTTTCATTCGAATTCATACAGGGGGGGAGCATGCATAGGATACGATTGATATAATAGAGATTTCCTTGAAAAAAAAGTGGGCGGACGGAAAGTGGGTGATCACAGTATGTTTCTCTCCTCTCGGTCTTTATATTTACTTTTACTTTCTTCAATTTAGCTTTATCGACAGACAATAGACTCCTCTAAAACCTGCATACAATTATTTTTCATTCGAATTCATACAGGGCGGGGAGCATGCATAGGATACGAATGATATAATAGAGATTTCCTTGAAAAAGTGGGCGGACGGAAAGTGGGTGATCACAGTATGTTTCTCTCCTCTCTTTTCTTTATATTTACTTTTTACTTTCTTCAATTTAGCTTTATCGACAGACAATAGACTCCTCTAAAACCTGCATACAATTATTATTTTTCATTCGAATTCATACAGGGCGGGGAGCATGCATAGGATACGATTGATATAATAGAGATTTCCTTTCAAAAAAAAAGTGGGCGGACGGAAAGTGGGTGATCACAGTATGTTTCTCTCTCGGTTTTATATTTACTTTTACTTTCTTCAATTTAGTTTTATCGACAGACAATAGACTCCTCTAAAACCTGCATACAATTATTTTTCATTCGAATTCATACAGGGCGGGGAGCATGCATAGGATACGATTGATATAATAGAGATTTCCTTGAAAAAAGTGGGCGGACGGAAAGTGGGTGATCACAGTATGTTTCTCTCCTCTCGGTCTTTATATTTACTTTTACTTTCTTCAATTTAGCTTTATCGACAGACAATAGACTCCTCTAAAACCTGCATACAATTATTTTTCATTCGAATTCATACAGGGCGGGGAGCATGCATAGGATACGATTGATATAATAGAGATTTCCTTGAAAAAGTGGGCGGACGGAAAGTGGGTGATCACAGTATGTTTCTCTCCTCTCGGTCTTTATATTTACTTTTACTTTCTTCAATTTAGCTTTATCGACAGACAATAGACTCCTCTAAAACCTGCATACAATTATTTTTCATTCGAATTCATACAGGGGGGGAGCATGCATAGGATACGATTGATATAATAGAGATTTCCTTGAAAAAGTGGGCGGACGGAAAGTGGGTGATCACAGTATGTTTCTCTCCTCTCGGTCTTTATATTTACTTTTACTTTCTTCAATTTAGCTTTATCGACAGACAATAGACCTCCTCTAAAACCTGCATACAATTATTTTTTCATTCGAATTCATACAGGGGGGGAGCATGCATAGGATACGATAGGATACGATTGATATAATAGAGATTTCCTTGAAAAAAAGTGGGCGGACGGAAAGTGGGTGATCACAGTATGTTTCTCTCCTCTCGGTCTTTATATTTACTTTTACTTTCTTCAATTTAGCTTTATCGACAGACAATAGACTCCTCTAAAACCTGCATACAATTATTTTTCATTCGAATTCATACAGGGCGGGGAGCATGCATAGGATACGATTGATATAATAGAGATTTCCTTGAAAAAAAAGTGGGCGGACGGAAAGTGGGTGATCACAGTATGTTTCTCTCCTCTCGGTCTTTATATTTACTTTTACTTTCTTCAATTTAGCTTTATCGACAGACAATAGACTCCTCTAAAACCTGCATACAATTATTTTTCATTCGAATTCATACAGGGCGGGGAGCATGCATAGGATACGATTGATATAATAGAGATTTCCTTGAAAAAGTGGGCGGACGGAAAGTGGGTGATCACAGTATGTTTCTCTCCTCTCGGTCTTTATATTTACTTTTACTTTCTTCAATTTAGCTTTATCGACAGACAATAGACTCCTCTAAAACCTGCATACAATTATTTTTCATTCGAATTCATACAGGGCGGGGAGCATGCATAGGATACGATTGATATAATAGAGATTTCCTTGAAAAAGTGGGCGGACGGAAAGTGGGTGATCACAGTATGTTTCTCTCCTCTCGGTCTTTATATTTACTTTTACTTTCTTCAATTTAGCTTTATCGACAGACAATAGACTCCTCTAAAACCTGCATACAATTATTTTTCATTCGAATTCATACAGGGCGGGAGCATGCATAGGATACGATTGATATAATAGAGATTTCCTTGAAAAAAAGTGGGCGGACGGAAAGTGGGTGATCACAGTATGTTTTCTCTCCTCTCGGTCTTTATATTTACTTTTATTTACTTTTACTTTCTTCAATTTAGCTTTATCGACAGACAATAGACTCCTCTAAAAACCTGCATACAATTATTTTCATTCGAATTCATACAGGGCGGGACTCCTCTAAAAGCATGCATAGGATACGATTGATATAATAGAGATTTAGAAATTGAAAAAAGTGGGCGGACGGAAAGTGGGTGATCACAGTATGTTTCTCTCCTCTCGGTCTTTATATTTACTTTTACTTTCTTCAATTTAGCTTTATCGACAGACAATAGACTCCTCTAAAACCTGCATACAATTATTTTTCATTCGAATTCATACAGGGCGGGGAGCATGCATAGGATACGATTGATATAATAGAGATTTCCTTGAAAAAAGTGGGCGGACGGAAAGTGGGTGATCACAGTATGTTTCTCTCCTCTCGGTCTTTATATTTACTTTTACTTTCTTCAATTTAGCTTTATCGACAGACAATAGACTCCTCTAAAACCTGCATACAATTATTTTTCATTCGAATTCATACAGGGCGGGGAGCATGCATAGGATACGATTGATATAATAGAGATTTCCTTGAAAAAGTGGGCGGACGGAAAGTGGGTGATCACAGTATGTTTCTCTCCTCTCGGTCTTTATATTTACTTTTACTTTCTTCAATTTAGCTTTATCGACAGACAATAGACTCCTCTAAAACCTGCATACAATTATTTTTTTCGAATTTCGAATAGGATACGATTGATATAATACTTGAAAAAGTGGGCGGACGGGGGTGCATGTTTCTCTCCTCTAGGATTTACGACTTTCTTCAATTTAAGCTTTAGACAGACAATTTCCTTACAATTATTTTTCAAAAAGTGGGGGGGGACGGAATACGATTGATATAATGATTTCTTGAAAAAGTGGGCGGACGGAAAGTGGGTGATCACAGTATGTTTCTCTCCTCTCGGTCTTTATATTTACTTTTACTTTCTTCAATTTAGCTTTATCGACAGACAATAGACTCCTCTAAAACCTGCATACAATTATTTTTCATTCGAATTCATACAGGGGGGGAGCATGCATAGGATACGATTGATATAATAGAGATTTCCTTGAAAAAGTGGGCGGACGGAAAGTGGGTGATCACAGTATGTTTCTCTCCTCTCGGTCTTTATATTTACTTTTACTTTCTTCAATTTAGCTTTATCGACAGACAATAGACTCCTCTAAAACCTGCATACAATTATTTTTCATTCGAATTCATACAGGGCGGGGAGCATGCATAGGATACGATTGATATAATAGAGATTTCTTGAAAAAGTGGGCGGACGGAAAGTGGGTGATCACAGTATGACTCCTCTAAAACCTGCATACAAAAGAATTCATACAGGGCGGGGAGCATGGACGGATACGATTGATATAATGAGATTCTTGAAAAAGTGGGCGGACGGAAAGTGGGTGATTTGTTTCTCTCCTCTCGGTCTTTATATTTACTTTTTACTTTCTTCAATTTAGCTTTATCGACAGACAATAGACTCCTCTAAAACCTGCATACAATTATTTTTCATTCGAATTCATACAGGGCGGGGAGCATGCATAGGATACGATTGATATAATAGAGATTTCCTTGAAAAAGTGGGCGGACGGAAAGTGGGTGATCACAGTATGTTTCTCTCCTCTCGGTCTTTATATTTACTTTTACTTTCTTCAATTTAGCTTTATCGACAGACAATAGACTCCTCTAAAACCTGCATACAATTATTTTTCATTCGAATTCATACAGGGCGGGGAGCATGCATAGGATACGATTGATATAATAGAGATTTCCTTGAAAAAGTGGGCGGACGGAAAGTGGGTGATCACAGTATGTTTCTCTCCTCTCGGTCTTTATATTTACTTTTACTTTCTTCAATTTAGCTTTATCGACAGACAATAGACTCCTCTAAAACCTGCATACAATTATTTTTCATTCGAATTCATACAGGGCGGGGAGCATGCATAGGATACGATTGATATAATAGAGATTTCCTTGAAAAAAGTGGGCGGACGGAAAGTGGGTGATCACAGTATGCTTTTCTCTCCTATTTTTCATTCAATTCTTTATATTTACTTTTACTTTCTTCAATTTAGCTTTATCGACGAGAGACAATAGACAATTATTTTTCCTCTAAAACCTGCATACAATTATTTTTCATTCGAATTCATACAGCTTTATCGGACAATAGCATGCATAGGATACGATTGATATAATAATAGAGATTTTCCTTGAAAAGTGGGCGGACGGAAAGTGGGTGATCACAGTATGTTTCTCTCCTCTCGGTCTTTATATTTACTTTTATACTCCTCTAAAACCTTACAATTATTTTCATTCAATTTAGCATGCATAGGATACGATTGATATAATAGAGATTTCCTTGAAAAAGTGGGCGGACGGAAAGTGGGTGATCACAGTATGTTTCTCTCCTCTCGGTCTTTATATTTATTTTTACTTTCTTCAATTTAGATTTATAGACAGACAATAGACTCCTCTAAAACCTGCATACAATTATTTTTCATTCGAATTCATACGGGGGGGAGCATGCATAGGATACGATTGATATAATAGAGATTTCCTTGAAAAAAAGTGGGCGGACGGAAAGTGGGTGATCACAGTATGTTTCTCTCCTCTCGGTCTTTATATTTACTTTTTTACTTTCTTCAATTTAGCTTTATCGACAGACAATAGACTCCTCTAAAACCTGCATACAATTATTTTTCATTCGAATTCATACAGGGGGGGGAGCATGCATAGGATACGATTGATATAATAGAGATTTCCTTGAAAAAAAAGTGGGCGGACGGAAAGTGGGTGATCACAGTATGTTTCTCTCCTCTCGGTCTTTATATTTACTTTTACTTTCTTCAATTTAGCTTTATCGACAGACAATAGACTCCTCTAAAACCTGCATACAATTATTTTTCATTCGAATTCATACAGGGGCGGGGGAGCATGCATAGGATACGATTGATATAATAGAGATTTCCTTGAAAAAGTGGGCGGACGGAAAGTGGGTGATCACAGTATGTTTCTCTCCTCTCGGTCTTTATATTTACTTTTACTTTCTTCAATTTAGCTTTATCGACAGACAATAGACTCCTCTAAAACCTGCATACAATTATTTTTCATTCGAATTCATACAGGGCGGGAGCATGCATAGGATACGATTGATATAATAGAGATTTCCTTGAAAAGTGGGCGGACGGAAAGTGGGTGATCACAGTATGTTTTCTCCTCTCGGTCTTTATATTTACTTTACTTTCTTCAATTTAGCTTTATCGACAGAAAACTCCTCTAAAATCATACAATTATTTTTTTCTAAAATTTATTCAGAATTCATACAGGGCGGGAGCATGCATAGGATACGATTGATATAATAGAGATTTCCTTGAAAAAAGTGGGCGGACGGAAAGTGGGTGATCACAGTATGTTTCTCTCCTCTCGTTCTTTATATTTACTTTTACTTTCTTCAATTTAGCTTTATCGACAGACAATAGACTCCTCTAAAACCTGCATACAATTATTTTTCATTCGAATTCATACAGGGGGGGGAGCATGCATAGGATACGATTGATATAATAGAGATTTCCTTGAAAAAGTGGGCGGACGGAAAGTGGGTGATCACAGTATGTTTCTCTCCTCTCGGTCTTTATATTTACTTTTACTTTCTTCAATTTAGCTTTATCGACAGACAATAGACTCCTCTAAAACCTGCATACAATTATTTTTCATTCGAATTCATACAGGGCGGGGAGCATGCATAGGATACGATTGATATATTAGAGATTTCCTTGAAAAAAGTGGGCGGACGGAAAGTGGGTGATCACAGTATGTTTCTCTCCTCTCGGTCTTTATATTTACTTTTACTTTCTTCAATTTAGCTTTATCGACAGACAATAGACTCCTCTAAAACCTGCATACAATTATTTTCATTCGAATTCATACAGGGGGAGCATGCATAGGATACGATTGATATAATAGAGATTTCCTTGAAAAAGTGGGCGGACGGAAAGTGGGTGATCACAGTATGTTTCTCTCCTCTCGGTCTTTATATTTACTTTTACTTTCTTCAATTTAGCTTTATCGACAGGCAATAGACTCCTCTAAAAACCTGCATACAATTATTTTTCATTCGAATTCATACAGGGCGGGGAGCATGCATAGGATACGATTGATATAATAGAGATTTCCTTGAAAAAAGTGGGCGGACGGAAAGTGGGTGATCACAGTATGTTTCTCTCCTCTCGGTCTTTATATTTACTTTTACTTTCTTCAATTTAGCTTTATCGACAGACAATAGACTCCTCTAAAACCTGCATACAATTATTTTTCATTCGAATTCATACAGGGCGGGGAGCATGCATAGGATACGATTGATATAATAGAGATTTCCTTGAAAAAGTGGGCGGACGGAAAGTGGGTGATCACAGTATGTTTCTCTCCTCTCGGTCTTTATATTTACTTTTACTTTCTTCAATTTAGCTTTATCGACAGACAATAGACTCCTCTAAAACCTGCATACAATTATTTTTTCATTCGAATTCATACAGGGCGGGGAGCATGCATAGGATACGATTGATATAATAGAGATTTCCTTGAAAAAGTGGGCGGACGGAAAGTGGGTGATCACAGTATGTTTCTCTCCTCTCGGTCTTTATATTTACTTTTACTTTCTTCAATTTAGCTTTATCGACAGACAATAGACTCCTCTAAAACCTGCATACAATTATTTTTCATTCGAATTCATACAGGGCGGGAGCATGCATAGGATACGATTGATATAATAGAATTTCCTTGAAAAAGTGGGCGGACGGAAAGTGGGTGATCACAGTATGTTTCTCTCCTCTCGGTCTTTATATTTACTTTTACTTTCTTCAATTTAGCTTTATCGACAGACAATAGACTCCTCTAAAACCTGCATACAATTATTTTTCATTCGAATTCATACAGGGCGGGGGAGCATGCATAGGATACGATTGATATAATAGAGATTTCCTTGAAAAAGTGGGCGGACGGAAAGTGGGTGATCACAGTATGTTTCTCTCCTCTCGGTCTTTATATTTACTTTTACTTTCTTCAATTTAGCTTTACCGACAGCCAATAGACTCCTCTAAAACCTGCATACAAATTTTTATTTTTCATTCGATTGAATTCATGAAAACAGTGGGCGGGGAAGCATGCATATGTTTCTCTCCTCTCGGATACGATTGATAATAATAGAGATTTCCTTGAAAAAGTTGGCGGACGGAAAGTGGGTGATCACAGTATGTTTCTCTCCTCTCGGTCTTTATATTTACTTTTACTTTCTTCAATTTAGCTTTATCGACAGGCAATAGACTCCTCTAAAAACCTGCATACAATTATTTTTCATTCGAATTCATACAGGGCGGGGAGCATGCATAGGATACGATTGATATAATAGAGATTTCCTTGAAAAAGTGGGCGGACGGAAAGTGGGTGATCACAGTATGTTTCTCTCCTCTCGGTCTTTATATTTACTTTTACTTTCTTCAATTTAGCTTTATCGACAGACAATAGACTCCTCTAAAACCTGCATACAATTATTTTTCATTCGAATTCATACAGGGCGGGGAGCATGCATAGGATACGATTGATATAATAGAGATTTCCTTGAAAAAGTGGGCGGACGGAAAGTGGGTGATCACAGTATGTTTTCTCTCTCGGTCTTTATATTTATTTACTTTTACTTTCTTCAATTTAGCTTTATCGACAGACATATAGACTCCTCTAAAACCTGCATACAAATTTTTCATTCTAATTCATACAGGGCGGGGAGCATGCATAGGATACGATTGATATAATAGAGATTTCCTTGAAAAAGTGGGCGGACGGAAAGTGGGTGATCACAGTATGTTTCTCTCCTCTGGGTCTTTATATTTACTTTTACTTTCTTCAATTTAGCTTTATCGACAGACAATAGACTCCTCTAAAACCTGCATACAATTATTTTTCATTCGAATTCATACAGGGCGGGGAGCATGCATAGGATACGATTGATATAATAGAGATTTCCTTGAAAAAGTGGGCGGACGGAAAGTGGGTGATCACAGTATGTTTTCTCTCCTCTCGGTCTTTATATTTACTTTTACTTTCTTCAATTTAGCTTTATCGACAGACAATAGACTCCCTCTAAAACCTGCATACAATTATTTTTCATTCGAATTCATACAGGGCGGGGAGCATGCATAGGATACGATTGATATAATAGAGATTTCCTTGAAAAAGTGGGCGGACGGAAAGTGGGTGATCACAGTATGTTTCTCTCCTCTCGGTCTTTATACTTTTTACTTTTACTTTCTTCAATTTAGCTTTATCGACAGACAATAGACTCCTCTAAAACCTGCATACAATTATTTTTCATTCGAATTCATACAGGGCGGGGAGCATGCATAGGATACGATTGATATAATAGAGATTTCCTTGAAAAAGTGGGCGGACGGAAAGTGGGTGATCACAGTATGTTTCTCTCCTCTCGGTCTTTATATTTACTTTTACTTTCTTCAATTTAGCTTTATCGACAGACAATAGACTCCTCTAAAACCTGCATACAATTATTTTTCATTCGAATTCATACAGGGCGGGGAGCATGCATAGGATACGATTGATATAATAGAGATTTCCTTGAAAAAGTGGGCGGACGGAAAGTGGGTGATCACAGTATGTTTCTCTCCTCTCGGTCTTTATATTTACTTTTACTTTCTTCAATTTAGCTTTATCGACAGACAATAGACTCCTCTAAAACCTGCATACAATTATTTTCATTCGAATTCATACAGGGCGGGGAGCATGCATAGGATACGATTGATATAATAGAGATTTCCTTGAAAAAGTGGGCGGACGGAAAGTGGGTGATCACAGTATGTTTCTCTCCTCTCGGTCTTTATATTCTTTTACTTTCTTTTTCTTCAATTTAGCTTTATCGACAGACAATAGACTCCTCTAAAACCTGCATACAATTATTTTTCATTCGAATTCATACAGGGGGGGAGCATGCATAGGATACGATTGATATAATAGAGATTTCCTTGAAAAAAAAAGTGGGCGGACGGAAAGTGGGTGATCACAGTATGTTTCTCTCCTCTCGGTCTTTATATTTACTTTTACTTTCTTCAATTTTTAGCTTTATCGACAGACAATTTTCTCCTCTAAAACCTGCATACAATTATTTTTCATTCGAAAAATTCGGATACAGGGCGGGGAGCATGCATAGGATACGATTGATATAATAGAGATTTCGATTGATATAATAGAAAAAAAGTGGGCGGACGGAAAGTGGGTGATCACAGTATGTTTCTCTCCTCTCGGTCTTTATATTTACTTTTACTTTCTTCAATTTAGCTTTATCGACAGACAATAGACTCCTCTAAAACCTGCATACAATTATTTTTCATTCGAATTCATACAGGGCGGGGGAGCATGCATAGGATACGATTGATATAATAGAGATTTCCTTGAAAAAGTGGGCGGACGGAAAGTGGGTGATCACAGTATGTTTCTCTCCTCTCGGTCTTTATATTTACTTTTACTTTCTTCAATTTAGCTTTATCGACAGACAATAGACTCCTCTAAAACCTGCATACAATTATTTTTCATTCGAATTCATACAGGGCGGGGAGCATGCATAGGATACGATTGATATAATAGAGATTTCCTTGAAAAAGTGGGCGGACGGAAAGTGGGTGATCACAGTATGTATGTTTCTCTCCTCTCTTTATCGTCTTTATATTTACTTTTTTTCTTTCTTCAATTTAGCTTTATCGACAGACAATAGTCTCCTCTAAAACCTGCATACAATTATTTTTCATTCGAATTCATACAGGGCGGGGAGCATGCATAGGATACGATTGATATAATAGAGATTTCCTTCAAAAAGTGGGCGGACGGAAAGTGGGTGATCACAGTATGTTTCTCTCCTCTCGGTCTTTATATTTACTTTTACTTTCTTCAATTTAGCTTTATCGACAGACAATAGACTCCTCTAAAACCTGCATACAATTATTTTTCATTCGAATTCATACAGGGCGGGGAGCATGCATAGGATACGATTGATATAATAGAGATTTCCTTGAAAAAGTGGGCGGACGGAAAGTGGGTGATCACAGTATGTTTCTCTCCTCTCGGTCTTTATATTTACTTTTACTTTCTTCAATTTAGCTTTATCGACAGACAATAGACTCCTCTAAAACCTGCATACAATTATTTTTCATTCGAATTCATACAGGGCGGGAGCATGCATAGGATACGATTGATATAATAGAATTTCCTTGAAAAAAAGGGCGGACGGAAAGTGGGTGATCACAGTATGTTTCTCTCCTCTCGGTCTTTATATTTACTTTTACTTTCTTCAATTTAGCTTTATCGACAGACAATAGACTCCTCTAAAACCTGCATACAATTATTTTTCATTCGAATTCATACAGGGCGGGGAGCATGCATAGGATACGATTGATATAATAGAGATTTCCTTGAAAAAGTGGGCGGACGGAAAGTGGGTGATCACAGTATGTTTCTCTCCTCTCGGTCTTTATATTTATTTTTACTTTCTTCAATTTAGCTTTATCGACAGACAATAGACTCCTCTAAAACCTGCATACAATTATTTTTCATTCGAATTCATACAGGGGGGGAGCATGCATAGGATACGATTGATATAATAGAGATTTCCTTGAAAAAGTGGGCGGACGGAAAGTGGGTGATCACAGTATGTTTCTCTCCTCTGGGTCTTTATATTTACTTTTACTTTCTTCAATTTAGCTTTATCGACAGACAATAGACTCCTCTAAAACCTGCATACAATTATTTTTCATTCGAATTCATACAGGGGGGGAGCATGCATAGGATACGTTTGATATAATAGAGATTTCCTTGAAAAAAGTGGGCGGACGGAAAGTGGGTGATCACAGTATGTTTCTCTCCTCTCGGTCTTTATATTTACTTTTACTTTCTTCAATTTAGCTTTATCGACAGACAATAGACTCCTCTAAAACCTGCATACAATTATTTTTCATTCGAATTCATACAGGGCGGGGAGCATGCATAGGATACGATTGATATAATAGAGATTTCCTTGAAAAAAGTGGGCGGACGGAAAGTGGGTGATCACAGTATGTTTCTCTCCTCTCGGTCTTTATATTTACTTTTACTTTCTTCAATTTAGCTTTATCGACAGACAATAGACTCCTCTAAAACCTGCATACAATTATTTTTCATTCGAATTCATACAGGGCAGGGGAGCATGCATAGGATACGATTGATATAATAGAGATTTCCTTGAAAAAGTGGGCGGACGGAAAGTGGGTGATCACAGTATGTTTCTCTCCTCTCGGTCTTTATATTTACTTTTACTTTCTTCAATTTAGCTTTATCGACAGACAATAGACTCCTCTAAAACCTGCATACAATTATTTTTCATTCGAATTCATACAGGGCGGGGAGCATGCATAGGATACGATTGATATAATAGAGATTTCCTTGAAAAAAAGTGGGCGGACGGAAAGTGGGTGATCACAGTATGTTTCTCTCCTCTCGGTCTTTATATTTACTTTTACTTTCTTCAATTTAGCTTTATCGACAGACAATAGACTCCTCTAAAACCTGCATACAATTATTTTTCATTCGAATTCATACAGGGCGGGGAGCATGCATAGGATACGATTGATATAATAGAGATTTCCTTGAAAAAGTGGGCGGACGGAAAGTGGGTGATCACAGTATGTTTCTCTCCTCTCGGTCTTTATATTTACTTTTACTTTCTTCAATTTAGCTTTATCGACAGACAATAGACTCCTCTAAAACCTGCATACAATTATTTTTTCATTCGAATTCATACAGGGCGGGGAGCATGCATAGGATACGATTGATATAATAGAGATTTCCTTGAAAAAGTGGGCGGACGGAAAGTGGGTGATCACAGTATGTTTCTCTCCTCTCGGTCTTTATATTTACTTTTACTTTCTTCAATTTAGCTTTATCGACAGACAATAGACTCCCTTAAAACCTGCATACAATTATTTTTCATTCGAATTCATACAGGGCGGGGAGCATGCATAGGATACGATTGATATAATAGAGATTTCCTTGAAAAAGTGGGCGGACGGAAAGTGGGTGATCACAGTATGTTTCTCTCCTCTCGTTCTTTATATTTACTTTTACTTTCTTCAATTTAGCTTTATCGACAGACAATAGACTCCTCTAAAACCTGCATACAATTATTTTTCATTCGAATTCATACAGGGCGGGGAGCATGCATAGGATACGATTGATATAATAGAGATTTCCTTGAAAAAGTGGGCGGACGGAAAGTGGGTGATCACAGTATGTTTCTCTCCTCTCGGTCTTTATATTTACTTTTACTTTCTTCAATTTAGCTTTATCGACAGACAATAGACTCCTCTAAAACCTGCATACAATTATTTTTCATTCGAATTCATACAGGGCGGGGAGCATGCATAGGATACGATTGATATAATAGAGATTTCCTTGAAAAAGTGGGCGGACGGAAAGTGGGTGATCACAGTATGTTTCTCTCCTCTCGTTCTTTATATTTACTTTTTACTTTCTTCAATTTAGCTTTATCGACAGGCAACAATTCCTCTAAAACCTGCATACAATTTTTTCATTCGAATTCATAAGGGCGGGAGCATGCATAGGATACGATTGATATAATAGAGATTTCCTTGAAAAAAGTGGGCGGACGGAAAGTGGGTGATCACAGTATGTTTCTCTCCTCTCGGTCTTTATATTTACTTTTACTTTCTTCAATTTAGCTTTATCGACAGACAATAGACTCCTCTAAAACCTGCATACAATTATTATTTTTCATTCGAATTCATACAGGGCGATTGGGGAGCATGCATAGGATACGATTGATATAATAGAGATTTCCTTGAAAAAAGTGGGCGGACGGAAAGTGGGTGATCACAGTATGTTTTCTCCTCTCGGTCTTTATATTTACTTTTACTTTCTTCAATTTAGCTTTATCGACAGACAATAGACTCCTCTAAAACCTGCATACAATTATTTTTCATTCGAATTCATACAGGGCGGGAGCATGCATAGGATACGATTGATATAATAGAGATTTCCTTGAAAAAGTGGGCGGACGGAAAGTGGGTGATCACAGTATGTTTCTCTCCTCTCGGTCTTTATATTTACTTTTACTTTCTTCAATTTAGCTTTATCGACAGACAATAGATTCCTCTAAAACCTGCATACAATTATTTTTCATTCGAATTCATACAGGGCGGGGAGCATGCATAGGATACGATTGATATAATAGAGATTTCCTTGAAAAAGTGGGCGGACGGAAAGTGGGTGATCACAGTATGTTTCTCTCCTCTCTCGTTCTTTTTATATTTACTTTTTACTTTCTTCAATTTAGCTTTATCGACAGACAATAGATTCCTCAAAAACCTGCATACAATTATTTTTCATTCGAATTCATACAGGGCGGGGAGCATGCATAGGATACGATTGATATAATAGAGATTTCCTTGAAAAAGTGGGCGGACGGAAAGTGGGTGATCACAGTATGTTTCTCTCCTCTCGGTCTTTATATTTACTTTTACTTTCTTCAATTTAGCTTTATCGACAGACAATAGACTCCTCTAAAACCTGCATACAATTATTTTCATTCGAATTCATATTTAGGGGAGCATG
The DNA here is from genome assembly GCA_903632075.3 of Acanthosepion pharaonis. Lineage (NCBI taxonomy): Eukaryota > Metazoa > Mollusca > Cephalopoda > Sepiida > Sepiidae > Acanthosepion > Acanthosepion pharaonis. Next base: position 1,440,689 of record CAHIKZ030000117.1, read on the forward strand.
CATAGGATACGATTGATATAATAGAGATTTCCTTGAAAAAAAGTGGGCGGACGGAAAGTGGGTGATCACAGTATGTTTCTCTCCTCTCGGTCTTTATATTTACTTTTACTTTCTTCAATTTAGCTTTATCGACAGACAATAGACTCCTCTAAAACCTGCATACAATTATTTTTCATCCGACTTCATACAGGGCGAGGAGCATGCATAGGATACGATTGATATAATAGAGATTTCCTTGAAAAAGTGGGCGGACGGAAAGTGGGTGATCACAGTATGTTTCTCTCCTCTCGTTCTTTATATTTACTTTTACTTTCTTCAATTTAGCTTTAATGACAGACAATAGACTCCCAAAAAACCTACATACAATTATTTTTCATTCGAATTCATACAAAGCGGGGAGCATGCATAGGATACGATTGATATAATAGAGATTTCCTTGAAAAAGTGGGCGGACGGAAAGTGGGTGATCACAGTATGTTTCTCTCCTCTCGTTCTTTATATTTACTTTTTACTTTCTTCAATTTATTATTTTTCTTTAACTCCTCTAAAACCTGCATACAATTATTTTTCATTCGAATACAGGGCGGGGAGACATAGGATACGATTGATATAATAGAGATTTCCTTTGAAAAAGTGGGCGGACTGGGTGATCACAATGTTTCTCTCCTCTCGGTCTTTATATTTACTTTTACTTTCTTCAATTTAGCTTTATCGACAGACAATAGACTCCTCTAAAACATGCATACAATTATTTTTCATTCGAATTCATACAGGGCGGGGAGCATGCATAGGATACGATTGATATAATAGAGATTTCCTTGAAAAAGTGGGCGGACGGAAAGTGGGTGATCACAGTATGTTTCTCTCCTCTCGGTCTTTATATTTACTTTTACTTTCTTCAATTTAGCTTTATCGACAGACAATAGATTCCTCTAAAACCTGCATACAATTATTTTTCATTCGAATTCATACATTTAGGGGAGCAACGAAGGATACGATTGATATAATAGAGATTTCCTTGAAAAAGTGGGCGGACGGAAAGTGGGTGATCACAGTATGTTTCTCTCCTCTCGGTCTTTATATTTTCTTTTTACTTTCTTCAATTTAGCTTTATCGACAGACAATAGATTCCTCTAAAACCTGCATACAATTATTTTTCATTCGAATTCATACAGGGCGGGGAGCATGCATAGGATACGATTGATATAATAGAGATTTCCTTGAAAAGTGGGCGGACGGAAAGTGGGTGATCACAGTATGTTTCTCTCCTCTCGGTCTTTATATTTACTTTTACTTTCTTTTCAATTTAGCTTTATCGACAGACAATAGATTTCCTCTAAAACCTGCTTTACAATTACTTTTTTTTCATTCGAATTGGATACAGGGCGGGGAGCATGCATAGGATACGATTGATATAATAGAGATTTCCTTGAAAAAGTGGGCGGACGGAAAGTGGGTGATCACAGTATGTTTTCTCCTCTCGGTCTTTTTATATTTACTTTTACTTTCTTCAATTTAGCTTTATCGACAGACAATAGATTCCTCTAAAACCTGCATACAATTATTTTTCATTCGAATTCATACAGGGCGGGGAGCATGCATAGGATACGATTGATATAATAGAGATTTCCTTGAAAATGTGGGCGGACGGAAAGTGGGTGATCACAGTATGTTTCTCTCCTCTCGGTCTTTATATTTACTTTTACTTTCTTCAATTTAGCTTTATCGACAGACAATAGATTCCTCTAAAACCTGCATACAATTATTTTTCATTCGAATTCATACATTGCGGGGAGCATGCATAGGATACGATTGATATAATAGAGATTTCCTTGAAAAAGTGGGCGGACGGAAAGTGGGTGATCACAGTATGTTTCTCTCCTCTCGTTCTTTATATTTACTTTTACTTTCTTCAATTTAGCTTTATCGACAGACAATAGTCTCCTCTAAAACCTACATACAATTATTTTTCATTCGAATTCATACAGGGAGGGGAGCATGCATAAGATACGATTGATATAATAGAGATTTCCTTGAAAAAGTGGGCGGACGGAAAGTGGGTGATCACAGTATGTTTCTCTTCTGTTTGCGCTTTATATTTACATATATTTTCTTTAATTTATCATTATAGACATGCAAATGCCTCCTCTAAATCCTGCTTACAAATATTTTTAATTCGGATTCATGCATTGAGCGTAGCATGCAAAATAATCGGCTCATATAACTGGGATTTTCTTAAAAAAGTTTGTGGGTGATCACTGTATATTTTTCTTCTGTTTACAAATACGTTCTTTTATTTAGCATTATGGACAGGCAAGTGCCTCCTCTAAAACATGCTTACAAATGTTTTTCATTCGAATTCATGGATTGAGCGTAGCATTCAAAGTTGTCGTCTCATATAACTGGGATTTCCCTGATAAAGGTTGTGTACGGAAAGTGGGTGATCACTGTATAATTCTCTTCTATTTGCGATTCAGGTTTGTATTTAACTTCTTTAATTAACATTATGGACTAGGAAGTACCGCTTCTAAAATCTGCTTAAAATATTTTACATTCAAATTCATCGTGTGAGCGTAGCATGCAAATCATTCGACTCGCATAATTAGGATTTTCTTGAAAGGTTTGTAGGCGCAAAATGGGTGATCACTGTATATTTCTCCTGTTTCCGATTTATATTTACCTAGCAGTATGGCCCGGTGTTGCCCGTGCTTGATTCAAAATCATACGACTCATACAGCAATCGCTATCGCTTGATTTAAAATATTTTTGCCCTTCAATGCCTTTAAAGGATTGCCTTTTTCCGTGCTGATGCTGCTACATGTTTTATTTATTGCCTATCTCACACTGCGATTTTTTCTAAGCTCTGTACTAAACATTAAATCTGTTAGGAAAAAAGAACTAAACAAAATTAACATGAGATTATCAGCTTTAAAAAAAGGACTCGTAACTCGTAAAACCGAATGAAAAAAGAATGTTAACAACAAATACTTTTTCACACCCAACCCTGTTCTGCAGAATCAGAATCAACGTTGAGTTTAAGCAAGCGAATGAACCAATTGGTGTAAAGTGCCATGCAGATTTAAATTTTCCCACTTGTGACCAATGCAGCTATCGATTTTTTTTCATGCTAGCATCCTAGTTAACATTCGTGTCAGTCAGTTGTTGGCTCTCAGGCTGCCCAATAGAATCTTCCTACCTATTCGTGGCAACCAGCTGTAGGGTCTCACTCTGTCCAGTAGAAAATGGCCTCAAACTTCATGAAAACTGCCGTAGAAGCATGAAAAAATCGATTAATTCCACTATCGATGGGAGTTAGGAAATGCAAAGTCGGTCTTGGCCTTCCCTCTAACTTGGAGCATGTGCATGTAAATTTTGGTGCAAATCCGTCGAAAATTGCGGCCGTGCATTCCTTACACACACAGACACATACACGCATCCTGCCTTTTATAGATAGAAATATATCCTCACTAGTTGGACCATATTTTCGGACTTAGTACGCTTAGTTAATGTCTTTATAAACTATGGATTATTTGTTTGTTTTGTTCACGGTATATCCACCTCAATGGGTTATTTACTGCTGACAATTTTTTATTGCTGTTAATATATTTTTTTCAAAAGTTTATTGCTGGTAATCCGTTTTTTATAATGTATTGCTGTTAATGTTTTTCTCTCTGTTTTTTTAATGTATTACTGGTAATAATTTTTTACAAAGTATTACTGATATGAAAATCTATTTTTTTCATTTTTTATAGTGTTTTAACCCCAGTTTGGGTGTTAACTATTTACCCATAGTTGGGACACTAACAGGTGCTGCCACTCCGTGACAGGGTGTACCTGGGAACACCAGCAATTAAGAGGTTGTCCCACGTTCCTGATCAGTGGCCTTGCTTTTGGATATAGTTTATCGTCATATTCAGCAACTATAGCAACTAACAACAAAGATGTAGATAATAGTCAGTATGTAAATAATTTAACTAAAAATAATAACCATTTAACTATTATTATTATTATTAATAATAATAATGATAATGATAATGATAATAATAATGACAGTGATGATATTAACCGTTTCCTTATAAAGAAACTTTTGGCATTCATTTTCAGGACAGTAGGTTTCTCCAGTGGCTGTTATCGCTCTTTCCACTATTGAAGGACGTTTCCTGCCTAACCTTTTGTTTGAAGTTGACTGGAAAGTCAACATATTGGTTATGTCATTATTTTCTCTTCGAGTTACATATGCTGTTCGTTTTAGTTGTTGCTGCTCTTGGTTGTCCTCAAGTGATGCGTTTTCTGTTATTTGGTAAAGTTGTTTGGGATTGTGATGTGTCAGTTCGCAAGTTTGAAAGAAAGATGCTCTTCGCTAAGATCTACTGGGCTTCAGTCGTTCAAAGCCCTTTTTAACCAGTGATCAGAGAATGCAGTTGTATACAACTGACCGTTTAGATATTTCTGAATGAGTTTGGCGAGACGAATGACTTCTACATGAATGTCTAGATCTTACGGAGTTATTTTAGAACATAAGATTAATGTTGTGGTTTCGTAGCAATTTTCGGTGTTGGGCTTCACTTCATCTAGCGCAGTTTATTATATAGTCAGTTCCCTTATCCGTCATATTAAATTTGTTATAACTGCCTTCTTCAGGTGATTGAAATTTTGAAACGAAACGTTGCGAATATGGCAATGAAGATGAAGATAACAATCCGAATAATGTAAATAACGCAAGTAATCATAATATCTCATCTCAGAGATATAAATACACATCCTGAATTTTTATGATGAATTTCAGCTGGGCAATATCAAAGGTTTCATTCCAATTCCAGATAATGCGACTAATAATGACAACAATCGATTGGCTTGGTTAACGAAAGGTGAATTAAAGTGCGGGACTGAAATCACACTAGTAGACGCGCAAGGTCATGCCTTGAATACTAATTCTGTACAGAATAGCATCTATCCACAAGTGAATTCAGACAAGTGTGGGTTGTGTAGCACGGAGGTGGAAAATGCCGCCCATCTCATTAACGTGTCTGGAATGCTTACAGCGGAAAGAACGCCAGCGGCGCCATGTTAAAATTACTTGGCATCTGTATAAATACCTTCAAGAATGAACGACGAGAAATGGTACCACCTCAAACCAGAGAAGGTGATAAAAAACAACCAAGTCAAGATCTTGTGGTATTTCAATATCTAAACGGACCGCATCAATCCTTAAGACCACCAAACCAGACATCACCGCTGGTTGAAAAGAAAATGCCTCCTCATCGCATAATATCAATGTTATATAAATTGAAAATCTAACGAAATACACTGAACTCCAGTTGGAAGTTGCTAGAATCTAGGGCATTCAGGCCAGTGCTGCCTCGGTTGTTATTGGGAAATTCGGGTCTACACTACTGAATATAATGTCTTACAGTAAGAAAAGTGGAATAATGCCGAGTATTAAATCCCTTCGGAAGCGTGTCCGGTAAGTACACTAACATCAAATCACGGCGAAGAAAATTCAGTGAGAGAAGTCCACCGTGGAGAAAGTTCATCTCCGTTAAGGATAAAAATTAAATTTTTTTAATCGGTTCTAATTTTATTGACCAATGTATCGAAAGCATTTTTTTTAAATAGGATAAAAGTAAATGTTAACTAACAGTTTGCGTTTTAATTTAATAATTAAAACCAAGATTTCTATAAGCTATCCAGAAGTCAGAGATAAATTATCCTCGTTGGAATTTAGAAAACTTTGGTTAGTTATTAGATTGGTTTTAGTCCTATATTTAGGACTCATTAGCAGGGCGTATCCAATACCGAGAATTGAAACCCAAAAAGTTACAGAAGGGGGCAAACGCTACACCAACTGTACCAACGGGACTTGGTAACGAAGGGGCAACGAATTAGACATGATATAGCACCACTCAATCAAATATTCCGTGGTGGAACTCATCCGAGTTTCTCTTTACCCATAGGACTGTGCCTCCACGAGCTACGACCACTATCCCTAATCCCTCAGTCCGCTCCAGTTCAAGCATTAGATTTGAAATAATTAGAAGGATTTGATAATTCATCGAGTTCATCGAGTCTAGAAGAAACCTCAGTTGTTGAAGTTCCTTCTAGACTCAATGAATTACTTCATTATGATATATATATATATATATATATATATATATGATTAAATAATTAACAAATCGGAGACTTCAGAAAGGCATGGTAATATTTTATTTCGCAAAATCGAGATTTCGATTTCGCTAAGTCAGACCTGTCGGTTTTAAAAATATGAATGGATTCAAAAATTCTTCCAGAAATCAAACGAAAAACGAAAAACCAAAATTAACGGAAGTTGTGTTTTAAGTAGGAAGCGAAGGAGCTTCGGGATTCATATCCTCCCTGGAATGCTGATAAACCAATTAACTTTATCATATATATATATATATATATGTATGTGTGTGGGGGTGAGTGATAATTCTAAATTATTAATTCTAAAATCTAGTGAATTTATACGGTGAGGCTTCCGCGCGATAGACTTTTCTCGCGGTGAACTTTCCTGAGGTGAATTGGTGGCAATCATTTTACCTGTCAACCTTTGTTTTGCACTGCAAATATTATGGGTAACATGCTCTGGGTCTGATGTCGTTTCGCATGATGAGGAACACGAATATTGCAATATTTCTCTGGTTGAAAGCGAACAACGTGCGGAAGAACTGAAGAAAACAACAACAATAATAATAATAATAATAATATAATTAATGATTACTGTTCATCTCAGAAATTCAGACAGAAAAATTTAATTTATATCCTATAAAATATATTTATATCAGTATTTATGTCAAGACTTTCATCCTTTCATCTTTTTAAAGACCGCGCAGATCATGGTTGTTTTTCTTTTTTTTTTTTCTAGTGTCATTTTACCACGTTTGAAATGAGAATAATCCGTCCCCACTTGTGCTTTACCTCATTCTTTTTCCTTAAAAAAGTTTTTCGGAGTATTGCACCGATTTCCAGTGGCAGTCATCCACAAAAGAAAACAGAGATTTCTTCTTGTTCTTGTTTTACCAGCCATTAAAGGCGACATCACTGAACATGCATACATACAAAAAATAAATAAACGGTTACAGAAAAGAAATGAGTCAGTCCAGAACTACACCACATAGAAGATTGGCTTTGTATCGACCAACGACACCTAGCGGCTAAATATGCAATTACATTCAGTTCGCGCAACACATTAGAATTCTTGTCTTTTTCTTTTTTTATCATATATAAAAATATATTTTCCGTGGAATGAATATAGATATAATACATTTCATGAAATCGATACAGATATGAATAGGTCTTACATAGTAAAAATTTACTTCTAAATATGTTTTATCTGAAATCAATCGATATATATATATATATATATATATATATATATATATATATATAATCGTATTTAATATGGTATCAGTAAAGATATGAGTATATTTTATATACTATAAATACAGATATACATATCATTTACATTAATACCAATATAAATATATTTTATATGAAATCAATGAAAATATATTTTATATGAAATCAAAAATATATTTTATATGGAATCAATACATATATTTTATATTGCCAATACTACTATACTATTTACATGCATGAAATCAATACAAATATATATTTTATATGAAATAAATTTAGATAAAAATCTATTTCTAATGAAATTAATATAGATATAAATCTATTTTATATGAAATACATATATCAATGTTGTATATAACATCTATATAGATATAAATCTATTTATATGGCATCGATACATATATTTCATATTGAATCAATACTAATAATACAGATATGAAGTAAATATAAATATATATATATTCACATGGAATCAATACACACACACACACACACACACACACACACATATATATATATATATATATATATATATATATATATATATATATATATTTGTTTCATTGAATAATATAGATATATTGTGGTTATTTATTTTATACTGATCCTTTCCATTTCTTTGTGATGGTAATTTTTGTTTTACTTCCCTATCAACAACGGATTGAATTAAATTTGAAAATGATTATAACAGAGCGCGTTCATGCGTGTTTTTTTAAAAAATCACCATCACAAAGAAATGCAGATTTTATCACAGTTACAATAAATTTATATTTGTAATTTATCCCTGATGATTATCTTGGAGGAGATCGATAACAACTACGGCGCCTTCCTTGACGAATTTCATCTTAGCAACAAGAGACTGATTAGAGAACCAGAAAAGATCATTATAAAAATAGACATAATATGTCTATATTATTCAATGAAACACGTTTGAATAAGGATATGCTGTCTAAATATATATATATATATATATATATATATATATATATATATATGTGTGTGTGTGTGTGTGTGTGTGTGTGTGTGTGTGTGTGTGTGTGTGTATTTAGGCAGCAAAATCTCTTTTAGGGATGTCTGATTGAATAAATTACAGGTATTATGTCTGCTAATTTTTAACAAAATCTGTTCATACTCACGAATACCAGAATCAACTATGTATAGTGCAGTAATGTTCTGAAATGCCTGTAAAGGAACAGTTTTTTCACGCTTTAATGCGCGCGTGACCCTGACATTATAACATAGAAAAAATTCCACAATGTATAATTTTTTTCACGTTCTAATGAACGCTCAGCACATTGTCAACCGTTTTGCATTTAAAAGCATAATGAAAAAATTATGGTAATGGATAACAACGCACAACTTTGTATAAATACTTATATTAATGAACAACATATAGTTTTGTATTACTTCCACCCCTGAATATGATCTTGGAAGAAGATTGAAAGTACTTGGGAAATGAAAATAAAAGAAATTTAAACAGCTATAGCACATTTCTCTCATCCTTTAATATCAATACAAGGAAGGTTATTCGTGAGTATAAACGGATTTTGTTAAAAATTAGCAGACATAATGTCTGTATATTGTTTAAGAATTTCGATTGATCAAAAACAATTATATAGCTCATAGTAGATGTTAGACTCAGACTACACCTTTCTGACCATAGCTCAATTAGGTCTCATTTAAATACTAATGGGGACCTATTGGGATCTATTCGTAACATACTTGTTGGAACACAAATATAATAGCATTGTCTAGATGTAAAAAAAAGGCTAAAAATAATGAAAGCCTTATTAATAAAGACAAAAAGAACCAACACTCAATAATATATATATATATGCATTCGACAAAGTGTATTTTTTTTTATCTAGAAGCGATTCTTTGTCTCATCTTCACTTTTCGGATACTATTCTACAGCCGATAAAAATGCACATACATATATACATATTATATGAAATCAATACAAATATAAATATATTTTATATGGAATAATGCTTAGAATATTGCTGCCACATATGGTCCGTTGGCGCTGCTCTTTAACGTAAGATCCTTGATAAAGTCCCTAGAAGTATCAGCAATATTATTGGTATTGCTTTGGCGGCTTCGGCTTCAGTCACTTTCTCACTGACGTAAGGTTGCCTTTTCGCCATGTTACCTATGCTTTTAAGAATTTAAGCGCAGAAATCTCATCAATTTCCATAAATTCTATGCTGACAGTTTCTTTTCTCGCACTTCTTGCATCTAGCTTCCGGTTCCATGTTTTCCAGCCAAGTTTAATCTACAAAGATTAAAATGTATTGTTAATCGCTATCTACGGTTCTCCTAATTACTCTATCCTCTTCCCGCTCATTATTAATGTTTATCTTCCTAATTCTTCCGTATCCCCTTGTGTTTTTGCGGCTTTACGGCCTTGCATGGGGTGATACCGATTAAAAAAATATAGATTTTATATGGAATCAATACAAATAAATTATATTTTATTGGAAATATAGATATAAATTAACATAAAATAACATTTAATAAAAAAAAAAACGTTAATTATAAGCATTGTATATTTGAAGCGCGATTTTTCTTTTGTAATTGTCATTAATTAGTTCATCTCCCTCTGTTAACTGTCGAAGGAATTAACCTTGTCGGCCAATTAAGAGATGCATCTTGATATGAATATTTGTGCTATCTGCGTTCGATCATCAACGCTTCCAATGTTGTTATGCTAATTCTTGAACAGTGTGTTTCACTCGGAAAAATATTTCGCTTGTTTTTCTTCTATTTTTATTTTTTATTTATATTTTTTTTTCTGCTTTACAGCTAATTACACTAGAAAAAGAGATGAGTTGTAAAAATCATCCGTGTGTTGAAAGCCTTGTGCGTGTGAGTGCGAGAGCGAAAGAGAAAAGGAAAGAGAGATGGAAATTCGAAATTTCAAGGACAGGGAAAAAAGAGAGAATATGACATAGGCTCAGAGAGAAGGGGGAGAGAGTAAGAAAGAGAGAAAAGGTGAGTATTAGGAAAGTTTAATTCTCAGTAAAAGAATCAGTGTTTGAGTGAGGTAGAATCAGAGAAAGAGAGCATCAATTATATATATATATAAAATATATATATATATATATATATCTGTCCGAGAAGGAGAGCTTCGTTGTTCATGACACGGTCCTGCCAATATATATATATATATATATATATATATATATATATATAGAGAGAGAGAGAGAGTGCTGCTGTTAATAAAAAAAGTGTTCGATGTAATACAAGAGAGTTATTAAGCACATATTAATAAGTATACATATTATTCCTCACCAATAGCACGACACGGAGTTTCATGCTCATTGCAATCTTCAAGTGTTGAGTATTGACTAGCAGTTACGTAAATTAAATTTAAAAAAATATGTGCGGTTATTGCAATGTTGGCGCAGTTTTATAGTATACTGTGATTACATTTTTTAATTTTATAAATTATATTTGGCATTTAAAATATGTGGGATTTGTATATATATATATATATATATATATATATATATATATATATATATATATATATACACATACATTGCTGGCGCACAGTGATCGAGGAATATTTGTCAATCTGTTTCATGCTTGAATGCAATCTTTAGGATATATATATAGATATAGACATATGTATGGATATATATAAACAATATATCCATACATATATCTATCTATCTATCTATATATATATATATATATATATATATATATATATATATATATATATATATATATATGGAGTAATTGGTCATGCTTAAATGATGTAATTTCCAAAAATGCCCAACTAACACAACTGACCAATTTGCCAATAAACAATAACAAAAGATAACGAAGCACACACCCACACACACACACACACACACACATATATATATATATATATATATATATGTTCTATAGTGTTTTATAAGCAAGATAAAAGTAGGCAAAGCAACAGTAATAATGCAAATGTTCACAAGGAAAGAATAGTGTTGACACAGAAAATGGCTAGACACTAATGATCGAAGAATTTTCAAGAAAGAACAAAACTATGGTGGGCTATCTTTTTGGCTAAGAAGAAATCGCAGCATGTATATGTACGATTTATCTATAAATTACAGTCATTCCCAGACGACTGGGACCAACGCACACACACACACGCACACACACGCGCGCACACACACACATGCGCACACACTGTCGTGAAGTAACAAGACGCCCCTCACGTTTCTTGGGCAATTTAATTTTCAAGTCTTTTTTCACTGCTTTTTGGACTGTCTTAGTTGAAATTTCTTTCTTACGAACCAAACGTCTTATGTATTGAATTGGATCCTCTCTAATTGATCTCTCTAGATCTAAGTTGAGCTGATGATCCCTCTTTGACTTCCTGATCCAGTTTTCCCCTCTACTGTCCTTTCTTTTTTAAACGTATTCTTCGTTCTGTTGATGGTTTTTGAATGGACTTTCAAGATGGAAGCCAGAGTATGAAAATTGGTACCATTACAGAAGGCCTGAATGATCTTTTGTCTCTCACCATTGTTCACCTGGGAAGATATAGTGGGGTTGACACAAAACGATCTTAAGCCGTTCATTTTTAGCTGAATAACTCAAAAGGTTTTTCAAAGATTCTTACGACAAATAATATCAAGATTTTTAATCGTCTTATCCGAAAACCAAGAAAAACAGAAACTCAATTAGTTTGTTTTTTTAGGTATTATTTTGTGGGATAGACAATTATATTGTAACACGATTAGGGCAATTTTGCTGTTACACCCGTTATATATATATAAAGAAATAATGAGATTGCGTGTGAAATGATTAGAAACAAAGAGTTGGTGCGTGCGTGTGTGTGTCATAGACAATGAACAGGAAAAATAATTTCAGGTTAAAAGAGAAATGCAATTACTATTTCGGCAGCATAATGCTTCTTTTTTTTCTTTTCGCAATTAATTCTTGTTATCAATGAAAGACTGTCAAGGGTCTTGAAAACTGGAATCTTGATACCATTTCCATGACTCTGTCAATATCATTAGGTCAACTATTTTTATGAACGACAAACGACGCCCAAAGTAAACCTTACTGTTGTTTCTCAGGTGGAAATATGTGCAAACTCAGCTAATAAACTTTTATTGCAAATGCGTTGTTTGTTTTGTTTCTTTTTGTAGACTATCATATAACATTACAAATACGATGCCTTATAAAGTTACATAACAAAAAAATGGCTGATAATTTCCAGAACGATAATAGTATATGTATTTATCATCTAAGTCAGTGGTTTCCAACCGGTGGTGCACGGACCACTGCTAGTGCAAAATTTCGGTCGTCGTACGCTCCGGCCTTCTTCAGGCGGTTTCATGTCCCATGTTTAATGAATGTCAGTTATCTCTTGTTAATTCCCCTCTCCAAGTTCTCCACTGCCTTAACCAGGTATTGAACTCACAATCTTTGATTCCTGTCACTGGATATAACTAACGCCTTTATCTACTGAGTCATGTGTCCTTGAGAACATGGCACGTGGAATTAGAACAGTCTACCCAAGTGAGCGAAATAAAGGGTTTAATTCGACATTCCAAACACCTGAAGAAGGCCGGAGCGTACAACGGCCGAAACGTTGTAATAAATATGACGACAGAGATGAGGACAATAGTTCGAAAAATGTAAATAGTGTACATAATCCCTCATCTCAGAAATATAGACAGGTAAACAAAGCAATTTTTTAAGAATTATTGGATTTATTTTTAATCCGATATTAAAAGATACTTCTTTAGGAATAGCAGTGTTATTCCGCTGTACACTTTTTTCAGGTGTTATAATAGTGGATATAAATATATAGAGATTTTTTTGTAATTTTGGGATATTTTCAACTACTCCTCAAAGCCGTTGATGCTTCTCATGGCATTTGGAGAGTGGAAGGCAATAGAACCATCTCTGAACATACCTGTTCAAAGTTCTCGAAGTATTTTAAGGGTGCTGACTTGACTCCTTAAATAAAGTCCAGAATTGTATATTGCTGCTTTAAAACGTAGAAGCAAATCTGGCAACTTGTACTGTATTGGATTCCAAAGAATTTCGAAACATCAAATGGCCGCATATCTTGAACATGCTTCGAAAGCACACAGTCGATTAAATTTGAGAATTATTTTCATGTACATCAATAATTAAACATCCGAGGTATTTCTTTTTATTTACTAATTTGGTTCCCGTTTTTTTCGCTGGCAGCCATATGGTCAACTTCCAAATCTAAATTGTTCGTCCATTGAAAATACAATATTTATTAGAAAATCTATTCGATTTAAATAAAAAGAAGATTCATAAGAATGACTTAAAAGGGTCACACATTTCGTCTGAGACATTTTTCCTGTTACCCAAGGATTATTAGCACATTGAAATGGTAATTAACCTTCGTGATAGGCATCTTCATTTGATGTTGTCAACTTTTTCGTGTGTATGAATATTTTTATCCACTGCCAGACCTTAAAATGTTCTTTTAAAGACTTTTAAAAAATAATTTTAATAATTACTGAATAATTTAAGAAAAGTTCAATAATTTCTATACGGTTTAACAAATGAAGTTTCTTTATTTGCCTGTCTCTAATTTTATGATTTTGTTATTGAGTGTGAGGTAACCGTATTATTCCAGTGTCTTATTTCAAACTTAGTCAAATTTCGTGTTTTTTGTTAGTTTGTATATATATATAAATATATATATATATATATATATTAACTTGATTTTTTTAACTTGATTTTTTTTAACTTGATTTTGGAATAAAGGTTTACCCATCCAGTCGTCTGTGTTTTCTTTTTCGTTTCATTTTCTTTTTCTTTCCTTTTTCTTGTCGGTTTTTCTTTCTTTTTTTTTTGGCGGGGGGGAGGGGGGTCACGTGGTCATGATTTTATTTTTGTAGGCTATATATTCCGTTCCCACTTAACCTCTTTGGCCAGAATTCCCTGACGATCCGCTTAGGTGAAACCATGGTAGGCTCTTTAGGGTTTATTTTTTATATATATATATATATATATATATATATATATATATATATATATATATATATATATTAAATGACACAAGTACATTCACACACAACACAGACATACTTACTTATAAACATTACAACGGTCGGCTGAAAAGTTCAAAGGCAGAGTAAGATATAAATGTAAGTAGAAAAACCAGTTGGCAGACTAAAACCATATACAAGTGTACCAGAATACAACAGATGGTCGGCCAGCTATTGTATTCTGGTACACCTGCATCTCTATTAGTCTGCAAACAGGGTTGTCTACTCACATGTTGGTCAGCTGAATTTCAACCGACCCTCGTATATACGCGTATGCAAAGTCACTCATATAAACAGTATGTGACGGACAGGAAATCAGCTTTTCTTTTGTAATATAGATATTTTTCTATAGACACAGTATTTATCTGCAAAAGAAGTGTTTTCGGTTTTAAATTTAATTTTGTTTTGCATCAAAATTACTCTTGGGTTTCAGAATCTCTGTTTTTTCGCCCGCTGCTCTAACTGCTGAGCTATATTTGCAAGCTAGATTTTATTTTTGCCTCGTCGACGTAAATTTTAACATCAGTAAAATCTTATTAGAAAAGAAAAATAAATGCAACTTGCAGATAATAGAAAAATCTGATGATTCGTTTGGAGCGTCAACAGCAAAAATGACACAGACTAAAGCGAATCAAGATGGCGGCGATCTGTTGCCGTCAGCAAACCAGAACGTTTTGACGTACCTTCTGAAAAGGAAGACGCCATTTTCAATGGAATTATTTGCAAAATAGGAGAAATCAATATCGTGTGAATATCTTGCCTGATTAACTCCTCGCCTTTAAAAGAAAAAAGAGACTCTATGATGACAGTAATTGGAAAATATAGTAAAAGAAAATTAAAGACGACTGCATTCGTTAAAAATTTAAAAAACATTCAAGTTAGAAAAACATGAAGCTAGGCTTAGTCTGTCATAACATAGAACCTCAAGTGTCTTTAGATTATCAATAGCGTATTTTATAAACAGTCCTAGTTCGGAGAAATAGGCTTCTCGCTATGACCTACAAAGTTCACTTTCTGGAAGACATTTTAATCATTGATATAAGAAAGCAGCAGTTGTATACAGTTAACAGTTTAGACATTTCTCAACTGATTGGGTATCTGTGGCATCCAGACGAAAGCCTAGATCTGATGAAGTTATTTAAGAACATATTTTGAGTTCTTAATTAATGCTTTGGTTAATATCTCCAATAGTAAGTGGCTTATATAATTGATCCATACACCAAATCTTCGAATTCCACACCCTAAATTTAACAGTTTAGACATTTCTCACCCTAAATTTAACAGTTTTTAGAGTAAGTGTCATCCCTGTTTTCATTGCAATTACAGATCACAGTTTATATTTTGGCAAGGTTTATCTTGAGTCATACTTTATAGATGATGTTTATTTTCTTGTTCAAGATAATTTTTATCCTAAATGTTAATACCTATTTTATCAACATATCTTCTGTCCTTCTTTGGAGGAAAAAAAAGGAACTATGTTTTCTATTAGTAAATTTTAACGCCTCCAAACCAAAACTTCTCTTATTTAACCTCCAAAGAGAAATTTTTCTGTTCGCCATCACGCTCAACTCCTGGAGAGCAACACACTGTGGCTTTTTGGCGTCACGTTTTCAACTGATCTGAATTGGAACGTCTACATCGAATCAATACCTTCGTCTACTACAAGGAAGGTTCGATCACTGTGTCGTGCCAGTAAATTTTCCTCGTCAGAGTCCATCTTGTACATCTATAGACCTAGCATAAGTCCATGCATTGAATACTGCTGCCATATGTTGTCTGGTGCTCCTGCTATTCATCTCAAGGTTCTGGACAAAATCTAACCTACCTTGTCAATTATTTGGTGATTGACGTTATAAATTAGGTAGGAAAAAAAATAAAAAGTACAAAAAGCCCAAAACTGCTGCTGAAAATATGTCTTTTGGAACTCCAACCTTTCAGGAGGTTCCCGCGTAGTACACACTGCACCGGCGATGCAGATTCACGATGTATATTATTAGTTGACGACTGACAATGTAACGTCAGTTTAAAAATACTGTTTATTATAAACAGAGCATTTACTTAAATATTTGTATCTATAAAAAGAACGTATAAATATAAAAATGATTTAAAATAATTGTCGGATTTTGTCCATTTCATAATGTGTGATGTCATTTATTTATATTTGGATACGCATGGAGCAGATATGAATGTATGAGAGAAAATCATGGAGAATTGTAGTTTAAAAACAGTAAAATTGACTTTGCTAAGCGAAACGCTCTTCTATGGCTCAATCGGTAAAAGCACGTCAGGCTATATAACGGTTCCGTATAAGATACAGTTTCGATTCCTATCGGAGGACGCATATTTTCTATGAAAATTTCTCGGACATTCAAGCCGGTAAATGTTGTTAATACTGTTTATTATAAACAGAACATTTACTTAAATATTTGTATCTATAAAAAGAACGTATAAACATAAAAAATGTCTTAATATATATATATATATATTACAAAATCCTAGTTAGTAAAATTCAACTGTAATAAAGTTGGCAATTTAAAGTGCTCCATAGAATGTAGATCCTATAAAACATAAGAGAAAAATAAATAAAATAAAACCGATCGAACTAAAGTTTCAGCCTCAAAAATGAAGGATCGTCAGGCCAGATTCAAGGTTTATCTTCTGTCTCTCGCGGTTTACACCTTAAATATGGAGAACACATATGGGAGTGTCAGTCGGATGCCATATTAGCTATTAATCTTGTTTGGGCTCTCGAGGCGGTGTAATGGTTAGCAAGGTTGTCTCACTAGAACAATTACGATTGAGTAGTAATTTCGATCCTCACTGGGTGCTCCCTTCTTTCGGCCTTGTGCCACATCTAAGCTACGCTTGGAAAATTACTATTGTCTAGCTGCCACCTGTTCCAGCTAAACAGTCGAACTCTCTGCCTTCGGGCAGAGAGGAACCCGGACGAGGCTCCGCCGAAGGGCAGAGTCTCGTTCGGGGAGGTAGACAGCCCCTGAAACCGTTTATACGGGTTCGAAAGGGAATATTTTTACCGAGCCTACGGGCTCGGAGAACCCACGTTAAACCGGCCTTGTGCCACATGCAGCCTTCGTAGGGGGGGGGGTAGCTAAAAATATTAGCTATTAATCTTGTTTTGCATGCGAACATCCTGTCATTATTTCTTGCTCTGCTATTCAATAGAATAGATTAGGAAACATCAAAATCGCCGATTTTTCCTCCTGACACAACTTGTAAAATTTATTTCCCCCTGTATAGTACTTACTTTTCCTTACTATTCTTCATTTTTATTTCGGTTGGGTGTTCAGATCATCTTTTATTTTCCAGATATATCTAGACAGGGCAGTGCTATTTCGATAACTGCTCAATGTCAACGATGCTGCATGATTGCTGTATCCCATATTAAACGTTCCCTCAGTCGGACCAACATAATTCATCGGCTGGTATACAGCGTTGTCAGTCAAACATTGCTCATATGTAGGTATGGCAATTTTCTAAGTGTAGCTTAGCTGTGGCACAAGGCCGAAAGTGTAGGTCACCTAGTGAGGATCGAACTCACTATACAGTCATAATTGATTTAGCGAGATAAGCTAGTTAACCATTGAACCACGTCAAAGTGCCCAAATAGCTATTTTCTAAGCATAGCTTAGATGTAGCACAGCGCCGAAAGTATGGGACGTCCAGTGAGGATCGAACTCACTATTTAGTCGTAATTGATCTAGCCAGACAAATTGGTAACCATTACACCAGGTCAAAGTGCCCAAATGGCATCGTTCTAAGTGTAACTTAGATGTGGCACAAGGCCTATAGAATGAGGCAGCCAGTGAGGATCAAACTCGCTATGTATGTGGACGATACTGCGGTAAACAATGATTTTGCGTTGATTTATCTGTGCCTAGTTTGGCATAGGGCGCGGCAACTGAGCACCTATGCACCCGTAAACAGGTCTGCCAGATGAACTTTGTAATCATTTCGATTTTATTCGAATTAACTCGCTGTTTTCACTGCCTTGTTGTTATTTGGTAAGGCTAGTTTCTGTTTGACACAAGGCCATTAATATGGGACACAATGAGGTTCGACTTATGATTACTGGTTTTATTGCACCGTTAAATGACGGCTGTATAATGAAGAATTAGGATTGTCTTTTCGCGCGCGCTCGTGTGTGTGTTGTGTAGAGTGTGTCTGTAAGTATGAGTAACTTAAATGGAGTTAACGCTGACAAAAGAAAGACACAAGAACAATATATGATTGTGCAGTACGGTAGACAAAAAGCGACACAAAAGAAGTGTTGGGTGTTCTCTCCCGATAAGATGTCATGTAGGTAAACGGAAGAACAGAAATACGGAATAAGTTTGAAGCTCATACATCTAAACAGCGACGTTCTTATTGGCTCAGAACACTTACTTTATTGTTCTTCTTTCATATGATGTGCGCATCTTCAAGTTCTACACAACTTCCTGGCCTTCGTAGCGCTTAGGAAGGTTTCTCTGTTTTACTCCCCTTGCTGCTCCCTGTACTGCCTTACATTTATACACATTTTTTAGATAGGTTACAGTTTCCATCTGTCCCTTTTGACTTCAATATGGCTGGTGAGTGTCAAATGCATCAAGCCTTCTTTTTTCATCACATGTCCAAGAATGTCGAAGTCTCTTTTTTTGTTTCCATTTACTCTTTGATCACATGTACAGTCCATGGTATTCCCAGCATCCTTCTGTAGAACAACATTTCTTTTGCCTCAGATCATCTCTCTATCTGTGAGAAAAATACCCAACATTCACTACCATATGGAAAGACTTATATTGCAGACATATTCAGCACTCTTTTCTTTGTTTCTAGTCATTTTCTTTTAGTTTTTGGATGGCATCTTTTTTCCATTCCAATGCACATTCGGATTTTGGTATCACATTTTCCCTGATATTATCAGGGAAGTTAAAACACTAGCCAGATATTTTACGTTTTGTCTAATTTTGTTGTCTCCATTTTGTAGTTCGCTTCTTGGGCTTTTGCTCTTGCTGACAACTTTATATTCTTTCAACAACGCTCACCTTATTCACTAAATAAACCAAAATCGAAATGGAGTGGAGCCTTCTCAGTCCTACTTGAGGAATCCCTCGTCGACTGGCGATGTCCTCAGAGCTGTAGCCGTACTCCTCACGTTTGCCAATTGCAGTTTGCTGAGGCTATTTAACACATAGCTGGAGTTTTGAATTCCGGGTTGAGCTTCTCCTATGCAGATCGCCACCCAACACTATAGGACCCAGTGGGTTGTGCAGTTTGCCCATAGCTGTGGGGAGAAGAGATGAATTCGTACCTTTCCCATAGGCATTTGCCCGTAAGTGAATGTAAGGAACCCGACTGGAATTCGATCTCGACTCTCCGATTTCTCATTTCAAGCCGCTATCCACCCATGATAGAACACATAAAATAAAATACTCTCTCGTTAAGTAGTGTTTCTCATGCCAAGATGAATTAATGTTTAAAGTTTCCTGGCTAACAAAGTACGTGGATGGGAGATAAGATACAGTTTTCTACATCTGTTAACATTTCATTGGATTAAAAAGAAAAAAAAAAGGTATGTCACCCTCTGAAGAATTTTTCTTTCGATAATTACAAATCACTGATTTTCGACACACCAACAACCAGACCGCACAAAAGCTGATGCTAAAGAACACAACGTTTTCAATATCTTTTTGGCGTGATTATCAAGGCATGTAGAAGTTAGCCTATAAAGAGATATATGTAATAATTTTCTTTGTATTGGTTTTCTCGATTGACAAGGAACTTAGCTTCGGACAAATAAGCCCCATCATTCCATAACGACATATCCAGCCGACTATCCGACCGGAGTGGTCGTAATAATTCCACATTTTCGGCAAGCCTAAAAACACGACCCTATAAGAAAATCAGAGGACGTAAAATACAAAAATTCTTTCCACGTTTGTATTGTGACACGCAGAAGTTATCGGTGATTTTCAAGAAACCTGAGGCCTCAATCAAAAAAGTTATATCCCACCGACTTTCTGACAATGTATTCTAGTTTACTCCCGGATTTTCGACAACCCGGCCTCACAAAAAATAATATCATTAAAATTAAAGTAATATTCGATATGTTACTAGAGATCTTCGATGAAAACAGCACATGAATTAACGACTTAATTCCCGTGACTTGCCAAAAACCCCTTAAATTTAAACTTTTGAAACACATACGAACGACTCAGCTCCAAAAGATGCACAAACAATTCTTCAATGAGCAACATTCTTCGACGCACATTAAAAGCTTGATTCGACTACAGTAGAAAAATCAGCATAATTATTCAAGAAGCAACACTGCTCACTTAGTTAATATGGCTTCATGGAAACCTTTTTAGATAAAACGCGTTGTTGCGAAAGCAACGAACGCCTTTTTGTGCTATCCTATTTTGGAGCAGGCTGCATATGGAACATTTCCCAAATTAGCCGTTTTCGAAAAAGAGACTTCTTTTCTTCTTTGCATGCGTTTTCAGGGTTTTTTTTTTTTAACATTTCTGATTTGACCTTTCTAAAGTTTGATGCCGTCTATTTGGAACTGTTGCCAGGAATAACGCCAAACAACGCAGAGTTTTGGTTAAGTTTCGCCTGAAAGAATTTATACGAAAAACTAATTTGTTTTCTACAGCTTATTTCTGGAACCAAGCAAATAAATCCCCAGCTCCATCCAAATCATAAAACGGACTGTTTCAAACATCAAGTCAATTATCTACTCTAACTTTCATATCTTTATATATTGTATCAATGTAAAAAAATATCTTTACTTGAAAGATTTGTAATGATTTGATTTCCATATTTGGCCCGATTAAAATACCAATCTGATCATTCGATTAGTGACCATCAAAATACGTTTTTTTTCCCTTTTTTAATTCCAGGCTTTTCTGCCAACTGATCATTTCTGCGATTTGGTAAGAAATAATTTTGAGTCTCTTTGAAGCTAGTACAATTGGCAGATGGTGCTTCCTGCAACACAATTATTTCTTAAGTTAACCAAAATGACCTTTGCTCTCTGATCATTATCATTTGCCATGCATATTGAATACATATACGACTTCGACGGACATAAGAGCAAGTGCTTAAAAAGTTCTCGACCCAACACATTTTCCAAAATCAGTATTTTGAGATTTGGCATTTGAAATACCGATTTCTGATCGAGAACTTTTAAGCACTTCACACACACATATATATATATATATATATATATATATATATATATATATGTGTGTGTGTGTGTGTGTGTGTGTGTGTGTGTGTGTGTTATTAATTAATGAATATCAAACACTTAAAATCCTATAGGTAATAATTTTATTTCATGTTTAAAAGTGTTCTCTTTTAATATTATTTACAAATAATTTGTTGAATGAAATATATCAGTATTGGAATTTGGTCGTTGACAGAACCAGACGGGAATTTTTCGAATTTAAACGCAACTAAATAAAGTTTAAGCCCCTCCACTTTCCTCAAATAACATACTGAGGTCAGTATATCGAAATAGGTCAATACTCTGTCTTTTCCCACTCTCTAAATAAGATAGCAATATCTCTTGATTTTAACCAGGGATATATTTTCCATTTTATTTGTGATTTGTTTGTAGGTCTTGAAGATTGAGAGCTGCTTTTTTAGGGCTCTCATGAAATAAAAATTATTACCTATGGAATTTTAAGTGTTTGATATTAATTAATTAATAATAATTTTGCTCAGTCTTTCTAGAGCTCTCCCTAGATCTACATCCCCGGAAAATTCCATACGGATAACCATATTGTATCATTGCTCTCTCTCTCTCTATATATATATATATATATGTAATGTCAAAAATTATATATATATATATATATATATATATATATATATATATATATATATATATATATATTATTTTTTGACATTCATTTTTCTTGTAAAGGAGTCTTCTTTCACAGAATAGCGTATTTTATGTATATTAAGTTTACTGGCTTTTTTTTCTTAGTATGTTAACAAACATACTGCTACTGCTGCTTTGGATGTATAAAATAGCCAAAATTGTTATTGTGTTCACGATTTCGACTCAGGTGTTTAATCATCAGGATTGCGAGTAAAGAATCAGAAGAAAAGAAAATGAAGTATATTTCAAGCAACGCATCGTTTTAAAAGTGTACTTAATTTTTGTTAGAAACTAATTATTTATTTAGCTTTCAAACAATAAATCATATCACTGCGCTTCTTATGATACTATCAATTTTTGTTGTAGCATACCTTCGGACGATAATGGGTATGTCCCCATGCACATAAATACAGTAGTAAATACTGTATGTTGGTCTGCAGTTGGAGATTCGTCTCCAGCTTTGCTGGCCAAATTCTCTGTTTCCGAGGCGATATCGAAGGGCAGATCTTCGTCACATCTGACCATGTGGGCTGGTTGGTAGATATCCTGCAGTAGGGGATTAATCTCCAGCTGTGCTGGTCAAGCTCTCTGCCTCCCGACAGAGGGGATCTCTAGACGAGTCTATGTAGAAGGGCAGAGCTTTGTCTCGGGAAACAGCTACCCAACCCCGTTTTATACGGGGTATACGGAGAATTTTGGGACGAGGATACGGAGTCGGATACCCCACATTAAATTCGGCCTTGTGCCACATCTGACCACGTGGGCCGGTTGGTAAATATCTCAGTTGGAGATTGATCTCCGGCTGTGCTGGTCAAGCTCTCTGCCTCCTGGTAGGGGGCACCCACAGACGAGACTGTGTCAAAGATGAAAGTTTCGTCTCGGGAAACAGCTACCCGACCCCGTTTTATACGGGGTCTACAGGGAAATTTTGGCCCAGCCTACGGGCTCGGATGCCCCGCATTAAGTTCGGCCTTGTGCCATATCTGACCGTGTGGTGTGGTTGGTAGATATCCTGCAGTTGGAGATTCATTTGTAGAATTCACTTAACTCACTTCTAACAGTTGACTACTACATCTACGCGCCGCTGGCGAATCTTATATGTGTTGTTCTTGTCCTAAGTATTATCGTTCATTACCAACTTTCGTTTGATTATTCTATTCAGTAACCTTCGCTAGGTTACAACATTCTCCTTCCCTTTTCTGATGATGATTCTTGTGAGCCGAAATCCGGGACGCAGTAAGAAGCTTGGCTAATTTAGACATCAGGCAACGGCCACGTAGATATAGAAAAAAAATAGTTCAGCAATACAGGAAACTAGTTGTGTGGATGGTGTAATGGCTAACCGCTCAGACTGAGAAATCGGAGAGCCGAGATTGAATTCCAGTCGGGTTCATTAAATTCATTTACACACAAGTACCCATGAGAAATAAATCAATTTTTCCCTCCCGTATTCTGAATAGCAAGACAGACTGGGTCCTATAGCCTTGGATGGCAACCAGTCTGCCGCAGAAAGAAACTGATGGAAAATCCTCTGCCTATTCGGTCATGAATCGAAAGAGACATGATCGCTGGAGCGTGTATCATGTATGACACTTAACTGACTGACTGATGTCTTATAGCAGGCCTCAACAGCTAGAAGCATACATAGAAAGCGCCTGTAGAGCGAGGCGTTTCCAACTTGATGAAATTAGAAGGACTAATTAGAAAGTTCGGAAACAAGATCTACAGAAAAAAAGAACATGACGAAAGAGAAAATAATGGTTTTCTGTATAAGAAAAGAACAACTGACAATTCAAGGAGGCATCAAATGAAAAATGCATAAGTCGATCTCTTGAGTGTTTCTAATGAAAATGTAGATATACGCTAAGACAATAGGCAGGAAAAATTAAACAAGCGGGGAAACAAAATACACAAACACACATCCTGCATTTTATACATATATATATATATATATATATATATATATATATATATATATATATATATATATATATATAAGGCAGGATGTGCGTGCATAACGAATGCACGGCCGCAATTTTTCGACGGAATTGCACCAAAATTTACATGCACATGCTCCAAGTTAGCGGAAAGGCCAAGACCGACTTTGCATTTCCCAACTCCCATCGATAGTGGAAATAATCGATTTTTTTCATGCTTATGCGGCAGTTTTCATGTAGTTTGCGGCCATTTTCTACTGGCTAGAGTGACAGCCTATAGCTGGCTACCACGAATAGGCAGGAAGATTGTATTGGCCAGCGTGAGAGCCAACAGCTGACTGACACGAATGTTAACTAGCATGTTAACATGCAAAAAAATCGATAGTTGCGTTCGTCACAAGCGGGAAAAATTTAAATCTGCATGGCACTTTACTCTAATTGGCTCATTCACTTGCTTAAACTCAACATTGATTCTGATTCCGCAGAACTGGGTTCGGTGTGAAAAAGTATTTGTTGTTAACATTCTTTTTTCATTCAGTTTTTCCAATTACGAGTCCTTTTTTAAAGCTGATCGTTTTGTGTTCATTTTGTTTAGTTCTTTTTTCGTAAGAGATTTAATGTTTAGTATAGAGCCTAGAAAAAAAGTGGGAGATAGGCAAGAAGTAAGGCATTTAGTAACATCAGTATTGAATGAAAGGTTGTGATTGTTATTCCTCATTTTGAATGGACCTTCGGTGGCACCGATGTAGTGCATAGTGTTGTTGTTTGTACTTACCTTGGCCATGTATATAGTGTTCGTAAGTTGGCAATTTCCCTGGAGTGGACATGTTGTTCTGTTTCTGCAGTTGCATATTGGATCCTTGGTTAAATCTTTGTAGGTTGTCATTTTTTTGTTGTGGCTTTTAATTATTTCTGTTATGTTTTTTGTACAGCTGTAGCTGATCTTTACGTTATTTTTGTTAAATATTTTTGATAATTTGTTTTCTTCAGTGAAGTGTTTTTCTATTAAGTTTAGGAATATTTTGCCTATGTTCGTTTTAACAGTTTTGTTATATGGTGGATTAAACCAGATAATGCTTCTCTTTCTGTTTCTGTGTTTTGGCTGTGGAGGTATATATTGTAGTTGTTGTGTGTAACCACTTGCTTTTAGTGCTTCGTTGTATGGTGCTTTTTTACTATTGAAAATGTGTATGTTAGATGAGTTCTGCGATAGTCTGCGGCTGATTGATTTTGGTATTTGTTTGATGATAGAAGGTGGATGGTTGAAGGATGTGTGTACGTAAGTTGGGGTGTCATTTTCTTTTTTGTATGGTTCCTACGTGTTGTTGATCAGGTACTTGTTTGGAGGAGTAATAATAAATTCAACCACAATTTTGATTTTAAAAATACTACACTCATAAAAAAAGAAAATAACTCACTCAGAAGGAAAAATCCCCCAGAGTGCCGCCATTGAATATTACCCAAATATGAATTTATTCCCAGGCTTTTTCCTTATTTCACTTTTCTTATCATAATTACTACCGTCAGTATATATATATATATATATATATATATATTTTTTCTAGTATGGCCCGGCGTTGCCCGTGCTTGATTCAAAAATCGTACGACTCATACAGCAATCGCTATCACTTGACTTAAAATATTTTTTCCTTGCCTTTAAAGGAGTGACCTTTGACATCCTGATTGTTGAGAACAAGTACCTATTATCCGAATTCATACCAAACGGATAAAACAAACAAACCACCAACAATCACAATTTAATTTCAAGATACCATCAAAATAATTGCATCTATCATTATTATAATTGCACCACCATTAGTAATCACTTTTACTACAATACCTTTTAACTAACAATATTATCATTACCACCAACGCACAGCACCATCACTTACACATCACACCCACTATTAACATATAAATCCACTACAATCTTTATTACTCCCCCAGCATATTTAATACCTTAATACAATATGATCAGATATAATTTCCATATGTAACTATGAGAATAAACACCTATTACCAGGCAGCTTTAATATAATAACAATAATAATTTTGTAATTAAAAATCAAAAATTATAGCAATCTCCAACTACCATAATTTTACACAGAATACCTATTATCAGGATTTATACCAAAATAAATTAATACATATAACAAAATAAAACAAAAATAAAATAAAACACCAACAACCACTTCTTAGTTCAAGCTACCACCACTATAACTACATTCATGGTTTTATCATTCTCCCACCACCGTTACTAATCATTTCTACCAATTTACAATTTCTACCAATTCACAATAACTATTAGCTAACTATCATTGTCTCCAATCCCTTGAAACATTACTATCACATCATACCATATAGACCCGTTATTAAATTGAACTAAACTCTCACCCAGCACATTGAATATTAAACTAAACATCACCATATAAATTAACCAATAAGGATTCCAAATTTCTACCTGTTACATATACACAGTCACCAAAAACAAACAAATAACCAGCTTTAAATATAACAAATAAAGCCCCATTTTTTTTTTTCAAAAATTTAAAAATAAATATAAATAATAATAATTTTTACCTATCATAATTTTACACAAACCCCACCACACGCATATACATACATGCGAGGAAATATTTTCCAGCTGGAAAATACATATGACATGCACACATCAACGAGACATTTCCGACACACTTCCAGTGTTTAGATTTCAACATTTCAACATACAAATGCGTATGTATAGATATAACACCACCCGTATACATACATGTGTCATAGCCGAAACTGCCCACATATGTTTATATATGTATGAGTCCCGACGGACGACCAAGTATGTATATGTGTCTGGATACATCGATGTTTGCGTTAGTACGATGAATGACAAAACGCAGAAATTTCCCCCACCACTTCCACAATAACACCAATACACGCAATCTACATAAACCCAAATTTTTTAAAACATTAATCAGTTTGTCTGAGGATCGCTAAAGCGTGAAACCCAGGGTCACAAACTCACATCTATCCAACCAAATATGTTAGCTCTATCTCTGATATTGAGCGCTTTCTAATAAGTACCGCGCATATAATATATAAATAATTATACATATATATATTTGTTTATATTTATATACACTTTTCACACACACGCACACACACACAAACAAACACACACACACATATATATATATATATATATATATATATATATATATATATATGATTTTGTGGGGCCTCTTCCCTTTATCCCGATACCTTTCGCTATCCCCTTACAACAAACTCGGGCAATCGTCTGGCTGAGGCGTCGAAATAGGTAGGTTCTGTATCAATTTTTCGATTGCTGTCAAAGTTAAATCTTAAATCTCCGACACGAATACAATTCATACACCAGGCTTGAATAAGGAATAGCTCTATTTCAACTAACCGTTGAAATAGACCTATATACATATGAGGTAATTTTGGATTTTATTGTGAAATTTATATGCTCTGTTATAATAAATACATTGAGCTCTTTTCATGAATCAATTTAATATTTGATATTACTCGGATTTACTTGGATTATATACCATCCAGTTTATTACCTATATATATATATATATATATATATATATATATATATATATATATATATTCTTTTTTCTCCTCTCTCTCTTCTAGATTTTAAGTTTAGATCATATCGTTTTTTATTGTGCGTAGTGTCACCACAAATGTATACACAGGTTTCTGGTGTCTGTTTTTTTAATTTAAATTTAGGTCATGATTCGGTAGTGAGCTATGCATCGAAAAATAATTCATATTCATCTGTATCTCACTCATTTAAACTGTTATTTAAGTCCTCTCTTTAAAACTTCTCTCTGTTAAATTTTAATCCCCACCTTCACCTTTAGGCCTTCCTGTTCTCCTTTCTTCTGTTACACCCTCTCTCTAGAGCTTTCATTTCCTTCTCACACTTGTCTCCCTCTCCCACACGTACACTCTCACTAAAATTTTATTTTTTATACCCGGAGTTATATTTTCCGATTTCTTTTTGAATTTGTAGGTCTGATGAATTGGATTGTGATTACAATTCCAGTGTAATAAATTATAACTATGGAATATTAGTGTTTGAGCCTTAAAAATAAATATGCTAAAAATCCACCTTCATTCCTACCGTGCGCCGACGGCTTAGTGGTTAGAAGCTCCGACTGACACCAATTTCGATCCTAGCTAGAGGCAACCGGATGTCTAGCCACACTGATGAGCTATAAACAGCGAAACAGTCTGTCTGTGGATGACGTTATATATGTATATATATGTATATATATATATATGATTTATAATAACCTCTGATCCGAAAAGAGGGAGATGCAATATAACTTTTCTGGCATCCCATTCCAAGAAACATTGAGCAAATTAATCTCTTCTTATGAATCTCTGAAAGAAAACGGCTTTAAGTTGAGAGGCTTCTATTTCAAACAGGATATTTTCAGTGGCTGATCTGAACACCCATCTGTCTCTTTAAGCCTCTTAACATTGTTTCATTGTTCGTTTCAACTGATAAATTTATGACAACGAAATTGAACGACGAATCTTTAAGCCACCCATGAGCTTCGAAAAATTGAGCCAATCAAAATATTCTAAAGACTGCAGCGAAAAATGTTAAAGACACCGTAACCAAAAAGCTGCGAGAAAACTGCCAAAGAGGAATTGTAATAGAAACACTTAGGAAACTGCGGTAGAAAGTTTAAGGAAATTTTTAATGCTATGTAGTAAATGAAATTGAGAAGAACTTCAGTTGTAAGAAGCCAAAATGTATTAATTGTCAGCCGACTCGAACGACGAACTGGAGTCATCAAGTAAATACAATAATTTAAATATCTAAGTAATTTAACAGAGGGCGGAATATATGACACTATTGCATTTCAGTATTGCATTTTCCGTACCCTCTTAAAACATTTGCCAGATATTTAATTTGTTGTACCTGTTTGATTTTGCTATCTCCAATTTGTAATTTGCATGTTGGGCTGTCCCTTTTTACTAACATCAATGCATTCAGTCTAATCTATGAAGATTACTTCTCTTTTGCTTTTGAGAGATGGCTTGAGAAATGTGTAGGCGTTGTGAGTTTAGGCCCTGACACTGATGATTGACTTTACCGGCGATACATAGTAGCAGCAGCCAAAACTCTGATAGCAGCAGAAGCATATTGGCGTCTTTAAAGACCTATGCTTTCAAAAAGAAACTCTTCTTAATGACCATAACGAAAAGTGGATACTTAGACTGTACTGTTATTGATAGGCGCACCTTTTCCACAGCCAAACTTTTATTTCTTAGTTCCAATTTTATGGAATTAATATTTCATAAGATTTCAGCCTCTCTTGTATTTTACTTTCGTTTTCTAACGTTTTGTTGAAAACATATAGGATGGTCTAGAGACCACCTTGGTAGATGCATTCCACTTCAAGGGTTATAATTTAATTTAATTAGTTTCATTAATTTTTTTTCCATCATCATTTATCACAAAGTTCCAGGTCGACATCCACTTCGACCATTGGAACAAACTGGTCATTTACAATACCGGACAATAACGCCTCCCCCCTTAGCTGTGCTAGGTATTCTCCGAACAAAAAGCAATAAGTGTTCATGTGGCATTATGGGGCGCATTCACAGAATGATGTAAACCATTAATCACGGATTACCTATCTTATATACGCATGTGTTCATCTTTCGACCGGTAAACAATACCTTTCATCAAGCAGTTAACCTTCAACGGGCGATTTGCCGAATATTACATTTCTTCTCTGATGACTTTTTTCTTGAGTCATTTTCTCGATATTCGTCATGTTCCACGTACAGCTTTAACTATATATAGTTAAGTAACGAAAATCTTGTTAATCCCAAGGAGGATGAAATCCTGAGAGCTCAATGTTAAGTCAGAGCGAATAATTTAATTTAAAGAAAGTGGACTGTTTTTTTTAAATTTTAAATTATATATATATATATATATATATATATATATATATATATATATATATATGTGTGTGTGTGTGTGTGTGTGTGTGTGTGTGTGTGTGTGTGTGTGTGTATACATATATATTCATACATACATATATATGGTGGGAGCTGAAATATTCTTGGCCCGACCAAGAAAGATCAAATGAATTCTGACATTTGATCATATTCTCGAATATAACATCTTAATATTTTTTATATCATTTCACCCCCCACAAGGCAATAAAACTCCTAAGATGCAAGGGCTAACTGCGAGTGAAACAATCTAAGAAATACATTTACTGAGGAGAGAGGACATTAAAAGAACAGGATTCAAGGAGACAGAAAATTGTGATTTAGGTTGCATTTACCTTTTTAAAGATCAAAATTGACCAGAAAGTAAGAAGCCGGTAGTGAGTCCCACAAGCGAGAAATGCGAGAGAATAAACTGCTAGTTCTAACTTATGGTTACAGGTAGCAATTTCAAGTACGAAATGATAAAAGTTACCAATCCAGTAGTGCGCTTAAAGTCGATGTACAAAAGAGAAAAACTCACGGGAACAGTTAACATGCAAATAAGTCAATATATTATTGGCCTGTGAAGGTGCAATGACACACTCTCTTGGAGGTTAACATCAGATCTGATGATGAAAGGCAAAAATGTTTATCTAAGACCATTAAAAGAGAGTAATATCGCCCTAGAGGCACGAAAAATTAAGCCATTTTTTTAAGCCTCGGATTGAGGTCAACTGCCAATTAAACTTTATCAAACCTACAAGACTTATTAAGATAGGAGCAAATAGTTGTGTCATCGACATAGATACCGAATCGAGGGCTGATAACATCGGGAATGTTTACAAAGCACAATCAC
The DNA here is from genome assembly GCA_903632075.3 of Acanthosepion pharaonis. Taxonomy (NCBI): domain Eukaryota; kingdom Metazoa; phylum Mollusca; class Cephalopoda; order Sepiida; family Sepiidae; genus Acanthosepion; species Acanthosepion pharaonis. Next base: position 1,471,766 of record CAHIKZ030000117.1, read on the forward strand.
TTTTATCACATACAGGCACACAAAAAACACACGCCCCCCACATATATATATATATATATATATATATATATATATATATATATATATATACGCGTTTCATTAAAGACGACAAAGTACAACAAATAAGATTATTATTTAATTTTTCTTGTGTTCAAACAAATATTTTCTTTTCTGGACACAGAGTGAGTAGAAAAACTATAGCCGAAAGCGCTCGAAATTATAGAGCATTTGGACAGTTTAAAAAGCTTAATCGTGGTACCTTGTCTGTTGTCTTTAGTAAAACATGTATAATCGAAGGATTGCTACCTAAATACACAATATATATATATATATATATATATATATATATATATATATATATATATATATATATAATAACAATTTAGAAAACTTAAATTTAGACATTTCACCGATGAACTAGTGAGATAAAACTGATTCACGTTAAGCGGCTGTACTGTTAGTTTTGATCATGAGTGATCGATTTGATTCTTACGGCTTATCAAGACTTTTCAGGTTATTTAAAATAGAAAATATTTTTAGATTGTAATTATTTGTGGGGGGGGGAGATAATTAGGGTTTATTGATAACACTGTGGATACCGTGGACTGAACATGTGAACTACAACGAAGTTTTAGAGAAAATGGAACCAAAAAAAGAAGACAAATACTTAATCAGAGACTATTAAGGTTTCTGGGGCATAGAATGAGGAAAAAAGGCCTTGGAAAATCTTATACACACGGGACAGAAAGAGAGCAGGAGGGACAGAGGAAAACAATGCATGACATACTTATTGAGCTTCAGTAAATGGATGGTGGAACAAGGTTTAGGAGAGATTAAAAAAAAGATAAAATTTATTAACAGCTACAAAGGACAGAAAGTTATGATCACCTACGTCCGGAGGGGATACGGCACATAAGAAGAAAGAAGATTTAAACCTTACAAATGAACCCATAGTTGGTGGAAGAAGAGATAAGATTCATACCTATCCTAAAGGTTTTTGCGGGAAGGTAAATATAACGAACCCAACGAGAATTGAAACTTGGTTCCTCCTTTAACAATTCCAGGCAATTATTCATTACACCACCCGCACATCCAAGCTTATAGCAGCTTGTACTCTCAAGCGGTCACTAATCTCAGTACTAACCAGGCTCGATGTTGCTTAACTTCTGTGATCGAACAGGAACAGCTGTTTCAACGTGATGTGGTCGTAAACTAGTTCGGATTAATAATTATTTACCCTGAAACAGCCACGTTAAAATTTTTACTGTATAATTGTTGGTGTATGTGATTAATATTTACTACTGAATTAAGTGCATTGACATGTACCATTATGTTGAAAAATGTATATATTATATGGAAAATATGGGCTTTTCTTCGTAATTCTACAGACACATTGATATACCTCCTGACGTATAAGCATAAACACACGCACACACACATACACACATACACACTTCTATATATATATATATATATATATATATATATATATATATATATATATATTGTAACTAATAAAATCTGCATTTCATTGTAATGGTGATTTTTTTTATAAAAACACGCATGAACGCGGTCTATTATAATTATTTTAATATTTAATTTTATCTGTTGTAGCTATGGAAGTAAAAAAGGAAAATTACCATCACAACAAAATGGAAAGATAAGTAAATATAATATGTTTATATTATTCAATGAAACACACACACACATGTGCATATATATATATATATATATATATATATATATATATATATATATATATATATATATATATATATATATATATATATATATATATATATATATATATATATATATATATATATATATATATATATATATATATATATATATATATATATATATATATATATATATATACATATATGGACTCTCGTCGTGGATTCGTCGTATTCGACGTATGAGGGTCAAGCGGCTCATTTCCTCGTAACCTACAGTCCGGACACCAGCATATATGATTTGATTATAGTGGTGAAGGTTTGTGCAGAACCAACCACACTTTTTCAAAGGCCGAATACAAAGACCTGGTACACTCTGTGCCATTAAGTTCCCCAAACGACCCCCTGCAGTTGTGTGTGTGTGTGTGTGCGTGTGTGTGTGTCTGTGTCATTTTTAATTTTGTTTAAACGTTTTTTTTCATGGATACCCATATTCGAGTAGAAGGTCTGTTTTTTAATTAAACAGTATTTTTTTTATCCAACTACATCTACCGGTCTGAATATTCGAAAAATTTTGTTAGAAAAACTATGCATCACTCGGCAAAATTCGAACCTGCATCCCCTATGGGGGAAACAGATCATTAAGTTTGATGTGCCTGACCGTTACGCAAGACTTCCAATGAAAACCCCAAGCCCGAATAGTACATTTTGAAGCCACACATTCTCTGCCGATTCTTGAAACGACCATATCTGTTCTGTATCGTATCTTGACGTAAACAAAGAGAATTTATTTTTAGAAAATGGATTAATTCCGACTTATTTTTAATTTTATTTTGTTTAAACCTTATTTTTGATAGATACACATATTCATTTGAACACACACTTCTCGGCTGATTCTCTAAACATTCATATAGACAATCTGCAAAACACAGTCGTCATGACCTGACGATTGCGTTTATCATGAAACAGACTGTCGCCTCTGAGTGTTGAATTCACCCTTTTATATTTGCATGCGCCCTATCAATGATATTGAGCATTTTAATCCATAGATATAGCATACTTTAAAACTATATTTTATCATACACACACACACACAATATATATATATATATATATATATATATATATGTGTGTGTGTGTTGTGTGTGTGTGTGTGTGTAAAATATGATGGAAGGGACAGAGAAAAAATTCTTAATAGTTTATGAAATCCGGAAGTACTCAAACATTGGACAATTTATATTTCAGTATGTATACCGGAAGCCGACAAAATGCTCAGAAATAGCAAAAAAATCTTTTGTCATATTAGTCTTTAACCAAACTTGAAATGATAAAAAATTTGCGTCCAAATACACACACACATTCACTCTCACACCCCTGCCTGCCTGCCTCTCTCTCTCTCTCTCTCTCTCTCTCTTTCTCTGTATATATATATATATATATATATATATATATAAAAGTGAACTTTGAAGCCAACTCTTAGAGGCAACAGTCTGTTTCATGCTAGACGCAATCGACAGGCCACCTGACGAGTGCATATAGCATGAAACAGCCTGTCGCCTTTATGTCTTGACTTCAATGTTCACTTTTATATTTAGACACGCTCTATCTCCGATATTGAGCACTTTATCCCATAAATATAGCACACCTTAAGACTCTATTTCTTTTATATATATATATATATATATATATATATATATATATATATATATATATATAATGGACTCTCTTGTCGTGGGTGTCAAATGAAGATTCAGTAAAGTAAAGAGTTCTCAACTCTTATGGCAAACTTAACACTAATGTATCATTGAAAATTTGATCTTTAACTTCATACTTCACAAATATTGGCGCTGCACGATCATTCGTTGTTTTGCGAATCATTGCTTTCGTCTGTTTATAAAATGTTCGACACCCTGTCAATGTAAAGTTTTTTTTTAATTGTCTATTACTAAATTTTTTGATTTAATCTTTCTTATCATATCCCAAAATGAAAGTTGTCTTGAACGGCCACGCTACTAAATACCCCCCCACCCCGGGTTTTATCCTTTGACCTACTTTGGTCCTAATTTTTATCAACTACCTTGCCGATAAAATCAGTTCTCGACTCAGTATCTATGCTGGTGACTCAACTATTTACTCCTTAATGGTAAGTTTGATAGTTTTAACAAGGTCAAATTGGCTATTGATCTAGAAATGATGTTCAGTCTGTTGTTAAATGGGGCAAGAAATAGCCTGTTCATCTAAACACCTCCAAAACAAAACTGTTCTCTTTTAATCTGTTTAGAGAACCTTTTTGCGTTCCATCAGGATGGCTGATGTTAACTTTTAGGAGAGTCACTCATTGCGCATTCTCTGGATAGCGTTTTCCACGGACATGAAGTAAAATGATTCTATTGAATCATTTTCTAGATTTGTTGCTAAGAAATTTGGTTTAAATCATTCTCACTAGAATCTCTTTTACACCTTTATAAGTTTGCGATTCGTCCAGTCATTGCATCTTGCTGTCACATCTGGTTTGGTGTTTCTGCTATATATTATATATATATTATATATTATTGACAAAATCCAATGAAGAATCTGCAGTGTTCTTGGTCCTGGCATGTCATCTCGACTTCAGTCATTTTCCCACCGCCGTAACGGAGCTTCCATATGACTTTTCTATAAGGGTAACTGTTCTGATGTGATTTCTGACTTACCTTGACTTTATGAATTCAAGCGCGGTACTAGATTGTCAGTTAGGTCTCATTATTTCACTTTTGAAATGTTAATTGTAACTGTAAGTTCTAGGATAAGAGTTTTCTTCTTTCTCACTTCTCGCTCGCTGAACTCTCTTCCGGCTTCGTGCTTTCCAGTCAAGTTTGATTTCAAAAATTTAAATGCAACATCAATCGTCATCTTTTTTATTGAATCTTGTTCTTTTATTGTCCTATTTCCTTAATAATGATATTCCTCCGATTCTTTCACTTTCAGTAACCTCCTTGCGTCTTAGTGGCTTTATTGCCCTGCCTGGTTTGAAATGATACAAAATTAACATCGATTAACTCAAGTTCACATTTGATTCTTCTATACGAAAATTAAAAAAATTGACAAAGGACTAGCTTGGAAGTAATTAATTAATAACATCATTTTGTAAGAAACAAACTTACTTTTTTTTATATAGACATTAAGCTTAATAACACGAAACTAAATCTCTCAAACAACAAATATTATACATACAAATTGAATACTGCTGCCATATCTGGTCTGGTGTTCCTGTTAATCATCGTGACAGTATCCAAAGAAGGATCTGCAATGTAATCCATCCTGACCTGGCATCTCGACTTCAGTCACCGACGTGACGTAGCCCCACTCTATCTCTTCTACAAATATTTTCATGGCAACTGCTCTGACGAGCTTTTTTTTTTTCCTTGGTGCCCCGACTACAGGAATTTAAGCGTTCTGTTCAATTGAAATCTAGCCCCCCCCCGTTTACTACTGAAATAGCTAAATGCAATCGCCACTTCTGCTCCAACGGCTTCTTTTCTCGCACTTCGCGCCTGTGGAAATCCCTTCCGTTTATTTGCTTACCTGATAACTACAATTTTCAAAACTTTAAATGCAACGTTAATCGCCATCCTTTATCTTCTTGAACCCTGTTCATCTTTTGCCCTTTACTCAATCTTCCTTATACTCAGCATTTTCTCTCACTTTCACTCCCTGTAACCCCAATGCGTACTAGTGGCATTTCCGCCTTCCTCGGGGTGAAATGATTAAAAACTAAATAAAAAACTAAATATTACAAAATACTCCGGATATCTTCAATTGTGTGTCTTTGGGTGTTTTCTCTGAACGTGTATTTTTTTCTAGCGAGGATATGAGAGATTTTCTGTGAGGTGCGAATCTGCAACTGGTGGCTGTGAGGTTACCTTTCAAGTCAACCCGCTGATGCACCTGACTTCTCTGATGTTCTGGTGGGATACTGAGTATAAAGTCTATTTTGGTGACCTATGGAGTGAGGCCAGTACACGCTGTAGTCATCACAGGACAATCTCTCTTAGAAAACATTTCTTTGATGACATTAAATTTGATTCAGACAATGGTAATTCCTGGAGTGAATCATAGTCAAGAAAAAAGAGCCGAACTCGTATAAAATACTTATTCTCTATACAACAGGGAATGCTGAACAATCTTTCACAGATGAAGAAGACACCTTAATTCCGAGTGACATGATTCTACCAACGAATTCTGAGAATACCTTGAACAGAATGTATGAGCCATGATGAAATTTAATGGAAAATACGAACAACAAAGACAATTATACTTACAATCAGAATGAGTCATATGAAATATGTGTAACACGTAATGAAGAAAGATGGCCTAGAAAATTCACAGGACGAAAGTAAGAGAGGCAGTTTGGGTTTTGGTTTATTTTTTATGGCATAACAAACTCAATGGATTATTTAATGCCGACAAAATTTTTAGAATAGATTTTAATATGTATTCTTTGTAAGAAATCAGCTTGTAGGAGATCAATTCTCCTAGACGTATTTTTGTAAAGAGGGGTTTTGTCGAGATTCTGGTAATATTTTTTTAGAAAAATGTATTGCTGGTAATAATTTTCCGAAAAATGTTTTGCTGGTAATATCTTTTCGAAAAATGTATTGCTGGTAATAATTTTTCGAAAAATGTATTGATGGTAATATTTTTTCAAAAATGTATTGCTAGTAATATTTTTTCGAAATATGTATTGCTGGTAATATTTTTCCAAGAAATGTATTGCTGGTAATATTTTTCCAAGAAATGTATTGTTGGTAATATTTTTCCAAAAATGTATTGCTGGTAATATTTTTTCCATAAATTTATTACTGGTAATATTTTTTCCAAAAATCTATTGCTGGTAATATTTTTTTCAAAAACACTATTGCTGGTAATATTTTTTTTCAAAAATGTATTGTTGGTATTTTACTATAAATATCACTTTTTATACTGTCGTAGTATTTTGAGCCTAGTTTGGGTGTTAACTATTTGCCCATAGCTGGGACCCTAACAGGTGCTACCACCCCGTAAGAGAAGCAAAGTGAAGGACAATGTGCAACTGACATAATGAGTTATGCATGAATGCATAACCAAACTGCGGCAAAAGGTGCTGATAAAGGGTTTCAAGATACAAGAAGTTGTGGAGAACCATAATCAATTACAGCCTGGCACAAATAAGAAGATCCTGAAACATTATGACAGTAACTGGTTCATCATTAGGCCTTCATAAACCATTCATTCTTACTGCAAATTTTTGCTTTCAAAATCAACGAAGCACACGTAATATGTGTCGAATGCGAAAGAAACTTATCAGATCCTTATAAAATATTAAGATCGTATTGTGGAAAAATATATTTGATAAGTAAATATACACTGAAATTCGTGAGGTGGGGCGTCTCAAAGCAAGGGGTGATAACTGAAACGACTGCTGTATAAACTGTGATTACGAAGTGAAAGACTTTAGACGTGAGGGTTAATGAAATTTCAATCAAATTGAGTAGGTGTGACGTCACAACACTACAGGCAAAAATTCTCGTTTTCAATTTCCGATGATTCCGTAGCAATTCGTTGAAATAAAAAGTTCGGTTGTGATTGATGAATGTAAAATTCCAGTGGAAACGACGAGAAGAATGGAGAAAATGGAGAAAGAAAATAACTGACAAAAAAACACTTCATTACGACATTTTTTTTTCTCTCTTTCGTCGAGGAGTCTTCTCAAAAGAATAAGATTCCTTTCTTCTAAAGAGAAAACTGCCTTAAGAAGTGGGAATATATTAGATTGTTCGGAAAGTAATGTCTTCTTTGTAGACGGGAACAGAACTCCTCAGAAAGTAACAAATGTCAAATTAATTTCTCTAAAAAGGCATTATTAGCAATGACAAAAGCCTGCAGTAAAACTGATTCTTTTATTCCTTGTTGAAAGAATCGAATCTTCTGAACAAAAAAGAAACATATTTCAAAATCTAAATCAAGGCTCCTTTTTATTTCCTCATGGTGAGCAGCCAGTATATTTATTTTTGTATATTCTTTATCTTTGTATACTATATTCCTTCAGGAACAAGGTTCTCCACGACCTCCTGTTTTCATTGTTCGCATTTTTTTTTTTTTTTTTACTATTTCTTTGCTCAAATTTCTCAAGTAGGTTACTCCCATTCTTGTTAAACTTTTCTTCCCCTTGATGCATCTTGTGAGTGTTACATTCTCCAAGCATATCTTGCTAATGATATTACCCAAAATATATTCATCTGTCTCTTTCTGACAGTTAACAGAAGTTATTTTGTAGCTCTTAGTTTCCTTAAAACTTCCTCATTTGTCACATGTTCTCTCCATGTTATTTGTTGATAGAACGGCCACAATCAGTTGTTTCAAGATTTTTTTTTCTTCTCCAGATTTCGCGGGTTTATTAGGCATTACTTTCGTTTATTACGAACGCTTAAAATTAGCGAAGACAATCACGGATTATTTTTCCTGTTGGAAATAACTGGAAAGTAAAGAATTGCACAAGTTCAGGTGATTCTGCATTTGGCAGTCGGGAATAATCTCAGATCAACTGGTTTCCCTTTACTGGCATAATACTACATATAGCTGTTTCTAACTTTGTAGCTTCATAAGTTTTTTTCGCACTATAGGATAAGTAAAGTTGAAGCTACGCCCGATAATTTATTTTCACTGGATGCAGTTTGGAAAGGTTAATATCGTAAAACCAAATTATAACGACAGATTCACAAAGACTTTGTTCCGAAGTCGTTTGCTTTAGATGAAATCTCACCTGGAAGGTGAAAATGACGAGACCTTACTGGAGGATACCTTTATATGAAAGACATTGCTGACAAAAAGACTGTATTAAGCAGCACGATACAAACTTAAAGGTAAATTCAAAATAATAAATCCTGGTAGGTGTTCGAGTTCTCTTTGGATCATTTCACAGTATCGGTTGAATAAACGAACACTCATTATCACTTTCGTAATGCTCGTTGTAGTAGAGACTTTATAATCGCAGATACAATTATAATACGCTATTGAACAATACTGGTGTCAGACGCCTTCGAATAATCTCGCACTAATAGTATTTCCTCGATAATACTCACTCGAATAGTAATAGAGGATAGAACAGAAATAGCAATCAATTAGACACACGCTACCTCCCATATATGCGTTTCCTCTATGGTCACGTGGTTTACTTAATTCAATAATGGGATCGCCTGTGTTTGCTCAATGGCGATCTATGTTCAAACTCAAGTGTGGACAGCGATCATTTATTCCTATAAAACACTTATCTTGGTCACCTCGAGGCGGTGTAATGGTTAGCAAGCTTGTCTCTCTAGAACATTACGACTGAGTAGTGAGTTCGATCCTCACTAGGTGCCCCATATTTTCGGCCTTGTGTCACATCTAAGCTACGTTTGGAAAATCACTTAGCTTACGATCAAATTCACGATGAAAACACCGGTTCTCGTTCGATCACACAAGTTAAGCATCGTAGAGCCAGGCCAATACTTAGATGGAGGACCGCTTGGTACAAACTGGTACTGTAAGCAGACCTCTTGGGCACCTCGAGGTGGCGTAATGGCTAACAAGCTTGTCTCGCTAGAACAATTACGACTAAGTAGTGAGTTCAATGTTCACTGGGTGCCCCATACTTTCGGCCTTGTGCCACATCCAAGCTACGCTTGTAAAAAAGGGGGCACCTCGACGTGGTGTAATGGTTAGAAAGATTGTCTTGCTAGATCAATTACGACTGAGTAGTGAGTTCGATCTTCACTGGGTGCCCCATACTTTCGGCCCTGTGCCACATCTAAACCGGGCTTAGAATATTGCTATAACACTTACCTTTATTTTTTTTTAGCTTTAGCTATTGAACAATATTTGTACAATATTTTTTACCGGAGAAGGCAAAAAATATCTGGATAATTTGCTACTGAATGATAATATTGTAGGGTTACAATTCTTACCCAATTAAAAATTATATTTAATGAGGATAACTATACAAATTTAATTATAGACTACTACCCTTAATTTCCTGATGTATATATTTTATAAGAATAAAAAAAAAATGTTTCCTTTTTTTTCCTTTTTCTTTTACTACACAGAAGAGAGTTTTATCCGCGAGTGGGACGAATTCAAGGATAATCTTTATTGTATTATAATACGTCTCAAATGATGAACTAATGACTTACAGGGGCTGTATTCATTGGTATTTGGATGTGAAGAGTTTTCCTAATGGTTAGCAGCATAGAAAATCAATACTCGGTTTCAGAATGTTTCTAATTCAAAAATGTAACTTGGAAAAGATCACGATCTACATCTTTAACTAAGTACAACCTGTCAATATTATTTAAAATGGAGTTGGATATAGCCGAGTAAGACAAGCGGTCTAAGAGATCCTGAGAAGGTTTCAGTAATATATCAAAACGAGGTATAATCTAATTGAAATTTAGTTTACGACAACCCACGTTTGGCAGACATTTCTGCCAGAAGTGTGTATTATGCTAATCTTTCAAGTAGAGAATAACAGCCTACCTTGAAAATCGGCATTAAAAACGAACTGTTGGTGTTTGTATCTCAGCCGACAACCAAGCGAAATGGGTAATTTTGCTAACCTTACAAACAAGAGGGTAAATTGCATTGAAAGTTAGCATCTGACTGATTTAAATCATGGCATATCAACACTTTATGGGTCATTTAATGCCGAAATTTAATTTTCTCAGAAACTTTGAAGTAATTCAAAATATATGTTATACTGCTTTCACAACGATGAAGGAAACGTGGTAGATGATACTCAGCTTTTGTGCATAGACATGCTTTTGTGAACATGAATACTATAAGCGGCGTTGTGTGTTTTATATTGTGGTTTTGTTGAAGTTATATTTTAGAATACAGTTTGATTTAAGAAATTGTTGGATATAATATGGATTAATGTCACGAAAGAGTTTTTTCACGTTGGTTGTTTAGTTGGTTGGTTTTGTTTAACTTCATATCAACCTCTTTGGGTTATTTAATGCCGAAATGTAAATATTTTGAACAATGCTATGGCTTCAACTAAATATATTCTGAACGCAGTTGTATGCCTTCTGATATGTCCCGGAAAGTTGCTAATGTTTGTATCTAATATCCTATATACAGTGCCATTCCTACGCATAACCTGTTGTCTCTTTCTCATTATCTTCAGAATTGAATCTACCATCTGCTTCTTGTTTTTCCTTGTCTCTCTTTCCTTGAGATGATCTCGTTCCCTGATGGCGCAAGAACTTACCTTAAAGTGTTCCACTCCGTTTTTATTTGCTCTTAAGTCCGTTAACATACATCAGATTTCAGTTTGAGTCTTTCTCGAGTCTGTTTTTCTTATCGAGTTGCTATACTACACCTATCCAGTGTTGTATGACATAGCCTCATCTGGTTATAAGGCCATTAAGCGTTCATGAATTCTCAAGGTTGGGGCAAACTAGAAAATGCTCCATAGCTTGTGATTTCCTGCATTGGCTGTTGGGATCATCCTCGGTAGCCTATCCCCATTTTTGGTGCCAGGGGCAGGGATTTGTAAGTACAGCGTACGAATGTAGCGTGGAGGAAGGGTTGGCAAATCCGAGAACTCATCTGACGGAGACCGCGACGGGAAAGACCCTTTGGTGAACCTCGTTGTATTGGTGACAGGCTTTGATTCGGTTTTCTTTAATTTCCCTAAGTTTATTCTTGTATTATTTAACAACAAATCTGAGTTTGCATATGGCTGGTTGGTGATCGTTTTCACAGTCGGCTCTTGAATATGTTTCAGTGTCTACAACTGCCTTCCGGAATTTTTCATTGATTTGTCTTGTTCCTTCCTAAATGTTCTTCATGTCCACAAACGTTTTGGGTGCTTTCAAACAAGGCGATGGTTACTATTTGATTGGTTGCTGTGGTTACTGGGGAATTTCTCTTCCCGCTCGTTACGGGATCAACCATTTCACCCTATCTTTTCTTTCCTACGTTAGCGTTTACGTTTCCCATAATGATAATTTCCTGTGATTATCCAGAGTGATATAAAATCAATGTTTATTACTCTATGTGCTATGAAACTTATCAAATTTAATGTTTAATATGTTCATGTTCATAAGATTCTGGATAGTACTATCGATGCAATATCTTTACATTTCCATTTTTACGCTTTTATCTCTTCTATTCGTCTTTTGCAGAGTCATAATGTATCTTGGAAATAATTGTAAAATGTCTTTCTGTTGGCTCCTCCACAGTGACTTTATTGGGACACACCTCTAGTTAACTGGTTGTTGATTCATTAAAGTTCTTCGATTCTTTTAAAGGTTTTATTTTTTCTCCTACATGGTTTACTAACCACCCTTTTCGCACCGTGTAGAGAGGATGGAAGGAGCCGGTTTAGTCGCTGGCCATACGGTCAAAACAAAACTGATTTGATTGTAAATTTTGACGTAGTTAAAGTTAAAAACGTCATAAAACATTTCGAGGCACAATTCCCCCGTATTAAATAGCGAGTCAATAGAAAAAAATAACCCACTGTTGGGTTCGACAATTCAAAGTATTTACCTGGCAGAAAAGAATCTGAGAAGTTATTAAAAACTACGGAGACTCTATATTCAATTTGGTAAAGGTACGAAAAGAAAAAAAGTTAAATTAACAGAATCGAGCATTTCATCAATTAGAATGTCGTTCATGAGAAGCAAAATAACGTTGTAAACTGTTTTTTTTTTTATTATTTTAAAGAATTTTAGAAAAGTATTGTCCTTTACTTTGACGGGAGAATGTATCTCAAATGAGGAGACACACGGTTCAAAACCTATCGGTAAAAATAAATGAAGGTCGACAAAAAATTCCCAATCAGTTATTGATTTCGATGAATATCGAGTGGCTACTAGAAACGTTTATATTACAGATTTTGTATTTACACGAACGGAAGAATTTGAATGATTTAATAGCTTAACTGGAATTGCGAAAAATTAAATCCATGGTCAGATATGCTACTAATTGTACCAATAAAATACATGGTCCCATTATCGTTAAAATTTATTCAATTAATTGTACTTCATTTCCGTTTCCGTTTCCTTCGATAAAACTGCTTCCTTTCTGAAAAGCTTTTTGGCGCAATGACTCTACTAAATTTCCTTTTTTTTTTTAATAATAATATTGACATTTGCTTATTTTCTTCTTCAAGAAAACTGGTATGCAATTTTTTAATCGATGATGGAAAGTATTGAGAGAGAGATAGAGAGAGAGAGAGCGAGAGAGAGAGAGTGAGAGAGAGAGCGAGAGAGAGAGAGCGAGAGAGAGAGAGAGTGGGGAAGAAGGGAGAGTGAGGTAATGAGATAATCGTGGAAGCTTGGTGCCAACTAATTGAAGTTGATTTGTTCCGCTCATATTGGTTCATTTATAGTGATTTAATTAAGATATTTCGCAAATCAGGTCACCAATGTTGATACCGAACCAGATCAACGTTCCTTCCGGAATTAATTTCTGTCACTTCCGGATTTCTTTCACTTAGTCAATTTAACTCCATCCGTTCATCTGCTCTTCCGTCGTATTTCAGTTACAAATTTTGATACATTATTTTGTTGTATATATTTTCTTCTGTGTGTGAAAGATGTTAGATGTGAAGGGAAGTGCGCAGCCACTGCATGGTAGGCTAGGAGGGTTCAGGAGATGGGGAGCTCTTGCTTTTCTCTAGGCTCTCTTCGTCTCTTCGATTTATATCTGTCTATATTTCTGAGATGAGGTATTATGTACATTATTTACATTATTCTGACTATGGTCCTCATCTTTGTCATCATATTTATTATAACGTTTCGGCCGTTGTATGCTCCGGCCTTCTTCAGGTGGTTGGAATGTCGAACTGAACCCTTTATTTCGCTCACTGGGGTAGACTGTTCTAGTTCCACGTGCCATGTTTAATGGATGCCAGTTATCAGTTATCTCCTGTTAATTTCCCTCTCCAAGTACTCCACTTCCTTAACCGGGTATTAAACTCACACTGTCCTTGACACATGGCACAGTGGATAAAGGCGTCCTTGTCATATGGTACAGTGGATAAAGGCGTCCTTGACACATGGCACAGTGGATAAAGGCGTTAGTTACATCCAGTGACAGGACCCAAAGAGTCTTCGATTTGTTTTCTGCTGTTTTCGAAGGTTGTTGTTCTGTCGTCGATTGCTCTTCTCCAATTGTTTTTTTCTGCAGCTTCCATTTCCCAATTAACCGGATCGACTTCTGTCTTCTGCAAGATATTTTTTAAGCTGATCCTTGAATCGACGACGTGGGACTCCACGTGGTCTCTTGCCAGATGTAAACTCCGAGAAAAGGATTGGTTTCGGTAGGCGGATGTCTGTCATTCGGACAAAGTTTTCCGGACCATCGGAGTCAGTGGCGAGTCCTGATGGTTTCTTGGCTCTCCTCCTGTCCAAGAAGGAGAACTTCGTTGTTCGTGATCCGGTCCTGCCATATATATATATATATATATATATATATATATATATATATATATATATATCACACATAGTATTGCTGTTAATAAAACAGAGCTCGATGTAATACAAGAGATCTATTAAGTACATAATAAGTATACATATTATTCCTCACTAATAGCACGACTCGGAGTTGTCCATTGCAATCTTCAAGTGGTGAGTATAGACTAGCAGTTACGTAATTTAAATTTTTAAAAATATGTGTGGTTACTGCAATGTTGGCGTAGCTTATATCTATTTTATGCCTTCATGTAAACATCAAGTCGTTTCTCTTGTTTAATAAGCAAGGGTTTTAAGATAACCGATTTTTCAACAAGACTTAAGTTATATTTATTTCCTTTCTCGTTATAAGATTTGGCTCTAGCTATAATATCCCAGGTGATAAAAGGTGAATTACCATCATTCTTTAATTGCCAGAAAAATTTGGAGAGAGCACTGCTGTTTTTGTATGTTATATTACCTAAAGTCATTCGATGATGGTAAAAACGGATTTTTAGTGGAATGAAAATAAAATTAAACATCGTTCCCAGAATGTATGCTCGCTTGGTATATAATATTTTCAGTCACACATTTAACATTTAAGGGACAGATCATATTTTTTAGGCATTTGTTTTTAGAAAAATTTACGTTGTCTTTTTTTGGACATATATTTGTTTAATATAATGTTGTTATGTTGGGACATGGATTTGTCTATGGCTGATTTAACATTATTTTTGTTAAAAATCTTTTTTAGTGTTGGGGAATAGTTAAAATGCTTATGGATTAAATTTAGGAAAATTCTTCCGATATTAGTTTGAACATTACGATTAAAAGGTGGATTAAACCATATAATGTTACGCTTACGGTATTTCTGTTTATTTTTACCTTCTTTGTTATTTTGTAAATACTCAAAATTTACTTTGCGATTACTTAATTCTAATGAATTTATATATTTAATTTTATTATTGTCAAATTTTTTCTTATTGCTGGAATTGGTAGTTAATCTGACTTGAACTGATGAATGTAAATTATCTAGAATTTTGTAGTGTTGATTTGATTCTTTACAATGGTTACATAGCTGTTTGGTATATGGTTTGTAATAATCATTAATCAAGTCTAAGGTCACATCGAGAAAGGTGATCACTTTACCATTGGTAGCAGTGGTAATATTTAATTCATGATCTTTAAAGAATTTTATCAGTTCCTTTCTCAATCGGTCTATAATTCATGGCCTAATTACACCGTCATCTCTATAGAATCCGGTGTCCTTAATGTCGAAAATAAATCTTATTCGCCATAATAACAAGATTCCAACAAGTTTGTATGCCTCCGCTGGATCAAATGCTCCCATAGCAATATTAAAATCTGTTTTTATTAATCATTTCACCCCAAGTTAGGCGATAGTGTTACTAGTACGCAGGCGCTTACGAGGAGTGAAAGTGAGAGAAAAGACTGACTGAGAAAAGGAGAAAAGATGAACAAGGTTCAAGACAACAGAAGATGACAATGGACGTTGCATTAAAATATTTGAACATTGTAGTTATCATGGAAGCAATTAAGCGGAAAAGAGTTTCACTGTCGAGAAGTGTGGGAAAAGAAACTGTTAAAGTAGACATGGAGATTACATTTAACTATTTCAACAATAAAAGGGTGGGACCTAGATGCCACTCTAGTAACATACTTAAATTCATGTAGTCGGAGAACCAGGGAAAAAACCTCGACAGGACAGTTGCCATGAAAATATTAGTAGAAAAGACAGAGTAAAGCCACATCGTCTGAGAAAAAGGAACTGAAGTCGAGATTCTAAGTCAGGATCGATTACATTGCAGATCTTTCTTTGGATTTTGTCAAGAACCTTGCGATGAACGGTGGAGGAACCAGATCATATATTGCAACAGTGTTCAATGCACAGGTGAATGGTAGATTTGTAAATGTGAAATATGGGCTCTGACGAGAAAAACCTTCTGGCATGTCACAATGAACCAATTTTCATGCCGTAGATGCAGCTATTGATTCAATTTGGTTGTTCCACTTCAAGTCAGTTGAAAACGTGAGGCCAAGAAGGCACACAGACGCTCTCCTGAAATCGACCATCAGCGATGCTGTTGACGGGTATAGAAGTTTCTATATGGTGGTTAAAGGAGAGCAGTTTAGTTTTGGAGGCAAAATTATATATATATATATATATATATATATATATATATATATATATAATACGTAAAAAGTTAATGGTCATAGTTGAATTAGACCAAGGAGTAGTAGTATTAAAAAGTGGTGAATACACCCGTGACAAAAATTCGATACCTTGGTTTCAACTTTACGGTAAGGTCAGGCGATTTTTATTAATTTAATTAATTAAATTAAAAAAAAAAAACAAAGACAATGAACGCTATATTATTTTGAAGAAAAAGAAGAAGTGGGAAGAGAAAAGCAAGAGTATTACAAATGTATCGGTGGGGAGTTAATTTGAGTGTACATACTTTTTTAACCAGCCTCATATGAGCTTAATAGGATTTTTTGTGTGAATGCAACGGCTCATGACTTTTGATCTGTGGTTTGGGGATCCGAAAATGTCATTATTGCTAATTTTCCTGTTGGCAGAGATTGTATATTTTCTTGTGGATATTGTAAGGCTTTTCCTTTTTTTTAATTTTCCATCTTACAATCAGATCCTTGCTGCTTTCTTCTTTTAAATTCCACACATGGTTAGCTAGTTTGGTAGAGTTCCTAAGACATACTAGCTTAAATGACGACCTGTGATTGTACCATTTTTATTTGAAAGAACCTTCAGTTCATCCTATGTACGTGTTATTCTGACCATTAATATCAATAACTTCTGCTTTATAGATTTATTGCTTCGGTTTTACAAGCTCCATCTAATGGACATCTATTTTTATTTCTACAGTTGCATAAATTACTTGTGTTAATTATATTTTGCTGCGCGTTAGTTTAAAAATTTCTGACGTTTTGTCTATTATTGTTTCTAAATTACTAGTGCAGATGTAGTTTAATTTGGTTGTGTTTTTGTTAAAGATTTTATAAAATTCTGAATTTGGGGGGGGAGTGTTTAGCAAGTAATTTGAAAAATAGTTTCCCTATTTTACATTTTACTTCTATGCAACTGCAAATCTTTCTTCGTGATTATGATCAGGACGAAAGATTTATCTCTCATTTATGTCTCTCAACAACACCGTAGCTCACAAACAGGATGGAGCGGAATGGCCGAAAGGAAAAAGAATGACAAATATGCTTTATTCTCAGATAAACTTTTATATACTACGGCATAATCAAAATCACATATAGGCACGTCCCACGTGGAGAACTATATATCACATATATCTACATAGCAAATCAAAGTATGAGGAGAAACAAAAGGAAAGGTCTTACATATAATTTGGAGATATTCTTGACTTGGAGAATCCATTTTTAGGATTCCAGATTTAAACGGGCCGGCTTCATCTATGTCCCAGAGGGAAACGGCATCATATGCTTGTAAACTGGGGACTTCTCGCTTGGTTGCTATTCACAAACTGAAAATCGACTGCCGCTTTGGGTCACTGTATGGAGTGACGTCACGAGGAAATCGACATGTGACCCCGAGACTAATCTTCCACCAAAGTGAAATAAGCGCCTACAACAATACAAATAATAATAATAATAATCAACAAATAACTAAGTAATCCATAGTAAATAACGAGTAAAAATTTAACAATGTTATAAAATAGCTTGTTCTAAACTCATTCAGATCCACAATTATTCCTACTCAATAGCCTTTAGAATAATTTGGAACATAACCATTACCATCTATCGTAAGTGTAATACAATAGAACTTACTATTCATAATACTCAACTGATTAGCATATATAAATAGTCTAGGCAAAATACAACATACATGGCCTGAAGATTGCGTTCACGCATGAAACAGACTTTTGCCGCTTGGTGTTGACCACTTTCATATTTACATATGCTCTATCCCTGATATTGAGCAATTTTACCCATAAATATAGTATGTCGCAAAACTATTTTCACCAAACACGCACAAACATATATATATATTTTAAGACATTTTTTGTATATACTTTCTTTTTTATAGATACAAATATTTAAGTAAATGCTCTGTTTATAATAAACAGTATTAACGACAGTTACCGGCCTGATTTTCCGAGAAATTTTCATAGAAAATATTTGTCCTCCGACAGGAATCGAACGTGTATCCTATACGGAACCGTCAATTAGCCTGACGTGCTTTACCGACTTAGCCACAGAGGAGCGTTTCGGTTAGCAAGGTCAATTTTACTGTTTTTAAACTACAATTCTCCATGATTTTCTCTTGCACATTTATATCTGCTCGATGCGTATCTAAATGTAAACAAATGACGTCACACATTATGAAATGGACAAAGTCCGACAATTATTTTTAAGACATTTTTATGTTTGTACATTCTTGTTTATAGATACAAATATTTAAGTAAATGCTTTGATTATAATAAACAGTATTAACGACATTTTCCGGCCTGAAAATATGCGTCCCCCGTTAATACTGTTTAATATAAACAAAACATTTACTTAAATATTTGTATCTATAAAAAACAATGTATAAACATACAAAATGTCTTAAAATAATTGTCGGACTTTGTCCATATATATATATATATATATATATATATATATATATATATATATATATATATATATATATATACGTCCGTAAATAAAAGATGGAATACATGAAATCATTTGGATACTGAAGACATTGAGGTCAATTTGAAAATTATTAAGAGTTAATAGCATTTAAAAATATATCCGTGAATAAATTCAATGGGATTTGTAGATGGGAAGAATGTGAAAATGAAATTTAAATTTGACCCTTTGAGACAGAAAAATCAAAATGAAAGAAATAAATTTGTGATGAGAAAAATAAAGCGCCTCTTTCCAAAGTAAACAGTGAATACTTATAATTCCCAATACAATTTATGATTATATATTATTTAGGTATTAAGGAAAGTGCAGAATTTAATTAAAGTTTATAGAGACGTTTAACCATTATCCATTTTAATTTTATTTTCTTTATGTATTAACTTAGCGAGAAAAGATATGTTATTAAAACCGACTTTTTCATTAATCAAATTGGATTTGGATGCTGTAACTGATTTAATAATTCTTTTCAATGTTTTATCGTGAATAAATTTAACCCTTTTAAGATATTTCGTATCAATCACTGGTCAGTACTAAGATGGGTGAATGCATAAGAGTTTCACGTGCTGTAAATGTGGATGCGCCGGTGGTGTAATGGAAAAAGGGCCAAAATGAAAAATCAAAGGGCTGTTCGAATTCTAGTAGAGTACGTTACATTCATTCACGTGCAAATACACTCGGAAAAGATATGACATATAATGATTAAATTTAACCATTTTCAGATATTCCATATCAATGATTTGCATATATAAATGATAAATCATTGATATGAAATATGTCATGCCTTTTCCAAGTGTATTTGCACGTGAATGAACGTAACGTATTCTACTAGAATTGGAACTCAGCCCTTTGATTTTTATATTATCATATATAACTAAATATTTAAATAAAGAGAATATTGCAATAACGCAATTTACTTCAAGTATGTTTATTTCTCAATGCATATATAAGTTATACTTGGACGATACTTTAGTTTATTATCTGGTGTCATAACAACGGAATATCCTATTATGTCTAATACAGAAAATAAGGATGCGTTACCGATGAGTATATAAAAAATCACATTGTGTTTTATATTATGGATATATATGTTAATGGTTATAAATCTTTTATACAATATAAACACATAAGGAGACTAAAATGTATTTAACCCTGCTGATAATGAGGCAGATATGAACATGGTTACACACACACACACACACACACACACACACATATATATATCAGCTTAATAATCTCCATCTTTTTCTAAAATGTACAATGAAGATAGAAGAGAAAGGATCAGCTTCCCTTCTTGGATGAACTGGTGGAGAGAACATCTGTAGGTTTTCTTTGCAGTGTTTATCGTAAACCCACTTTTTCTGGGATTTACCTAACTTGGGATTCTTTTGCATCCAGATCCAGGAAGATTAGTCATATTAGGACCCTTACTCATCGTGCATTGATGTTGTGCTCTGAATGTAAACTCAACACTGAGCTAAAGGAAATTAAACAGCTTTTATTAATGAATGATTACCCTGAATATGTTTTGACAACTACCATTGAACAAAAGATAAGGCTCCTCCAAGTGTCCTGTGTATGTGAGATTCTCGTGAATCAGTCCCGGGGGTCAAACATATGCGGACAGAATTGCTAATTAAATTAAACGGTGTCTTAATGCTGTTATTGTCCGAAGTATTTTGACTACAAAAAAGGCTTTCCTCTTTTCCATAAGGATGTCTTACCTACAAAGTTTAATTATATATCAATATAAATGTCGATGTGAGATCGACTATGTGGGCAAGATCATCCAACGGTGAGAGGTAAGGATCGCTCAGCATGTTCCTGGCAAAGTGCGAAGACACGAGCCTGTTACATCCAAGTGTTCGCAAACTCACGAGTCTGCGATTGGAGAGCACCTATT
>CAHIKZ030000117.1:1497500-1682500 GCA_903632075.3 Acanthosepion pharaonis
GCGGACAATTTCCTTAAAGATGAAGAATCGTAAAGTGACAGAAATGTTTGTTCTACAGAAATATGCCGAGAATAACATGGACTGAAAATGTGATCAACTGGGAAGGTTTAACAAAAATGAGAGCTAGAACACACAAAATTTTAATCACAAAGATAAATAATGAGTAAATAGGGCTCAGGATATAAAGAAGACAAGAGAAGCGAGTGGAAACATAGCTAACGAGCGAGTGTAAGTGGATGGCAGAATATCGACAATGAGTGATGAGGAAATATCAAAAGTTACTTAGAGAAACAAAAGACAGGAAGTTGTGGAGAGCTATGATCGTCCTGAAAGTAAACGGTACATGAAAGAAGGAAACAGGTCTCTTTGATTAATTCAAGAATATTATTCCTGAGATGTTCAATTGGAATTATAAAGGAACACGATGCTGCCATGATGCAAGATTTTGAAGACAGGTGCTTAAGAGCGAGCAAATAGTGATGGCTTGACAAAGTTAAAAAAACACACACATATTGAATTCAATAAAAGAGGAACCAACACTACAACAGAATGAGTCAAAGAATCGATATATTCACTGTGACGTGCAAAATTATTGCCTTGATATTGATCTCAATATCAGAGATGTCTGTTGGATCTTATCTCTTCGGGAATAATTCAGATAGCTACATTTTAAATACAATATTGTACACATGATATTTCGAGTGGTTTATTTTTAGCAGCTGAACACGCTCTGATATTCGAGAGAATGGTTACAATAAATGAGATGGGCGACTGAGCTGATAAATTTTAAGCTTCAATGCGTCAAAAAACCTCTGCGAAAAAAAAAAAGGATTCAATAGACAACTTGAGCTATTATATTCAATAAATCAATAAAAGGTGAGATGACTTATCTCACTGACTGACTCAAGAGTTTCGCGTCAAAAAGCTTATCGGGGCCAGATAATCGATAAATCTATTGTAATTATTAGATCGCATATTTATATTCCTCGGAAAAAAAGATAAGTATAACTTTCAAATTTTAATTTCCTACCACGTTAGACATTCAAAAAAATTCAAATAAGAAACGTTTGTACCGAGGAGTAAAAATATGTGATGATCAGCGTTTCCACGCGAAACTCTAGAGTCGGTCAATCAGATAATTCAACTGAACTTTTTACTGATTTCTTGAATGAATATATATATATATATATATATATATATATATATATATTCTAACTAAAGTACTCGCCCACGCCAGGTGATCACCAAGTGATTATAATGATGTTGTAAAGATTACTTAACACTGGAATATTGAGCAAGTAAGGCTCTGGAATCAAATTATACGAAACCTACACACACACACAAATACACATACATGCACACACACACATATATATATATGAGAAATATATCATTGTAATTTATGCTATATTTAGGGATAAAAGTGCTCATTATAAGAGATAGAGTGTATTTACTTATGCAAGTGGCCACTGAGGTCAACAACAAGTGGCAACAGCCTGTTTCATGCTTGAACATAATCTCCCGGTCATTTGTACTGTGTTTTGGCTCGTCTATTTATATATGCTTGGCAGTGGGTGCATTATGTGTAATACAAAATCTATTGTATTATCCTGACAGTTACTGCGTGGGTGGTATCTGTTATGTTTCAAATCATTCTAGAGGTTACTGAGGAGAAATAATTATAATCTGAATGCGGTTATTTCTACATTGTTTATTGTGTTGTTTTTAACGTTTTATACATTTATTGATTATATATTACTTAATTATTTGTTCTTGATTATTATTATTACATTTACTTAATGAATAATCATTAAAAAGTTATATATCGATTTCCCATCTATCTATCTATCTATCTATCTATCTATCTATCTATCTATCGATCGATCTATCTATCTATCTATCTATCTATCTATCTATCTATCTATCACTCTCGCCGTAATTCCCCATGTATAACATGCATTTTTTCCTAAAAAAAATAATAAACAAAATTAGGGGTGAGTATTAGGATGCAATTCCCCAAAATTCCTAAAACACCAAACAGCCCTTTCGGAAAAAATTTGGGAATTTAACGAAAAAGGTCCGAATCCTCAAATAAATGGGAAAATTCTAGGTTTCATGAACACCCTATGTTTTGGTAATTTTTTTTTTTTTTTTGTATATATATATATATATATATATATATATATATATATATATATATATATATATATATATATATATATGTGTGTGTGTGTGTGTGTGTGTGTGTGTGTGTGTGTGTGTGTTTTTACCACTTATGGATATTCGTAACTGAGTAGACGCTTTGTTTATATTCAATATATATATATATATATTGTGTGTGTGTGTGTATTCAGGCAGCATTTTTTCATTGATGCATGTTTCATTAAATAATATTGATAAGTTTTTGTCTATTTATTTTATGCAAATTCCTTTCTATTGAATAAGCTTTAGTAACATTATCATTGAAAAACGAAAGAATATTACCATATTGATACATGTTTCGGCTTACATAAGCCATCATCAAAGATGACAATAACATTGAATAATACATGGACATGGCAATAATGATTGTCTGTTTTTGGTTTGCATGGAAGATCTCCAAGCAACGACAAACTCGTACATAGTAGACGCTGGAAGCGAAAATCGTACCCCGGCACATTACGTCACACATGATCACGCAAGAGTAAAACAAAAAATGTTAAGTATGGAAAGCCGTTAGTATAAACCAATGGCTTCTATTATCAATTGTAGGCATTTAAGTATATTTGTGGAGATTTCATAGTTTATTTTGTTCAGATTAGGTTTCAACTGTTTTATGTATATAGCTTCAAGAATTTTTAGTTTTTGTTTATTGTTTTCATGTTTAAGTATAGTTGTGTTTTCAACGAGAATTTTCCGGAATTGTCTATGCAGCCAGGCATGTTGTTTTAAATGCCTAAAAATGTTAGAGTTATTATTCAAATGTAGAGTCAAGCGTCGTGAAAGCGAATTTGTGATGTGACCAACATAAATATTATTTAAAAATAGTGTTGTTGGTTACTGGAATTTTATTCCGTCTATACCAACCTTGTATTCGTGTATATATATATATATATATATATATATATATATATATATATATATATATATATAAAACAGACCCTTTTAGGTTCCATGTAATAAATTATTTCCCCACAACCTTTTAAGGACTGCGGATCATCAGACTTTAAAGTAAAGTCTGATGATCCGCAGTCCTAAAAAAACTGCTGTGGGGAAATAATTTATTACATGAAACCTATAAAGTGGTCTTTTATTTAAATTATTTGCTCTGGATTTACATTGAGCTCTCTGGGTTTTATCCTCCTTGGGTCATACCCATACGGATTACCTAATTTTCATAAACTAAAATATATATATATATATATATATATATATATATATATATAGAGAGAGAGAGAGAGGAGAGAGAAATTAAAATTAATTCATTACATATCCAAGGTGAAAGAAATGAAATAAAATGAATTTAAGATATCTTTGTCATTATCTTTATTTACATGAATCAGGCTTCGTTTTTCAGTTACCCCGGTCAAGTACAGGAAATGCGTAAAAGTAATTAGTGTCTGAGAGAATTGAAAATCCTACCGGGATTCAACATTGGCGGTCACAATCTTGCCAACATAAGATACGCAGATGACACAGTACTGATAGCAGACACAGAAAGAAACTAGAAAACCTCCTACAGAAGAAAACGAGGGAGAGCAAGATGAAAGGACTAACCATAAACAACGAGAAGACATAATGCATGGCCATCAGTAAAAGGATGAGCCCGAAATACGATTTGCATCAAGCATGTGTGGAAGTCTAAATATCTGGGAAGTGTTTTGACAAAGTCCGGTAGGTGCGATGCTGAGATCCGAAGACGAATTGGGATGGCCAAGGATGTATTCCAAAATCTGGGCAGAGGACTGCGAAACAGAAGGTTTCCTTTGGTGACAAAGAAAAGAGTGATGCGCTGCTACGTGACGTCTGTCCTCCTATACGACAGCGAATGTTGGACGGTCTCCTCAAAAATGAAGAGACTCAAAGCGACGGAGATGTTGTTCTACAGAAGGATCCTAAGGATATCATGGAGTGAGTGTGTGAGCAACGATGAGGTCTTGGAGAGGATGCAAACAAGGAGGAAGCTTATACTCAAAACCAGGAAGAGGCAGATGTAATTTCTGGGACGTGTAATGAGAAAGGGGGGCCTAGAGAATCTGATACTCAAAGATCGAACAGAAGGAAAAAGAGACAAGGGAAAGCAACGCTTGACATACCTGGCGGGCTTAAGTGGATGATAGAACGTGGTCTGGGGGAGTTGTCAGAGGCACGAAACTTATTGGGAGCTACAATAGGATAGGAGGATGTGGAGAGCCATGATTGTCTACGTTCTGAAATGACACGGCACATAAAAAGAAAAGAAAAGTTGCTCATAAATTTCCAATGATGAAATACTAAGAAAAGTATTTTTTGTGAAAAGTACTTCTGTAAAATTGCTTTATATTCAGATCGCACAAAATCTTTATATTTCTCAGTACATTATTAATTAAAATAATTATAATCTTATATCAAACAGTATTAATTGTTTCTGCAAAAGATATTTCTGTATATTAGCACAGTGATTGAAAGACGCTTTCATCATAATGAATAAAACCATAACGTTAAATCTTTTCCCTGGATCCAATAATTATGCAAATTTGATAGCTATACTTGAAAGGCTTGACTATATCTGTTTGAAAATGTACAGGGGTACAGGTTAAATAAATCCGATGAGAGAACGTACCCACGGAACAGAGAGAGAGAGAGAGGAAAAGAGAGAACAACGCATAATTTAACTAGCGATCTTGAGTAAATGGATGGCGGAACAGAGCTTAGGAGAGATTATAGGAAATAAAGTTTATTAAGAGCTACAGGAAGTCCTATGCCCTGAGGGTATACAACGCATAAAGAAGAGGAGGAGGAGGAGGAGGAAGAGAAGAAGAAGAAAAGAAGATGATGAATAATAAGAAGAATCAGAAGAGGAAGAGGAGAAGAAGAAGCAGAAGAGGAGCAGGAGCAAAAGAAGAAGAAGAAGAGGAGAAGAAGAGGGGAGGAGAAGAAAAAGAGGGTGGGTGGAGGAAGAGAAGAAGAAAAGAAGAGGAATAAGAAAAAGAAGCAGAAGAGGAGGAAGAGGAGAAGAGGAGCAGGGAGAAGAAGAAGAAGAAGAGGGGAGGAGAAGAAGAGGAGGAGGACGAGGAGGAAGAGAAGAAGAAAAGAAGAGGAATAATAAGAATAAGAAAAAGAGAAGAAGAAGAAGAAGAAGAAGAAGAAGAAGAAGAAAACCTATTCTTATTTTAATTACCTCCACAGAAATTATTTTCTATTCATATGCATATTGTTTGTAACCAGTTTGGCATAGATTTCTTGTGTAAATAAAAGTTCTCTAGTATGTATTTCTTCATGTATTGCTTTATTAAATGCATTTGCGGAATTTATTAAGCATTAGTATAGATTTTTTCTGCATGATAATTAGTTGTTTCAACCTAAGCATACAATGCACTCTTTATAATGATTCGTTAACCGAACGGGATTGCTCGAGTCGGTAGAATTCAAATTGGTGTTGTGTTTATTAACCAAAAATATTAAAAGAAGCAGGATCAACAACACGTTTTGCTAAGGATTTTTTTCATGTTTCTAATCTGTAAAAGTAATAAATTCTTTTTTGTCTGAGAGAAGATAAAAGACATTGGAAAATATTGAACGTGAAATACAATCGATTTTTAAAAAAAAAAATCGTTTCTTTTTTCTTAAGAAAAAAATTCTTGGTCGGAAGAGCTAGAAATTCTACAGAAACTATTCATGCATAAAATTTTTGCTCCAAGAGATAATTCCTTATTTTCTTTCTGATATTTTCATCGACTTGGGAATACAACAGACAGACCGAGATTGGGTCTGGGAATAAGCGAGTACAGTGTTTTCACAGATGCCTACTTAAATTACTTTAACGAACATACACGAATGAGTAGATATATAAAAGCAAGACAAGGTACTTTGCTCTCGTTAACCGGACAGTTTTTTTTCAAATTATTTCTACGGTAGGATGTGCGGCTAATGTAACAGTTTTCAGCGTGGTAATGTTAATGGTAATGTTAACCGTTTCCTTATAAGGAAACAGTTAACATTCAATGAGAGAGTAACCAGTGATACTGTCGGTTAAAATTTATAAAATCTTTCACTTAAATGAATTTTTCAGGAAAATAGGTTTCTTAAGTCCAGTAACAGTTATCGCTCTTTCCAGTATTGATGGGCGTATATTTATATAATTTTTCTTGCTTTATTTTTATTGCTGTGCACTTGCGTATATGTATATTGTTTATATATGCTTTTACATGCATTGGTGCGCCTAATATACGTTGCGTTCATTCGTACTCCTCTGAACAGCATCGAATTTAACTGATAAATTAATACTTCGATATGAATAGTAATAATAGTATAACAATATTATAATAATGAAATAATGAGTATTTATATGTATATTTATCGATACTTTATGTTTTTATAGCCTAACATACGACGTTCTATTCCATATTTCTTAATTTACTTCATAAAAATATATATATATATATATATATATATATATATATATATATATATATATATATATATATATACTTTTTATGAAGTGGAGTGATGGATAGCAGCTTGGATTGAGGAACCGGAGACCCAGTCGAATCCATTACATTCAATTACATTCATTACGTCCTTGGGAAAGCTATGAATCCTCTTCTTCTCCATCCAGCTGTGGTTAAAGGAAGGACAACTCTGAATGCGGAGGATAGTTTGTGGCATTCGGTGCACCAGGTCTCTGTACTCGGCCCTTCAAAAAGTATGGATGGTCCTGCACGAAACCTTCACCACTATAATCAAATCTCATGTGCTGTTGTCGGGCTGTCGTTTCCTGGGAACTGATCTGCTTGATCCTCATACGTCGAATTCGATGGGAGAGTCGAGTATATATATGCGTATGCTTATATATTTGTATATTGATTTTCCATGTTTGTGTAATTTTGACGGGTTTCCTTCCTTGAAGTTGTATGGAACGTCAACATCTTCGTTATGACATTATTTTCTCTTCGTGTTACATGTTATATGCATTTTCGTTGTTACTGCTGTTGAAAGTCCTCAGGCTATGTTTTTTTTTTTTTATCTGGTACAATTCTTTGTTTGTGATCCTGTAGCGCCAGATTCGAAGAAGAAGGGTATTCGCCATGACCCACAGGCTTCACACTCACAAAGCAATTTTTAATCATTGATCTGAGAAAGCGGCTGTATATAGCAGAAAGTTTTGATATTTTTGAATGAGTTGAGTGCCATTCAAGTCATCCATATGAAAGTCTCAACCAGATGAAGCTATTTAAGAACATGGCAAGAGTTTCGGTTTAATATTTTACCTTGCGGCAGTTTGCGGTGTTGAACGAAACTATCTCTAGTGTAGCCTAGTTTATGTTCAATATATCTGTCTCCCATACTAAATGTGATATAAAACGGTTAAATGTAACCGTCTCTTCTATTCAAACAGTTTCTTCTCTTGCACTTTCCGTCTGTGGGATTCTCTTCCTCTTACTTGCTTCCTTGATAACTATAATCAAATATTCAAGTGTAATGTCAATCGACATCATCTGCTATCTTGATCTTGTTCTCCATCCTTCTCTTCATCCTCTCCCAAAACACGCTTCTTTACTCTTGTTTTCTACCCTCTGTAACCCCTTGCGTGCTAGTGGCACTCCCGCCTTGCATGGAGGGAAATGCTTAAAAGAATGATCAATAAATCGATGAAATTGAAATGTTTAGTATTCACTAATTCCACATCCCGAATATTTATGATAAATTCAAGGTATGTGCCATCAGTGCTTTCATTTCAATTCCAGATTAAAGTTTGTTTTGGAAAGGTTTATCTTGAGTTCTTTTTCTTGGAACACTTAGTAGAGGATGTTGATTTTCTGTACAAGGTCGCTCTTATTCAAAGTATTAACACCTATATCGTTACCATAGGCCCCTTTATCTTCAGTACATTGATGACATATCAGGGAAATCAGGATAGCTGTTTTCTAGTAACAGATTCGTTTAGAATGTTGTAGTGAATACTTAAATAGTCAGTGCCCACCTCTTCACATCTGAGCTTGTAAATACACGGGAGATACGCCAACAAATTATTAAAGAGACTAGGACTTGCATTACGTCAATTTTCGTGTGACGCATTTGGCTCTTTCGGACTTCACCGGACTCAAGACATATTTGAGTTAATGTCACTGCACATGCGCACGCGAAAGTTACGCGATGGTGAAAATTGTAACTTTTAAATTTACTTCTTTTTTATATGTTTGGGTATATGGTGCTTGGATATACAATCTAGCCAATTTAATTTCGTTTCTTTTTCATTCTGCAATGTTTTTTTTATCGCTTCTGATATTAAATACCCTATATTTTGATCATAGGTCTGCTAAGATAGTCAGAACCTAGAAGCAAATTTTATGTGAATGATCTATCTATCTATCTATCTATCTATCTATCTATCTATCTATCTATATATATATATATATATATATTGGCAGCATGTCATTATTGAGGCATGTGTTATTAAAGACTACGGAACATTTCCGTTTAATAATCTTTTTATCTGCCTTTTCTTCTTTCTCGCATGATTTTTTTTTAATATTTGGGTCTAAGTTGTTTAAAAAAGACCCTAATCCTTGGTGTTTTGCTGAGTGCTTCATTTGTCTTCTATCTTTATCGTGGCTGTATGTTTTGATTTGAAGTAGGTTGCTTGTTATTTTATTTTATAAATAATATTTGGTGTATTCAGGCCGTGTTGTTGGATTAATTCATTAGTAATTGAAAGGTGGTTGGTATTTATTATTTGGAGGATTAGTTATTAAATATGTTTA
This sequence comes from Acanthosepion pharaonis, assembly GCA_903632075.3. Lineage (NCBI taxonomy): Eukaryota > Metazoa > Mollusca > Cephalopoda > Sepiida > Sepiidae > Acanthosepion > Acanthosepion pharaonis. The sequence goes on from CAHIKZ030000117.1 coordinate 1,506,443, forward strand.
AGATGTTTCTGCCAGTATTAAGTGTTATTTTATTTATATTAGGTTTTTGACTTTTAATTGTGATGGCTTCAAAAATTTTAAGCGTTTTTGTTTTTTTTTTGCATTTGCATCATTTTGCATCATACAACATTGATGACGCTTAACGTTCAGCAAGACACGAGGAACTAGGATCTTTTTTCAACAACTTAGACCCGAATATAAAAAAATATTGCGAGAAAGCAAGAAAAAACAGAAAAGTAATATAATAACAAATGCCTCAATAATGTGTGTGTGTGTGTGTGTGTGTGTGTGTGTGTGTGTGTGTGTGTGTGTGTGTGTGTGTGTGTGTGTGTGTGTGTGTGTGTGTGTGTGTTGAAAGTACTTGAGCAAAAATAACAAAATTTGAACATTGGACAGTTTGCCCATAAGTTTAATTCCAATGTACGTCTTATTTGAAAATGTATTTATATCATTGACTTTTCTAATTTTGTGAATCCCATCAGCTTTCCGACCATCATTATATGTGAAGTAATTAGGATATGAAAAGAGATTAAAAGTATTTACAATGTATTGCTCTACATTACGTAAATATTGAGGGCTACAAATTTTAAGTGCTCTTAAATAGAAATCGATAATTATTCAGAATTTTAAGTTGTGGTTATGGTGTGAACAGAAGTTTATGAGATCATTTTATTGGTGGATTTTCCATAGACACTTAGTATTTAGATCATTATCAATTCGGAAAGCTTATCTCTCGTTTATGTTCCATAAGTGAATTAGATGTTCAGTGTTGTTTAGTTCATTTATAAGATCAGTTTTTCCCGTGTTTGAAATAGACGCCTGTTTTTCATTTTAAGCACAGCGCAATACGTCTCTAGGCTTGCGCAGTTTTCTCGAATGCACATGTTGATAGACATAATACTCACAGTTTAAATTGAAAAACAGATCGTCTATTTCAAACACGGGTATCCATTAAAATAACATTTGGAATAATAAAAATGTCGGAATTAAAAAGAAATCCATTAATTCTTGAGAAAAAGCTTTGTTTTTGTTTCTGATACGAAACTAAGTAGATAAGATTTTCAGCAAAATCTGAACACGGAAATGTGCGTTCCTTAAAATGGTAGTGTGTGTAAATAGAGGATTTCTGGGAATTGACGCTCCTGTTAATTTCCCTCTGAAAGTTCTCCACTGCCTTAACCGGGTATTGAAATGACACTCTTTGGGTCCTGTCACTGGATCTAACCAACGCCTTTATCTACTGTGCCATGTGTCCTTGAGGGGAATTAACAGGAGATAACTGATAACTGACATCCATTAAACATGGCACGTGGAACTAGAACAGTCTACCACGGTGAGCGAAATAAAGGGTTAAGTTTGACATTCCAACCACCTGAAGAAGGCCGGAGCGTACAACAGCCAAAGCGTTGTAATAAATATGGCGACAAAGATGAGAATAATAGTCTGAATAATGCAAATAATGTACATAATACCTCATCTCAGAAATATAGACAGATACTAAAAGAAATCCATTAATCATTGTGAATTTGTCTTACAAGAAATGTTTAATATATAGTCAGATATATTAGTCTGATATATTTAATTGTATCTCTCCTTCTCTCTACTCTCTCTTTCACACACACACACATTCATATATATATATATATATATATATATATATATATATATATATTTATATATTAATAGGAATTAAGATTACTTCAAGGTAATTAACATTTCACCTACAAATTAAAAATAATGTGCGAGATTTCAAACCAATCAGGTAAATATAAAAAAAATAGTACCCCTGAAGATGATCTTAGAAAGAGATTGAAAGTACTTGGGAAATGAAAGTAAAAGAAATTTAAACAGATATAGCACATTTCTCTCATCATTTAACTTCAATACACGGAAGGTTATTCGTGAGTATGAACGGATTTTATTAAAAATTAACAGACATAATGTCTAATTTATTCAATCAATTTATTCAATGTCTAAAAGAGAATTTGCTGCCTAAATAAACACACACATTCATATATATATATGTATATATATATGTGTGTGTATATATATATATATATATATATATATATATATATATATATATATATATATATATATATATGAATTGGGTTCAAATACGGATGTAAATCTGATAGAATGATAAAATAAAGAACAAATAGAAAGCATTTATCAATGTAAGATGTTTCACTTTTATTAAAGCTTCATCAAAAAATGGGATTGGAGAAAAAAGAAGAAAGAAATTCTGGTATTTTTATTTTTGTATTATTTTCATTCGTTAATCAGTTTCCACGTACATTTGACTCGTTAAAACAACATTAGTGTAATTTATGGCGTTCAGAATTATGATACACTTACATAATACATAAGGCACTATTTACCTTTCAGCTGGGCAATGAAATCCGTTACTTTCTTGGAGCGTCGAAAGTACGCGTCGTCTCTCCCATGAATTCGGAATAACAATAGTAATAGTAATAATGCACATTCTTATATTTTCCAAAAGAATGAATAGAGAAATACTCCTGAAATATCCTGTCATGGGTCCTTACCTATAACTACAGAATGAACTCTTCCTAACACTATGTATACTACGCCTCTCAAGAGAGAGGGTCGAATCGAGTCAAGCCGATAGTAGTTCACTCCAAACCAGACTGACAGTCATACTAACACCTTCCACATTTTGTATTATTATTTCGTGTAATATACCTTCGTTATTTCTACTCTTGTGGTCGTGTTGTTCTTCCTTCGTCCTAACCTGGATCAAAACATATCCCAAGTAGTGTTCCCTGTTTTTTGCAGTACTTTTCCTGTTCACTTAGATATTGGCCATTTGTCAACTCCGCTTCCAAAAATCAGAACTTGTCTCCAAGAAATAAATGTCACATTTTTCGGAATGCGATATCTCAGCCCTCAAAGAGATTTTAAGGTGTTTAGTTTTATCGTTTTTTTCTTTTGGTGGGGGGGGGATAATTGCATATCGTACAGAGGAAATGACTTCTTTGGCACTTTTATTTCAGATGTCAAACATTTGAAATCGATTCCTCACTACAAAAATAAAATCCAGAAATGTTATAATCATTGAAAGACGCACGAACACATAAAGACAAATACACAGGCAAGAACGAAATATACTCCAGGTTTCTTCGTATTGCATACTCCCTCTCTTCTGGGGAGGTCTTGGCCACTACGCCAAATAAGCAAAATGTATATTCTTCTTTGTTGTAAGGGAGTGTTGGTTGACAGTCTTTAGGTGATTATTATAAAATTGTCTTCCTCTCTTTCTTCTTTCGGCCGGGTGAACTCTAGTTGGTTTTTAGTTCGGAGCTAAAATGAGAACTTCAACAAAAGGGATTTTAAACTCATCTATTTTATTAAACACGTCAACGTGCACATTTTTAACTAGCCAGTGGGGTCGCTCTATCACCCCCACTAGGGAGTAAGTTTCCCGAAACATAAAATAACTACGTCTACTGTGTATGACGTGTAAAAAATTAACTCCTCGAAATCACTTTCTATCTCACTATCTTTCCGAAATTTAACAACCCTATTTTGTCTACCATCTGATCTTAAAAGGTCAGCCTCGAAAGGTTTGAGCCAAAATACCTTACGACTAAAAAATAATAGTCTGAAACTATTATTTAACATTCGGAAAGAGCCTCATGTCATATTAACCTAGCCTACCTTGCTCAATATTACCTCAATCGCCTTCAAATTAATTCCCTTCGGATCTCACACATTTACCCCAGTATCATTTTCTGCAACGATTACCTTCTTCATCAGAATCAGCCGCTCTGTCGCCATCTTCTTATTCCTTAAATTCGTTCATTGTCTGACGCCTATTTCAACGGTGATTATTGTTGAGAAGAAAGTCATCGGTCTGGACAGTAAGTTCGCTAGCATACCTGAGGGAAACGATATTTTGCCAGGTGATGTGAAACCGACAGATGCCAACATGGCAAATATGACGATCAATCAAAGCACAAGTTCTCTCTACGTCATTTAGCTACCGATTGAGCAAACGAAAGATTGTTACTTCACTGTTATACAGTAAGGTCACCTTTAAAGAGTGACAGAACTAATTTCAACTGGGAACTAATTTCAACTGGAAACTAATTTCAACTGGGAACTAATTTCAACACGGAATTAATTTCAACTCGATTTAAAAAAAACTCTAATCCTAACCCCTAATCCTAACTTTTAGTTCCGAGTTGAAATTAGTTCCGAGTTGAAATTAATTCTGCAGCCCTCAAGAAGTTTCTTAATACTTTGCGGACAGACCTTGTGTATAATAAGTATAGATAGTCACACAAGTCATAATCTTGAAAACAAGAATTCCGATGATACCAGTGACACCCGCCATGAGTCCAATGACTATTGGTATCTGTAGCATTCAGGATAATATCCAGTGGGATTATCCATATCTGTTGAAATATATCATTTTTGTTTTACAGACACAGTATATGCATCCAATATCTAACCATCTTTGTATAGCATCAGGTCACTGAGAGTTACCATTTTGAATCAATAGTTCCGGTATTCGAATTGGGCTCACGGATTCCTTGTTGCAAACCTCTAAATATTCTACCACCAAACACATCCAAACATTTTGATCGGCATAACACTAGTTCTTCCATATCAAAGTATGATATTATTATTATTATTATTATTATTATTACGGTTAGCTTATTACGTTAGAAGGCCAAATGAGAGTCAGAAGGATCATGTTCCGTCAATAATTCGTGTGGTGAAAGCTAATTGCCTTGGCAATCATTATTTAAAATCCTTCATCATTGACTGTACTTGAATATTCGATTTTCGACTCTGTTTCCCAAACAATATTTCTCGTATACCGTAAATATTGGCGTCTACTGCTTTTTCCTTTCTAAAAATTTTAAGCATGCATTGAATATAATGCATGAAAACTGACTTTAATGGCGGCATTATGTTGTAACTAATTTTCTAGTCACCATATTAAACATTGATTAGGTAGTAGTTGTTGGTCTTGATCAAACAATATAAAATTTCCTATAAGATTAATAATTATTTCTCTCGCTTCTCTGTCAGCAACGATACCCACCCCAAATATTTATTCTGAAAAACAAAGAGACGTCTGATTCCAGGGCGCCCTTTTGTATAAAGTCAGCCATCTTTCAACGAGTGGCGTCGTTTTACGTTCCTGTTGGAAATTCTGGCTTTTGAAATCAGTTTTTAATCTTATTTCTAAATATCTGTTACCTCCTCGAGAGGTCGGCAGTTCTTTTTGAACGACTAAGATTTACTAAATTCATTACAGTGCACAAGAAGATATTTTAACACCTATAAAAGAGCCGAACAATTGCAACTTGAAAAGATGAAGTAGAGATATCCTAGAAAAAAAATTGGTTATATGTAAAATAGGCGGGGGACCTACCTTCCCGAAAATAAAAATTTGAATTTTCTTTTTATGTAGATTCCAGCAACGATCTCTGGCCTAACAAATATCGGCAAAGCCATAATTCTGCAACATCTGATTTTTATGCTAAAATCGACCTTAAAATGCAATCTACAGTACTGCACAAAAGAATTTGGCTACAAATATGAAATATCGGCGTCATTTTCATGTTGTTGCAGAGGTTCTGAATGGGAAGGAATATTCGAGACGAGCAGAGATATTTATAACAACTTATTTGGTAGGCTGAGATTTTATTCTTCAACTCAAGATTTGTTGTTCACATTGGAAATAAATATATATATATATATATATATATATAATAGTATAGTTATTGATATTTGCTTTTTTTAAATTTCAGATAAATAAATATTGCCATGAATCTGTCTATATTTCTGAGAGGAAGTATTATGTACATTATTTACATTATTCGGACTATTGTCATCATCTTTGTCGCCATATTTATTACGTTGTACGCTCCGGCCTTCTTCAGGTGGTTGGAATGTCGAACTTAACCCTAACACGAGAGGAAGTGGAAAAATCAGGTGTGGCTGACCACATATAGAGAGAAAAGGAAGATCAACTCCCTCTGTGGGATCAGGTTGAGATCATAGACAAGGAACACAATTGGAAAATTCGTAAACTTAAGGAATCAGCACATATGCTAGGCCACAAAAATCTCCTAAGCCGACCAAACATAGAATGGAATACAATATGGGAACCAGTAATAAGGAGTGCCAGAGAAAAGCAATAATGACAACAAAAGTTGCAATATGAGCTCTGGTTAAAACATATAATGATAACAGCTAAAAAAAATGCAATATAAGCACTGGTAAAAATGGTTGCTGAAGACATTAGGTTTATAATACCCAGAAATTCATACACAGATGTCCTCAAGGACACGGCACAGTGATCCAGTGACAGGACCCAAAGAGTGTGAGTTCAATACCTGGTTAAGGCAGTGGAGAACTTGGAGAGGGAAATTACCAAGAGATAACTGATAACTGATATCCATTAAACATGGCACGTGGAACTAAATCAGTCTACCCCAGTAGAGCGAAATAAAGGGTTCAGTTCGATATTCCAACCACCTAAAGAAAGCCGTAACGGTGAGGACAATAGTCCGAATAATGTAAATAGTGTCTATTGGTAAATAGTAGGACAGATTGGTTCTATAGCCTTGACTGGTCCAGGAGAAGGAAAACTCTGAATTCAAAACCGGTCTGGAGAGTCTCCATCAGGCTATCTTACCCAAGAAACACCACTGGTGGTGATCTCCCTTCTCTCTCCATATGCTGTCAGCCACGCCTGATTTTTCCACTTCCCCTCTTCTCATCGATAAGTATTATTTCAAAGTAAAATTTAATAAATAATCCTTGTCTTATAATTTTTCGACTCAAATTGTGTGTCGGAAATTTGCAATTTGAAATTTTCAAACCTTTCGAAACAGCTGATGTCAGTGGAATGTTGCACATTGTAACACGAAGTTTTCAAACGCAATTCCTCGCAATTAAATGAATAGTTTTCTTTCTTCTAAATTAACTACCACTTAACAGTAAAAGAGTTGCCAGATCCAGACCTTTATATGGATGTCAGGCATAGCACCAAACATTCAGAAATATCTAATCGCATTCTAAGATCTGTGGGCCTTGGTGAATTCCACACTTCTTCCAATCTTGTAGACTTGTGCTAGAGAATCACATACAAAGAACTGTACGAAATAGCAGAAACTGTATAAGGACTTTCAGCAGCAGCGACAGCTAAAAATTAATATTACATGTAACTCCAAGAGAAAACAGTGCCATCAAATAAAAGGTTTGGAATGAAATCTCATCAATACTGGAAAGATCTATAATAGCTACTAGACTTAAGACACCTATTTTTTAAGTGAAAGATTTTATAAAGTTCAACTGACAGGCATATAAGTTGGTCGGTCAATGAATTCCTGAATGAATGTTTCCTTAGTGTTTAGAACATGCATAGAGAAAGATGAATTCATGAACTTTGAAAAGGCATTACTACGAAATGAAGTGGCTCATATATATATATATATATATATATATATATATATATATATATATATATATATATATATATTTTAAGCATTCAACCCCAAGCAAGGTGGGAAGCCAATAGCACGCAAGGGGTTATAGAAGGTTGGAGCAAGAGCAAATAGGAGTGACAGAGGAAAGGATGAAGAGAAGGATAGGGGATAGATCAAGGCATCTGGAGACGTCGATTGACATTACATTCGAATAGTTGGTGATTATCGCTATCAGGAAAACAAGAAATAGGGAGGGAGTTCCACAGACAAGAAGTGCGAGACAGGAAGCTATTGGAGTAGAAGAGACGGCTACATTCAACAGTTTCGACAGTGAAAGGATGAGAGCGAGATGTCAGCCTAGTTGAGCGCTTAAATTCATGAAGTCTGGGAACCAGCGAACGCAGCTCATCGGAGCAGTTACCATGAAAGTATTTGTGAAAAAGACAGAGGGAGGCAACGGCACGTCTGTGAGAGAGCGGCTGCAGACGAGATGCCAGATCAGGGCCAATTACATTGCATATCCGTCTTTGAATTTTGTCAAGGATCTTGAGACAAATAAAAGGGGCTCTAGACCTTATATGGCAGTAATACTCCATGCAAGGGCGAATATATATATATATATATATATATATATATATATATATATGTGTGTGTGTGTGTGTGTGTGTGTTACATAATAGAGAAATCCAAAAATACCCAATGAGTATAACTATTTCAACTAAAAACGTTAGCATTTTTCGCCGCAAATTTCCGACACACATTTTGAGTCGAAAAATGATAAGCAAAGGATTATTTATTAAATTTTACTTTGAAATAATACTTATCCTAATATATTTTTCTACAGTCTCCTTTGAGGTGTATAGAATGATTTCGCATCGAGAATAGCTCAATAAGAAGAGGGGCAGTGGAAAAATCAGGCGTGGCTGAGAGCATATGGAGAGAGAAGGGAGATCACCGCTCTTTGTGGGATCATGTTGAGATCATAGACAAGGAACACCATTGGAAAATTCGTAAACTTAACGAATCAGCACATATGCTAGGCCACAAAATTCTTCTGAGCCGACCAAGCATAGAAATGAATACAATATGGGACCCAGTCATAAGGTGTGCCAGAGAAAAGCAATGATAACAACAAAAGTTGCAATATGAGCTTTGTTTAAAACATGCAATGATAACAGCAAAAAATTGCAATATGAGCACTGGTAAAGATGGTTGCTGAAGGTATTAGGTATATAATCCCCAGAAATTCATACACAGATGCCCTCAAGGACACATGGCAAAGTGGATAAAGGCTTTAGTAAGATCCAGTGACAAGACCCAAAGAGTGTGAGTTCAATACCTGGTTAATATCAAAGAGTTAAGGCAGTGGAGAACTTGGAGAGGGGAATTAACAGGATTAAAAGGATTCGCATGCACTGTTCATAATCTCTAAAAATTTCGGCATAAAGTGTTCTCGTTTAGTCCAAAAAGTGATAATATTCACAGAGAGACAACACCAGCCAAAACCAAAACACAAAACCAGACATAAACTGCAAATTGCAATTGCCACAGCCACTGAAGTATGAGACAATCTCGTCACAGATGAAGAAAAAACTTGAAGCTGCAAAAAATGGTTCCACAGAAGGACACTGAGAGTACCATGAGACGAACATGTGAGTAACGAGTAAATTTTAAGGAAAATGAAGACAAAAACGATGGTTATAATTAAAATCAGAAAGATTGTTTCCTCATGAGAGAAAGGGATGATAAAAGATTGCATATACAACATCCCATGTAGATGCCGAGAAAAATATAAGTTATAATTAAAATCAGAAAGAGACAGTTGAAATTTCTAGGATGCATAATGAGGAAAGTAGCACTGGGGAGTCTGACGTATTGACAGCAAGCAGTATAGAGGAGAACAGAGTGACCTACCTAATAAGCTTGTGCAGAACAAAAAAGATAAGGTCTGTTAGGATTCATCATCGCCCACGCCTTGAAGAGACATAGCACATACAAAAAGAAGTATAAATGAAAGATTGCTGCTCAAATACGATCAATATGATCATGTGTACGTGTGTGTGTGATTTTGTAATGTCATGATTTTGCTGAAACGTAACAATAATATATAGCTAAAATATAGATAAAAGAGACTCAGTATTTTAACATTTGGCAGTCAATTGTCATAAACAAATCAGAATGAAATTCACAGACATCTACTGAACTGAAACTACCCTCTTTGAATTTGAGATCAATAAGAATTACCGTTGACTCTGATGGGAGATTACTTTTTAGATAAGAACACCATGTGTGCAAGAGAGAGGCCTGTCTAGGATTTCAGATTTAATCGAAAGAAGGATTTGACCTCGCGATGGTAGTGTGCGCACCAAATCATTTGAGACTGAATATTGAACACTGGAATTTCGGAAGCTGAACATATTTTGTTTAAATCTGATCAAGAAAGTTTAAGGCAAAGTAATATTATTGATTCAAGAATCGAAACATATCGTCAGTTTCCTCCCGTGACACAATCGCGTAAGTAGGGAGATTTGCCACCGAAGCGGAGAATTCGTGAAAATAACGATTCCTAAAACTTGTCGTCCCTGTTGTTGTTACACGACTTTCGAAGTTGATCTATAATGTTTCTAGTAATCGGCTATTATCGGCTTTATTTTGATTATCGACACTAAGTCCCCTCGCCCGGCATCTTGATATTTACTAAAACTAACTTAGCAGAAGGAATGGGAATAAAGCCGTAAAAAAGCCTTTTGTGACAATCTTTCATACGAAAGGGGCCTGTCTGTCTAGAAAAGCAGCATTTTAAATGCTGATTTTATCTAATTTCGAACACTGACTTTTGGCTTTGATAGAAAATGTATAACTAGTCCCAAGACAAACCTTTTTGTCTAGATTATTTTTATAATCATTAATCAAATAAAAGAGCGTCTCGATCTGGTGTAATCGTTAGCAAGCTTGCCTCACTAGAAAAATTATGACTGTTTAGTGAGTTCGTTCCTTACTAGGTGTCCCATACATTCGTCTTTGTGCCATTTATAAGTGACGCATAGAAAATAACAATTACTCAAAAGAAAACGCAAATAAATGTAGTTTTGTTCATATGTAGTTAGATACCTCCACGAGATCGCTAAGAAAAAGAGCATAGCATTATGAAAAAGACGCCAAACTTGATGAAAACAAAATTTTATCGTCTAAATGTTTATGTTATTATTAAGAGGAAAGATCAAAGTATTTTGGGTGTATTATTAATCGTTCCTAGCACGTCTGAAATTTTCGTTAAAAATCTTGTTTTTTTTTTGTGGTTTTTTTTTTTTTGAGTCAGCAAAATTGACAGATGTCAACAATTTTTTTTCCATTTCATAAAAAAAATGAAAATCTCAGTTTGAAATTCTTTCAAATATCAATTATCATTTTTTCAAAACTTGTTTTAAGAAAATCAGAAATTATAATGTTTATTTAAAATATTTGAACCAAGCTTAACTTAGCTTCTGCGCCGAAAAAAAGTAATTTCAAAATAAAACAAAGCAGGTCATAAATTTTCGCGTCACTTGACAGGCGATGAACGACATATTGACGGATTCCGTGAGGATAATTTGTTCTAAGAAAGGAGAAAAGTGAAATTATTTACATTTAAGTGAACAAATTATTTACTTTGTTATTTTTAAGGAAAACTTTCAGCGCTCTAATTTTTTTTTCATACTTAGCTTTCACCTTTACGTTTACGATGCTTTATGGAAAATATATTATAAAGAAATTAAAATAAGACTGTTAAGAATTAGATTAAATTTCATAAGAAAGGTATCTAATTAATTTAAAGGTACCTTTCTTATGAAATCTTTTCAGAAGTATACATAAAAGACTATAATTTTATGTACATTTACTAGATTTTACTGTGTTATTTGTATTTCCATTCATTTTATTATTAATTTTGATATTTCATTTATGGAAAAAAATGTCATAACTGACATTAATATAAAAATAGGATCATATAAATTTCATAACATGATACTGATACTTTTAGGTACCCTTCTCAGTTGAAATTGAAAAATCAAATTAACTTCTCCACACGTGTTTCGCAAAAGTAAAGGCCTTAACAGCGGAGAACAATGCTTAACTCAAATAACGCAACTTAATTGTATTCTGGTTGGTCTTCCGTACTTTATCATTAGAGCCCCATTATAAAAACAAAATTACATTTCTTAATTAATGCGGGTTTTCTGATTAGTCAAAACGATACAATTTAAAACGCGCTAAAAAACGATCTATCTCATGAGGACACTTAGGGAAGTGGATGCGGTTTTTAACTAATTTTATAATATTTTAACAACTTAAATGTAAAAGTCTATTATGTTTTTTAAAAAATAATAAATAATTGTATTAAAAATTCATTTTTCATCGATTTTTTTTTGTTTTCAGAAAATACTGTCTATATTCATAAAAACAACTAAAAGCAAATAAAAGCATTCGAAATTAAATAATATCTTTGTTTTATTGAGTTTTGTATGTTACAATTCAGAACTGATTTTCAGGTAGGGGATCCAATTAAAACCAAAAAAAAAAACATGATTTCCATTCTTGAAACCCTTGTGCTTTTAACTATTGTAATTACTAAAGTGGACTCGATCGAATTTCTAGAGTTTTCCTAAAATTAGTTATGGGGGGAATAAATATAAAAAATATTTCTGCCATGACTTTAATAAAAAAAAACATATTTATAATAATTTCGATCATCTGTGAATACTTTCTGAAAGTTTCATTAACATCCGACAGTTATTTTTATTTTTGTAAGATTTTCAAAATTAATGGGTGTCATACCCCCCACCAAAAAAAAAACGTGCTAAAAATTGTATATGTTATCTTACTAGTTCGGGTGATACAAAAAAACAAGGATTTTTAAATGAAAATTCAGATTGTTCTAAAAAGTAGGAAAATTATTAAAAAATAATTAAAATAAACTTTGATCTGTCCTCTTAATAATAACATAAACATTTAGACGATAAAATTTTGTTTTCATCAAGTTTGGCGTCTTTTTCATCATGCTCTTTTTTCGTGGTGGTACCTATATGTAGTTGAGAGCACCTGTCAGAGTTTTATGTAAGTGCAAATAAACTTAATGCTGTTTATTCTGATCTTCATCTTGCGACTGGTGTGGGGATACAACAACAGGGAATATTACCCCCATTTTCAAACATGACTCTTCATTCAATGTCTTAAACAAGGATATTTTATATATTGCTTTCAGTTTTCGCTTTACAGCCACTATTCGCAATCGTCTTGCTAAAGTTGTTTCCTCATGAAAGAAAGGGATGATAAAAGATTGCATATACAACATCCCATGTAGATGTCGAGAAAAATTTAAGAAAAAAGACAATCGACCTGTGAACGGCTGGTACAAGGAAGATGGGCAGATTGAAAGACGAAACTGAAACGTTTAGTCTTTTAGAAGATATCTAGAGGAGAACGAGGTCCCAAAAACTTCTTCAGAATAAAGATAAAGTGATTAATAGATAGCAATGCTGAAGAGCGATGAATTTAAAATGAATTTGATTATACTAGACTTGCAGATTAGGGTATAAGTCAAATTAGTTTGAATTTAAGAATGGATTAGAGAGCTGCTACAAGTATAAATATAGGAATTCACCTCTGTTATACGTGTTAAAATAAACGTGTGGGGGCTATCAGAATATTTATCACCATTACTTTTCTCATTGTTAATATTCCCCAGGTCTTGCAATTGCTCTAAAACGAATAGTAATGATTAACGCTTGTAGCCACGGCTAAAGTAAACGAGTTATTTTTCATTAATATCTCTCATCATAAAAGGCAACATTGAGTAACCTGTCGTACTGGATGCATCTAAGTATTCCCTAAGAACAAAAATATGTAATATATTTTGGATTTATGAGGTAACAAATAAATTCAAGAAAGAAAAGTCCCACATTCTTTTCACTGTAATTGGGACACCCACATCGAAAGGAAAAATATTATCTCAAAGTGTTTCTGTTTTATAGACATAGGATAGTTTCATTGATGTCGGATTTTCTGTTTAGCAGCCACTTGACCGAAGAGGAACAGAAAAATAAATGAGTGGATAAGGGTTTTGTGGTCAAGAGGCAACAAACTGGACACTGATGATTTCCCGTAGCTGGGAACTAACGGCGTCTGTTGGGAACAAGGAAGTTGACGGACAGACTGTCCCACGGGTAGTTCTGATGTCGCCCGTTCATATTGCCAGACTCGTTCTTTGTCAACGTGCAGTGAGTCTTTCTCAGTTCAGGGTAGACACCGACGTGAACGAGAATAGAGACGCAACATGGGGTAGTCATTGGAAAGGTGGGTGAGACCCCCCCTTGCATGTTTACACCACACTAACCGTTCACATGGAGAAACGTGCAGAATTGATTGGCCGTAACATTAGTATAAACATTAGACAACAAAAACAAATCACATGAAAGCAAAATGAAAGTCTTTATACTGAACAAAATAAATCTATTGTGAGAAATTTGTCATCGAATGTTTGTGAGAAATATTGATGAAATAAATATACAGACGAATGTCCTTTTTTACCATTCCACAATTGCAGTCATTTAATCATCCTTAAGTCAATTCATTTATAACAAGACTGAAACAAATCAAAACTGTTATGTGAAGGATATTCGTGTATAGGAATGCATCAGTGAATAATAAAGACAGACAAAAATATATCTTTATTATTACTATAACTTCACAAGATTAGTTTGGTAAATATTTTCCATTAATGACATTTCTTGGGCTTGATTTTGGAGACAATTTTATTGCAACTTTCACTTCATGGTATGAATATTGATCTGAAATTCATTAAATCACATATTTATACAACAGTTTAAGTAACTATTTATAAAGAATTATCAGTTATATTGCCAGAGAAAATTTGTTAAATGTCAAATATTATTTTAAGAGTTATTTGGACTATTGATCTCCTAATTGTTGTTACAGTGTTGGTATACACTATGGATGAGGGGAGTGAGACCTCCATTATTTCTATAAGTAAAGACTAAATCTTAATATAGATCATCTGAGAAATAGAAAGAGTTATATCATTGGAACAAATTTTCAAATAATAATGACTTACCTTAAAATTTCAGAATACCACAGAACTTGAATAGAAAAACTGAACTGAGATTTAATTTTTGAAAATAAGCTCAAAATCATAAGTAGAAATTTTCTCTCAAAACTGTGTTTTTAGAAATCGATTGATAAGAAATGAAAGTCTTTATACTGAACAAAATAAATCTATTGTGAGAAATCTGTAATCGAATATTTATGGGCAATATTGATGAGACAGATATGCAAACAAATGTCCTTTTTTTACTATTCTGTAGTCATTTATGTTTCTCAGTAAATTGCTTTTTAAAATGATTACAAATATTTTTTAAATCAAGGCAATAAAGCCACTCTGACACAAGGGATAACAGAGTGGGAAAGAATAAGAAAAAAGATAACCATTATGAAGGAGCGAGAACAATAGAAAAATAGTAATCAAGAAGACAGTAAGTATCGACTGAGATTGCATTTCAATTTTTGAAGATCAAAGTTGTCTGGAAAACATGAAACCGGAAGAGAGTTCCACAGGCAAGAAGTGCAAGAAAAGCAACTGTTAGCATAGAACTTACGGTTACATCTAGCCAATTCAATGGTAAGTTGAAAAAAAAAACTTTGTTGCCGACTTAGTACTGTGCTTAAATTCATAAAGTCTACGTACAAGAGTAGTAAGATCAAGAAACGAATAGGCATGAAAATATTTATAGAAATAGGCACAGGCAATTTAGATTAAAGCGGTGGGGAAGTACCGGGAAATTGCAATTAGGAAATTTGAAAAAATATTCAGAAAGAATGGATTTGGGAATTCGGTAAAAAAAATTATTTGGATGAGAATTCTATTGACAAGTGAACCTTTTTTCAAATTTATTCTTTTGGCATACATAATTAGATATCTTCAAATATGGAAAATGTTATGGGGTCCACCCTCTTTTCATATAAGTGGACTCGACCAAAGTGTTACTTGGACTGCTGCCGTTAAATACCCAGAGCTAGACAGTCAGAGAGAGGACAGAGAGATAGTGAGGAGACTGAGATTGTGATTGAGGTGGAGGTAGAGTAATAGTGTGAGGTAACCGCTTGTAGAAGTCAGTTACAAGCACGTAGACTCTAAGGAAGTCCTACTTCGGGACTGTATATATCTATATGTTATTGCTACTAACCGCGTTCCTGGATTTACTAACAGTATTACCCTTTGTATTATTGTGTAAATACATTTTATTTCTTATATTTAATTCTTGCGTTTGTCATCCATTAAAGACTGAATTTCATCTCGGAATCCACAACAGAAAAAATTTTCTAAATATAAAAATTAGAAAAAAAGAATTGACACATTTCAGTTTCTATTATTGAAAAGAGTAGACTTTTATTGGTTGCAAATATGCAAAAGAGAAAATATTTCTCATTTTAATGTTCTTATATTTTTTCTTTTTAAGCATCAATGATTTTAGTAGAAGAAACAAATAAGAATTGTTTAGAATTAAGAAAATACAAAATTTGTTGCAATTTAAAACTAACAAAAAATAAATAATCACATTTGATTACTGCAGTATAAAAAAGAGTAATGCTTCTATTTTTAAAAGTTCTGTTTTTACTTGGTATGATGAAATTTTGCTTGTCAGAACAGATGGCTCAATACTCTCCCAATGAATAGAGTTCACACGATATATACATTATTCTTCACTATTATTTCATAGTTTTAACACTAACACAATAAATAAGGACTTTTTATGTGCACTTTATAAAAATGGTTAATATTTTTAATTTCTATTCCATCTTGTAAAAACCAATAATTTGTTTGTTTGCCTCATAACTATTCTAATATATAGAGTTCACAAGATGAATTTGCCTCATAGTTTTGCAGTAAGGAATTAGATTAACAAAAATAAGAGTTTTGATTGATATGAAATCAACTGAATTATAATCCATTTTCTCCCTGTCTTACTAAGAAAAATGTTCTTGTACTACTAAATAAATGTAAACAAACCTTTTTCTTAACCATCAGATTCAATTCATTTAAAGGAAAATCTTAATTAACCTGATTATTATTATTATTCTATAATCACTAATTAGCCATCAACACTTTTCTTCAAATCTTTTAAATGAGCTGAATCAACCAGTATTGTAAGCAGATAACAATCATTCATGGATAATATGCTGAAGCTACTGTAAAAATACTTTTTCTTTTTTTTTTGTTAATTCTTTAGCACAACAAAGAAGACTAGGAGAAGGTTTCTATACATTTTTGCTCTCTTCCATCAGTCATCGTTGTCTTCTTCTTCTTTCTACTTAAGCTAATCAAAGTCGCAGTTATTTTTTTATGTGTAAAGTGAATCCATATTCTGATAATGGCCAAATCAAATGAATATTTTGCAGGAATAAGAATTGTTTAGAATTAAGAAAATACAAAATATTCTTCAATTGCAAAACTGACAAAGAATGAAGAACCACATTTGATTAACGCAGTATCAAAAAGAGGTAATGTTTCTAAGTTCTATTTTTTCTTGGTATTATGAAATTTTGCTTCATTGACAATAAATTCAACGGATGGCTCAATACTCTTCCAATATCACAAGAGTTCACAAGACATTATTCTTCAGTATTATTTCATAGATTTAACACTAACACAATAAATAATGACATTTTATGTGAACATTATCAAAAGTGACTAATATTTTTAATTTCTATTTCATCTTGTAAAAAGCAAGAATTTGTTTGCCTTAGAACTATTCTAATATAAAGTGTTCACAAGATGAATTTACCTCTGTAAATTATTCTTCAATTGCAATTTACGACTTAAATTTAGGAATAAATAATCTCGTTTGGTGAGCATATCATCAAAAATGTTTAATACTTCTTAGATTCTTACTATAGATACTAGTGTGTCTAATTTCAATTCATTTTTGGAAAAATGAATAGTTTCACTTGGCAAACGCATGGGAAGTGTAAGATTTTAGGCTTCAAAGTTTTACTTTGTTTCAAAGAATAAATGGACGTGGTAGCGTGTCAGAACCATCCTGTGGAGACAGTGATGATGGAAAATCTCAGGTGATGCTTTTTTCATTGAATCATGTTCCTTGCGCCATGTCGTACATTTTCTCTTTCAGCAGCAGATCAATTTTCTGCAACATTAATATTATTTTCATTACGTTTTGTGTGTACACAGGTGTCAACATGCAAATGATTTTCACTGCATAATAAATAAAATTCCTAAAGGAAAAGAAAAAAAAATTGTCTCAAGAGATCGATCGACCAAAAACACTTTATTGATTTCAGTTGAAGAGATTTCCGATATAGCGTTGCAGAATTTATGGAAAATGTATCTACATTACTCCCCGACACACACACCTATACGTAAATAATCTTCTCTCTCTCTCACTCTCTCTCTCTCTCTCTTTTATTTCTTCTTCCTTTTCCTCACATTTTCTTTGTCTCACATTCATTCATTCTTCAACATTTTCGTTTCAGATTTTCTTCTTAATATTATTGGAAAATGGGAAGGAATGAGAGGTCATGTGACGCAAGCAAAGAAAGAGCGAGGAACAGAGATTGAAGAAGAAGAAGAAGAAGAAGAAGAAGAAGAAGAAGAAGAAGAAGAAGAAGAAGAAGAAGGGAATAAATTGAAGAAAAAAGGGAAATGGCAAAAGCGAGTGAAAAAAGAAGGAAGTAAGGAAAGAAAGAAGAAAAAGAAAAGAACGAAGGCAAAGAAAGTGAAGAAGTTAAAGAAGAAAAAGGATTGGCGAAAGAAGAGGGTTAAAGGAGGAGGAGGAGGAAGAAGAAGAAGAAGAAGAAGAAGAAGAAGAAGAAGAAGAAGAAGAAGAAGAAGATTTAAGGTCGTCAGTAAATCCATGACTTAATGGTGAAAATGGCATTTATTCTACACAAAATATTTTCAATCCAATCCTTTTTCAATGTTAATGATCTTAATCTAATATTTTTTCTATTAAGCAAACTGATCGATTATTATATAATGAAAGTCTCAAGTCAAAATCTGGTAAAAATTCTATTTCAGGCCACAAACATATTGATCCACCCTAATACTATCATCAGATTTCTAAATCTGCTGTGAACATGACAATAAATATGCACTTCTGTCGGTCAGACACGTCTTAGTTCCTGACCAATGAAAGTAACATTTTCTCTTATTTGCAATGTACAGAATACAGAATGAACTGTACAGAATTATGCGAGACAAATATTTATACTAATCGAGTCGAAACTGAAAAAAGTTATGTGATGAAACGGTGTAATAGCGAAAGTCATTAGTTAGTAATAAGAAAAGTAAAAACATTAAACATAATTCAAATGTTATAGACCAGGTGTTCATAATTAGAAATGCGAACAGCCACATTTCTGAAAATTAACCGCGGGGCGGGGTACCTTTTTTGAAATACATTACCGTGTGGAAAATGGCGACAGATTACAGAGGAAATATATTTTATTTCTAAATCAAAAACAAAGATGTCGTATCGTTTTTGGTAATGGATAAGCAGACGACAACTTATTTTCTTTTTTAAGAGAAGTTCCGATTAGTTTTTGATACTTAGCCTCCTTAAATTTGAACCCTGGTTACATATGTTTCGGGATATCAGTTATGTGCCATGCGGGGTACACGCTTAGGCGATCATGTATCTTTCGATACATAACAGACGAGGCAGATTTTTCCCGCAGTAGGTTGCCATTTCTCTCTGCGGTAGACCAGTTGCCATCCAAAGCTACAGAACCCGGTCTGTCCTGCCATTTACCCATATCTGGGAGTTGAGATGAAATGTTTCCCAAGGGTATTAGCACATAATAACCCTTGACTGGAATTCGAACTCGGTTCTCCGATTCCTCACTCCGAGCCGATATCCATTACTCCACCCTGCCTTTTTGGATAATATTTTTTAAAAGATTTACTATCACTCAACATTGTTAAGGCGTAATATTTTACAGGTCACGTGATCCGGCGTAATGTAATTTTTTAGGTTATATTATCAAGTTAAGATTCGTTCAGTAACATAACATGGCATATCTCCGGATCACAAGTGCTGTAAAAACATGCTACCGGTTATAATTGCGTTAAGAATACGAAATGTTGGAATATACTTTAAAGAAAGAGAAACAAGGAAAAGCGTTTTTGTACAATCAGAAGCCAAAGATAAGGAAATGTGTGGAAAAATATCAAAAACCCAAACACAATCTTCATCACCGAAATATCTGGCAGATTTTTAGCAATTATTCTTACTAAACTGAGTGAGAAAGTGCGTGAATCTTTATCAGCAACGTAATGAATTAGGGGTCAACAGTAAATGTTGAAACGACTTACCTATTCGTTGTTAAAAACAGTGTATAAGCTTTGTTACTGACAATAGTTACCAACCTTGAGAGGTGTTAAGTGTTGGCTCCGAAAACAAAATACGTGTGTACTGTTTATAACAAAGCCAAATGAACAGATACGTGGACTCATCTAAGTTTATTCACTGATAAAATGGCACAAAAGTTTCGTCTTCTTTTTAGCACGTTTACAAAACATCCACGAAGATTTAGTCACCTTTGTTTGTAATGAGAAATATGGCATCTCTTTTCCATTACAATTTTGCTACATTTCGTAGATAAATAGTGGATATTTTCAAAGAACATTGCTTTTATTTATGTTCCTGACAAAGAAGTTATGTTTAGAAATGTAAGTGCTTACAGAAGTGCTGAACATGTTCATGTTAAGTTGGATGATATTTTGATAGTTCTTCAACTCTAGATTTCTGCAAAAGCCTTCGAGGCTGCTTTTTTTTCTCTCAGCTTTGTTTTGTTGCGGGAGTTTTGATGTTCTGCAATTAGAATTCTGTGGACACATCTTCTGGACAAATAGAGAAGGAAATCTCAACAACCGCATATCTTCTCTTGAAAAAGAAATTCTTTTGTCAAATTCTAAGAATTCTAAATTACTCCCAACTCAGCACGTGTGCTTTTGGGAATAGACTGCACACAGGTAGGAAAGTGATATATTTCGCCTTTCGCCAGCTGACCTCTAAAAGCGTTCAATACGAAAGCTTTTACTGAATATTAAGTTCATTCAGGGGATTTGTAATAACACAAAAGAAGAAGAGGTCACATTTCCAGGCTAGATTCAATTTCTATAAATTATACTATTTACCGTTTCACAGCTACAAAACGTGACATCTTTCTTCGGCTTAACCATCTTACATATGTATGGTATACAAATTTCTTGTATTCATCACCTACCACTTTAAGAAACTTTTTCAATAATCTATGTTTAAGCTCTCTAGAACGAAGGTAGGTTGTAAAGGAAACTATAACAAATTTAAGATGATTGAATTTTATAACTGCTGATGGTGAATATACGTATCCGAAAGAAATGTCGTAGAAAACAAGCAACAACAATATTTTCCCCCAAACAGCAGCAGCGCCATCTATGTAGACATGCGTTGAATTTGTGGAATCATTGCATTATTTCATTAAAGAAAAATCTTTTTCTACTTGCGTGACCAAAGACTGCATGTCAGCAAGTTCTTCACACGTGTTAAATTTTTTATCTACTTCTCAAATAAATAAAAAAAAAAAAAACCTGAGCTGTGTCTTGGCATTTTGTGCTTTCATACGTCGCACTTCTCGCTTTTCCGGTTTCTTGCTTTCCAGCCAACTTTGATCTTCAAAATCTGTCCTGGGTATGACGATAGACTAGACCCGCATCCTGGGTAAGACGATAGACTAGACCCGCATCCTGGGTATGACGATAGACTACATCCGACAGCAAGGCCTCTAATCAGGAGGTTTTGAGGAGCATGGAACCACTTCATAATTGAGGGCATTCCCAGGTCAACCATGACCCGGAGTGGTAGCACCTGTTAAGGTCCCAACTAAAGGCAAATAGTTAACACCCACACTGGGGTCAAAACACCATGAAAGTGTAAAAATAGGTTTTACTACCAGGGATACATTTTTGAAAAAAAAAATATTACCAGCAATACATTTTTGAAAAAAAAAAATTATTACCAGCAATAAAAATTTTGTCGACATTTAAATAACCCATTCAGGTTGATCAAACAAAAACAAATCAATTTTCAAAATTTGAATGCAATGCCAATCGTTATTTTCTGTTTCCTTAATTCTAGTTTGTTTTTTTTTTTTGTTTTTTTTTGTTCTCTCTCCTTAATAATGTTTTTACTTTTCTCATATCCTTTCACTTTCAGTAAACCCTTGCGTCTTAGTGGGTTTAATGCCTTGCTTGGCTTGAAGTGATTAAAGAAATGGTTCTTCATTTCCATAAACATGATAGTTCTCTTGCCCTCAGTATGTGTCAAGTTAGCAGTTCTTCTATGTCCACATGTGTGGGAGAATGTCATTCTGAAATATATACTTTCCTTGAGACATAATCATTACAAGACAACTGACAATACACTAGACTCCCTCTCAGAATGATTTCCTCACGGCAGCAATTTTTATGACAATTTAAAAACTTCTTGTTACCACTGAATTTTCTGTATTGGTTATCTTGAAAAAAAAAAAAAAACTTTCTTCTTTGTCAAGATTTTCACCAAATGATTTCTGTAATAATTTTTTCATGCGAATTCAATTTCGTAAATTTGTCTTCAAAGCGCCGTCTGAAATGGTATTTTTGGGGAACAGATATTGTTTCTCGGACCACAAAGCAAAGGATATTTTCGTACGGGAAGGAATTTCAAAAATGTTTATTTGTCCAATCATGGTTGAAACTCTCTGTGTTCAGGTTCTACACTGTGTGCCAAATTATTATCGAGATAACGTTTTTTCTAATATTTCAAAAACCATCCAATCAATTCACACAAAAATTTCACACAATGTTGGCAACACTAACCTGTGCAATGACTGAAATTTTCGTACTGATTTGTGCAAGATAAAAAAACTGGCGCCATATTTGTTATCAGCACGGTGATTTGAGCGTGCCAAATTATTAGATAAGTATAAGAATTTAGTGAAAAGATGGGCCGTAAAAGCAGTTTAAGTGATGCTGAAAAGAAAACTATCACCTCAGAACTCTCAAAAGGCAAATCTACCCTAGAAATTTCTAAAATGATAGGGAGGTGTCATCAAACAGTGAAAAAGTTCACCGCCAACCCTACACAAGTACGCAAAAGGGCAGATAAAGGCAAGCTGAGTGTTATTTCACGTCGTCTCATGTCACAACTTAAACAAGAGGCCACGAAGAACCCTGGACTTACCAGTCAAGAGCTTTTCAGTCGCATTGGGGATCCTTCTGTGTCTAAAAGTACTCGGTGTCGTTATCTGAGGGAAAATAGCAACAACAGTCAAACCTGTATCAAAGCCTCCGTTGACGAGAAATCACATTTGAAATTTGAAATGAGCCGAGGACAAAAAATGAAGATTGACTTCTCTAAAGTTTTGTTCACAGACGAAACCCGAGCAACACTTGATGGGCCAGATAGATGGTGCAAAGGCTGGGTAATGAACGGACAGAATCGCCGTCAGCGTTTGAGACGCCAACAAGGCGGTAGAGGCATAATGATCTCGGGTGGTATTATTGGAAAAACATTAGTGGGCCCATGGAGAGTACCAGATAGCGTCAAAATGACTGCTGATGCATACATAGTGTTTATGAAGGAACATCTTGAACCGTGGAGGAAAAGGTAAAGAGTTGCCTTCAGAAGGGCCATTGTTTTTATGCAAGATAATGCTCACTCACATGCTGCTCACAAGAATACAGAATATTTGAAACAGTTAGGCTTTGATGGATCTCGAAAAATGAAGTGGCCAGCAAATTCTCCGGACCCAATCGAAAACCTTTCGAGCATCATGAAGCGAAGACTGTACGCCAACGGACGACAATTCAGGAGCAACGCTGAGTTGTGGGAAGCAATTCTTGACATATCTCGCGGCATTACAGCAGATGACATCCTACAATTAACAAATTCTATGGATCGTCGTCTTCTTCAAGTAATTTCAAAACAGGGAAAGCACATTCCCTATTAATTTGTTTAAAACTGTGCCTTTGTTTGTATCTGTTATTATTTGTTTGATTATCTTATTTATTAGCTTCTTTTGATCATAAACATTCACGTGCAACATTAATAAACGTTTTGTTTGCTCAATTCTGGGATTATTACTATACCTTTCTAATAATTTGACACGCTCAAATCACCGTGCTGATAACAAATATGGCGCCAGTTTGTTTACTTTATGCAGATCAGTACGAACATTTCAGTGATTGCACAGGTCAGTGTTGCCAACATTGTGTGAAAATTTTGTGTGAATTGATTGGACGGTTTTTGAAATATTAGAAAAAACGTTATCTCGATAATAATTTGGCACGCAGTGTATTTTTCTCTTCCCTCCGTTCATGATTTTAATATATTGAAGCGATGTAATATCAATTTGGGAGAAATAAATTCTAAATCTAGAGAAATAGCAAATGAAAATATCCAGGAAAATCCCCCAAAAAGTCATTCTGTCCCAGAAGTTCCAAGAATCATTACAAAACCGATTATAATCATGTAGTCAATTGATTGCTTACCAGTATTGCATACATATGTCTAAGGTTGAATACATATATATATATATATATATATATATATATATATATATATATAATTAATTAATAACCAGCATTGCATTCACACGTCAAAGTTTGAATATATATATATATATATATATATATATATATATATATATAATAAAATAATGAGAAAGAACACTAAGATTTACAATCCGGTGTTATTAGTAATTATATTTATTTTTAAGAAATAGTGCTCGATACAAAATAGTAGTGCATAAACAACTTAAAATTTCATGATTTTTGTGTTTATAAATTCAGTAAATTTCTTAAGTTATGAACCAGAACTAGGGATTTTAATTTAATTTTTTAATTGAATTTAAAATTTTAGTTTCTGTTTTTGAAACACGGCAATTCCTGTGTAACGATGTTAACATATTTTTAAATAGAAAAATTATTTATATATAGAGGAGCGTTGGTTGAAGTTCAAATACAATAAATTCGACTTCGGAGCGTTTGGTTACCATGGTCGAATTTATTGTATTTGAACTTCAACCGAACGCTCCTCTGTAGCCAAATCGGTTAAGGCACGTCAAACTAAATGACGGTTCCGTATAGGATACAGGTTCGAATCCTGTTGGAGGACGAATATTTTCTGTGAAAATTTCTCAGACATTCAGGGCGGTAAATGTTGTTTAATACTGTTTATTATAAACAGAGCATTTACTTAAATATTTGTATCTATAAAAAGAATGTATAAACATAAAAATGTCTTTTATATATATATATATATATATATATATATATATATATATATATATATATATATATATATTAAGACAGGTTTCGTAAAATAATTTAGTCATGTTCTATTTATTTCCCGATAGGATCCTTTCATAGTCGTGAATTAGCGCTTTTCATTAATAGTTTTTCCTTTATCTAACAT
This sequence comes from Acanthosepion pharaonis, assembly GCA_903632075.3. Lineage (NCBI taxonomy): Eukaryota > Metazoa > Mollusca > Cephalopoda > Sepiida > Sepiidae > Acanthosepion > Acanthosepion pharaonis. The sequence goes on from CAHIKZ030000117.1 coordinate 1,531,422, forward strand.
CTACTCAAGTCCAGAATTTTTCCACAGCATACTTAGTTACCTCCCCTTAAACGGTGTCCATCACCCAAGCTATGACACAACGTTCCTAACTCCATATATAAAAATGGTGATTTTCGGATGACCACAAGAATTTATGATCTTCTTAACAACCATCAACTCTAAATACTTAATCTGCAATTAACAGTACCCTGATGATGACAGTATGCTATGTCGAAAGTACTCGAAAGTAAATACAACATAAACCAACACGGTGTTTTCCTCTCGTCATTTAATAACCGCACAAAAAGCTTATCCATGAATACGAAAACATCCTATCGAAAATAAGTAGACAGAACATGTCTTAATTAATGAAACCTGTCTTATGCTGCCGAAATATACGCATTTCATATATATATATATATATATATATATATGTATATGTTTGTGTGTGTTTGCGTGTGAGATATATATATATATATATATATATATATATATATATATAATTGATTGTTTACCAGTATTGCATACATACCTCGCTGGTTTAAAGTTTCCTTGATTAAGGTTTCATAACACTTATAATCGTCATCGAACTGAGCCTACGAAATATTAAAAGTAAAATCTGAAGGTATATGCTTTGCTCTAATTGAATGGCTATAAAATTAGTGTCGCACTAGCAGTAATCAATTGGACAATTGATCGATTTCATGAGTTGGTCCCTTTGACGTGCTAACCCATGAAGAAAGTCAAACATTATCTCTTGGCACTGGATTCAGCAAAATTTAATTTACCGCCAAAATGAAATTGTGACATGAATCGGACCCAAGAGAAAAATAACGCCGAAAGCTGATGGCAAAATCGGATAAAAAAAATATTAATAAAAAATGAAAGAGAAAAACACATACGAGTGAGTTTTAAAATGGAAATACTCAGCGGAAAGGAGACAGGATATCTTTTTTTTCTTTTTGGCTTTATTAATCAAAAGAATTGAAAAAAAAATGTTTTCAAATCTCGTATAAGTCAATATATTTGTTAAAGCCATGATATTTGTTAAAGAATTTTTACAATAGATATTTTTCCTTCTGTATTGAATAACGTGACTTACTCCAGTAGTCAATCATATTATTGTAGTCTTAAAAAAATTGCTATCGTCGACAATTTAAGTCCCATACGATATATTTAAATATTTTTCAGACTGCTGTCAGTGACCAGTTCTTTGTGAACAGTTATCATTCATTTTTGCGTCTGGTTGTCGAGAAATTAATTTTCCAAGACAGAAATTCAAATGGAACAAAAGTTGAAATTGTCAAGAATTTTAGTCATCATTAATAAGATTGAAAAAAAAAAAAATTATTTTATTCATTGTGGCAACTGCGATTCTGAATGGAAAAAAATTGTGATAATTCTTAATTGATTTCTTTCTTATCTCTCTGTTTATACCGTGGAGCATTTTCATAGATTTCTTTTAATCATTTCTCCCAACGTAAGGCAATAAAGACCCTAAGACGTAAAGGGGGTTAATGAGTGTCAAAGAACATGAGAAAAACACATATAAGGAGAGAGAACAATAAAAGAACACGAATTAGGAAGCCAGAAGCAAGAATCCGAAAGATAGTGTGATAGAAGATATTGTTAACATAGAATCTAGTACGGCGCTTAAATTCATAATATCTATGTTCTATAGAGAAAAGTTCATCAGATCAATTACCATGAAAATATTTATAGAAAAAACACAGGGAAGCTACATTACGGAGGTGAGAAAGTCACTGAAGCCTTGATGCCAGTTCAGGGTGAATGATAGACTTATAAATATGTAAGATAGATTTGGACAGGAAAAATGGTCTGGCGTAGCAACTGATTCAATATAATCCTTCCGAAAAACATTAACCCGAGAAGGCGCATTGAGTCACTTTCCTGAACGTTAGCCACAGCCATGATGATTAGCAACGTAAGGTTTGAAAACACCCTTATTAAAATATTATAAATACCGTTTATCATTTAGTTCTTAATTTTCGTCTTATGTATTAAGTCTTTTTTGTTGGTTTTTGTTTTGTAAAATCGAATTAAATGGCGAGTCTTCAAGAATGCTTTTTGTTCATTGTATGTGGCTATAAGGGCTAAACAAGGAAGCTATATTGATGGAAAATTACAAGTTATCTGTACAACTACTTAAAACTACATTATTCTTTAAAATTGTATAATTAAATCAGTTATTATTAAACCAATAATTAATTGTACAATTAAACCAGTTTCAAAGACTTGTCTCAGAATCTTAAAAAAATAACTCCATTAATACTACGGGACACTTTCACATCCCTAAACAAATAAAAATATAGTCGTCTTTTCTACTACAATAGCTTAGTGTCTCGCACTTCCCGTCTGTGGAACTCCCTTCTTCTGACTTGTTTCTCTGATAGTTATAATCTCCAAATATTCAAATGCAATGTCAATCGACCTCTCCAGATTCTTTGATTTATTCCTCGTCCTTCTCTTCATCCTTCCTCTATCACGCCTCTTCACTCTTGCTCCCACTCTCTGTAACCCCCTTGCGTACTAGTGGCACTCCCGCCTTACTTGGGGTGAAATGCTTTCAAAAATATTATGATATGGATGCAACAGAGATGTGGTTCTACAGAAGGATACTGAGAATACCATAGACGGAGCGCGTATGTCTTCAGGGAAATGGAAACAAAAAGGACGCTTATACTAAGAATCAAAAGAAAAACATCTGAAGTTTCTTGGACACATAGTAAGGAAGGAGGGTTTAGATAATTTGACACGCACATTGCATATCGAAGGCAAAATATGGACAGGGGGCGTCAGAAGCTACCTGACAAGATTGTGTGAATGAATAACGGAAAGGTGGGTGGAAGGCTTGGCAAAGAGCTACACGCGATTGAATGTTGTGGAGAGCCATGATCAACCACGCTCTGAAGGGAAATGGTACATAAAAGAAAGACAGTATGACTAAAACCAGAAACGGACTTGATAAATATATTCAGAAATTTCAGGATTTAACTGAAAGTTGATATAAAATAATTAAAATTCTGAGAAAATACATTATTGACTAAAGAATGAGGCTACGAATAAATTTGTCTGCGTCTGTGGTTTCAACAAAATAATTGCTATTGAGAAGATCAATAAAACTTACTGTCAATAGGAGAAATAGTGATTACAAGGATTTGATTGGTTGTTTCACGGTCGATCATTTTATTATACCTCTTAATTTCTTGGATAACATAGGGCCCTAACAACACCTCTCCAACGGACGCGGTTCCGGGCGATCCTCATTAGCTCGGTCCATGTTGTGCCAGCTGCCCAACTGGAGGATTTTCATCAACACGGGTCATATGCTCAACTTTGGAGGACTCTTTTTCAGCTATGTCGTTGTTTGAAGATATTGTTGAGCTTTCTGTAACAAGCTAGTGTTTTTTTTAAGTGAATAGGTTATTAGCCGACTGCACAACCCAAACCTAAAGGGCCAGATTGTGTCTTTCGTCTGGTTCCTACCCAACAAACCTGTAGAGCTTGGTTGGACCTGCTAAGGAACGAAGACCCCGCCGACATAACTGTGGGGACTGTTGAAGCACGCAAGCCTTCCTACCACGTCGATACTGAAAAATAATCCATTTTGTTTAGAGATTTAGTGACTCCTAACACGGTTTATCCGAGCCATATGCTTATTTACTTATCTGAGCCCTATGCTTGTCAGTAATTCTCAAAGAAGGTCCCACAAGAACCACGTTGTATAAAAAAGCTTAACAGAACAGAAGTTGTAACGGGATGTCAATCGTAAAAAATAGATGTAGCAAGAATCTCTTGGACGTTGAATGTCCGGCTTGCACAACACCGAAATGTTTCATACCAACAATGTTACGAATACCAGAGACACGCAGAAGCGAGAATCCGGCTTAGCATCGAGGCGGATGTTAGCTTCTCCGGACATGACTGTAACCCCAGCATAGCCATTACCGACATCAGAGGGCCGATTTTATTTCCAGTCGCTCGCTACATTCACTTTCAAGCATATGGCATTGGGAAAGGCGTGAAGGCTTCTCCAGTTATAGTTTAATAGTAGACCAACCTGAGCTCTTAAGCCTTGGTTGGCAACCAGCCTAGTAGAAGGAAAACTCCGAATTCCCAAGCCTGGGTAGAGAGAAACCTTATCAGCTATGGATATACTCCTTTAACGAGTTGACAGACTTTATTAAAAGGATTTAATAAAAGCAAAGTCCAAGAGTTTCTTGCTACATCTATTTCGTTATTTACGCGGGTTTTCACCATATGAGTGGACTCAATTATCAAGTTAAATGACTGTTAAAGTTTGTATTAGAATGCCTGAAAACTGAGAGAGTTTTTATTTTAGAATTTGTGTTGAAATCGATTTGTGTTGAAATCGATATTTCGTTTTTCGCGCAGTGGCGTAGAAATAAAAATGAGGTATCGTTGAACTCGTCATGATGGAAGTAACCTACATACGGAGTTTGAACTAAATCAGAGGAAAAAAGTTGAATTTATCGAATTTTGATCGGGTTTATCGATTATTGATTTTTTTTAAATTATCGTTTTTTACGCTAAAAACCTATCTTTTACATTGTACAATGTATGTGCCAAGTTTGGTCATAATCGTTTGAATTAGAGTGAAAACGTATCACACAGACAGACAACCTCCGTTTTATATATATTGATAACATTAATGTTACCTGTCAAAGATTATAAAACGAATCATGTTGTCTATTCGTTAGTTTTGTACGTTTGATTCACACTGGCTGGTGATGCTCCAAGATCATTGTGGCTGAGATAAAAGGGTATTAACGGTCACTCTCGATCAAAATCTAGAATTCTGAATGGCGATTTTCTAGGTAGACATAATCTCTTAACTAGAAATTTTGGCGCATCATAATCTTTCTAACAATCCGCCTGGCATTGTGCTAGTCTAAGCGAATCCAAGTAAATATACAGAAATATCTACACTACGAGTTTGAAACTGATTGTTTTAATGTATTAATTTTATTTTATTTTTTTTGCTTACTCAGGCATCTAGAAATATCTGGATTGGTGTCTAGGTACGCGTCTAGTTCACTGGGACTGATGTACCCCAAACCTTTGATTTTTAATGAAAGTACTTTAAAGTAATTGAAGAAGATAGACTCTGTTACATCTAAACATGATACTGTTTTTGCTCCATTCTAATTGAACGCTTTTTCTAATCGACCAGCTGGGTATGGCTGCTAGTATTTACTAATACCAGGGCTGGCGTATGGCACTTACCGGAAATCGAACTGTTAACGATCTGTAAGATCTGTTTGCTGACAGTCACCAAGCTTACATATTTTTCATGGGGCACGCCCTACATGCGAATGCGAAATAAATCTGTCAACCATCGCTTTATGGCTATTAGTTCATTTAAGTCTCTAAACTGAAGAGCTCCTCTGAGTTGTGTTAACCCTTTCAAGCGAAATTATTGAAGTGTTTTCTACCTGAGCATTGTAGAAATTAGAATAGGTTCGGTCAATCAAAATGCAAATATCAACATGAGACAAATACAGGTCGGCGCCGATAAACCGTGTTAGTTGGGGTCCGCGGTTTATATGGTTCGCGTTTTAGATCAAAAAGGAGCCGCGATGATTTCGTATGCTTTCAACAACGTTTAGTTTTTGTTGAACACTGTATGAGGCGTGTTTAATATCTAGGTATATGTTGTGGTTGTTATGATATCTAGAGAAACACTGTGCAAAGCTTTAATTTTTGCCTGTAATTATACAAAAATTTAATGTAAGAGGATTTATGGACTTCTTGAAACTTTGTGAAAGTGTTGAAAGGTGTTATTTGGCTGCAATGGCGGCCTACATTAATAATCCTTAAAGCAGAATTTAAAATGGCTCTTCTCTGCAGATTATATAAATTATTTGGGAAAGCACATTATCAATATTAAAGGAAATCCCGTTGAGTAAATATGTGAAATTTTTAAGTTAGGATAAAGTTTGTAAGCTGCATATTTCACACTCAAAATGTCCGAAGTGCTAATTCAAACCACTACACAATCATAAGTGTGAAATGCCAAAGCCTAAACAATGGTAAATACCTGGGGAAAATATGAATAAACTGAAGGTATTTAAACACAATTTAATTAATTTATTAAAATAAAAGGTTGTACAGAAAAAATCAGACTTTAAAAAGTGTCACAATCAAGTTTGAATTTGTTTCAAATTGGGATCCACTGATGATTAGGATTCTAACATGACAAAAATGTTATGGTTCATCACATATGCGTGGCTTCAGCAATATCGTGGTTTATTGGTGCGCGCTTTAAAGGAACTGACCTGTATTAGTGGATAAAATACAAAAATACAATATCACAACCAAAACGAGGAAAGATTCAAAATCCCAGTTGTTGTTATTATACAAAAAAAAATGAACATCAAATAAAAAATCTCTCACGAAAGGAGACGATATCTTGAAGTGTATATTAAATTTTAATATGCTTAAAAAAACTGAAAACAAAGAAAAAACGCATATTATTGAGGCATTATTTTTCGTTCGGTCATGCTACCTTTTGCTGTTACACATGACGCCACCGTAGACTTTAAATTTTCAGCTCACTATAAAAAAAGCAAAATGTAGGCAACGAAATGTTGTTACAAATCAGACAGAACATGGCTCTTGATAATGACTGTGAGAGTCAAAAGAACTTGGACAGCTGAAAAAAAAATGAAATTCGGATCCCATTTGAAAATTGGAACAATCAAAAATTAGCATTAATATCTAATTTGCAATTATATAAAAAATAATAATTCATATAATCAAACAATTTCATATGAGGTTACGTGTGTCTATGCTATAATCAGTTTCGCATCTGGCTATATCACGTGATAGCCACACGTCTCACCACTTGAATTTAACTTTTGAAAATCATAGAATTGCGAAACCGTTAAAGCTATTCTAAGTTATAGATAAAACTTTTTCTTACATATTTTTACGCGTGTGAAATATATAAAAAAACTCACTATTTATATATACATGTGTATATATATATATATATATATATATATATATATATATATATATATATATATATATATATATATATATATATATATATATATATATATATATATATATAGATATATAAAAATAAAGAAATAAAAGTGATACTGAAATAATTAAATATTTTCCACCATTACTAATGGTCGGGGTTCGGATTCAGGTAAAAGGCCAAGATTTCGGTTTTCATGTCAAACTTGGAAAATTGACTCAACACAGTTTTCACATCTCATTCGGTTTTGTACCACACCAATTTAGCAAATTATGTATACATAAAAATATATGTATAGATAATTTTATGTATACACAAACATATATGTATTCATATGTTTATGTATACATAAACATATATGCCGTAACACACTTCTCGACTTAAAAGACATACTATTTTTATCCTTGTGTACTTAAATGAACATGAAGATGTGTAGGCGAATACGAAATTCAAAAAATACACTCATGCATTTAAATAAAGCAAACAGAATCTAGTGAACTATTTTCTCCTTTCTTTATAAGACGTCATAAGATTTCCAACAATTCTCAATCATTTTTCAAACAATATTTCCAGGTATTTTATGAGATTATCAATGTTTTCTTTTCGTCATCAATTTTTCTCGGCAGTGTATTTTATTGCCAATATTTTTTTTATATCTTTACCTACGCTTTTAAATTTCTTTTTATTAAATTGAAGCCAAACCCGGACTTTCCTCAGTTGTTCGTCAACTTGCAATCGACCAGGTGGCGCCGGTATCTTTATGCAAAAATATCCACACGGAAATAAACTGATAAAAACTATTTTTGCCCTCGTTTTTTTCTTATTTTTACCCATTTTGTTTTTATGAAAATGTTGTTTATATTATTTATTTTACCAATTCTTTCTAACCAATTCTGCGAAGCAAATTAATTCAAGGATCCCAATCTTAGGCCTTTTAGGCGTTAAATCTTGAGTTGGTTTAGAAAGCCTGTCGTCTTATCGAACAAAATAAACATACAGTAATAGTATAGTAATTCGATAGTAATCTGACCCAGGCTGGAATTTTAAAAAAATGAACATAATGCGAAAAACTCGTCTGTTATCTTTCAAAGAAAATTTCTCCTCTATTTTGAAAGGCAACATTTTTGAAAGCCATTTGAAAGTTGGCTTTTCCTAAATATAGAAGCAAGGATTGAGGAATCGGAGAGCCGAGTTCGGATTGCATTCGAATTCCTGAGATTCACTTACGCGCTAAAAGCCTTGGGAAAATTATGAATCAGTCCCCCGGCTATGGGTAAAATAGTAGGACACATTGGATCCTATAGCCCTGAGTGGCAAACAGTCTGGGAGAAGGAATCTCTGAATTCAAATCATCGGCTGCCTTGTAGGTCCGACCTTTTTAGACAAAGGCTAGAAGAAGATAAATTCAAAAACAAATCAACCTCTGAGAGGAGGGGCGGGGTAATCTTAACATCCCTGATGAAAAAGGAAAGCTGTTGCACTATTTTGATTTGAATGTCACTATGAACCACAATTGTAAGATGGATGGGAGTGGTGACCAAGGCGGCGGCGCAAAAACTGAATAAAATGAAATGATTTCCTTAAATAACAAAAAAAAAAAACACATTACATTGAAACACCGGTTTTTTTCCTTACCGAGATGTGTAACCGGGCGCTCCATAGCTAAGGGAGTTACGGCTTCGTAGACCATTAAGCTTGGATGTGCGACTGATATGACGGCAAGGAATGAAAAATCGGAGAGCCGAGTTCAAATTCCAGTCGGGTTCATTACATTCATGCAAATACCATTGAGTGATTATGATTTGTCGTGGACTCCATTTTTTTTCTTGTCTTGTTTTCCTTGGGATGATCTCATTCGCCCGATGTCACTTGTGCTTCTCTCAATGTGTCAAATGGGCCCATCTTTTTCCAGGTCTGTAAATTCGATTATGAACAATTAATTTTCCTAAATCCTTGAAAGCTCAAATATATTTATTTATTTATTTTATTCTTTTTTTAATTATTTCACCCCAGGCAAAGCTGGAATGCCACTAGTACGCAAGGGGTTACAGCGAGAGAAAATGAGAGAGAAGATTGACGTTGCATTTAAATTATTGAAGATTATGGAAGTAAGTACACAGAAGAGAGTTCCACAGGTGGGAAGTATGAAAAAATAAACTGTTTGAGTGGAAGTGGGGGCTGCATTTAACTATTTCAACAGTAAATGGGTGGGACCTAAATGCCACTCCAGTTATACGTATAAATTCATGTAGTCGGGGCACCAGGGAATGTAATCGGTGGTAAGACTAGGTTTCAAATTCTTATTTTATAGCCCGCTTGATGGCTGATGTAGTTGCCTTGTTGAATTTGATAAAAAAAGTCAAGATAAAATTGGTAGTAAAAATTACAAATTCGTAATTCATACTACATTTACATTGTAAGTATAGCCGGCTTGATTTATAAGACGACGAACGACACTATAAAGACTGCTTTTCAAAGTAAGAACGACACAACAGGGACTGGATTTCAAGCTAAGAATGACACAATATGGACAGGGTTTCAAACTAAGAACGACACTATAGGAACTAGGTTTCAAACTAAGAACGACACGACAGGGAATGGGTTTCAAACTAAGTACTACACAGTAGGGATTGGGTTTCAAATTAAGAACGACACCACAGGGACATGGTTTCAAATTAAGAACGACACAATAGGGACAGGGTTTGAAACTAAGAACGACACAACAAGGAGTAGGCTTCAAACTAAGAACAACACAAGATGGACCGGATTTCAAACTAAGAACGATAGGGAGTGGGTTTCAAACTAAGAACGACACTATAGGGACTGGGTTTCAAACTAAGAACGATAGAAGATGGACTGGATTTCAAACTAAAAACGACACAATAGGGACTGGGTTTCAAACTAATACGTCACAATAAGGATGCATTTCAAACTAAGAACGACACAATATGGATAGGGTTTCAAACTAAGAACGACACAGTAATGACTGCGATTCAAACTAAGAACGACACAATAGGGACTGGGTTTCAATCTAAGAACGACAGTATAGGGATTAGCTTTCCAACTAAAAACGACACAATAGGGACTGGGTTTTAATCTAAGAACGACATTATCGGGAGTGGGTTTAAGAATTTGCTATTTTCTTATTTAAGTCTATTCAATTATTTTCTCGCGTGTTAATTTTTATTTTCACATTTGACTGTAGATAAACTCCCTTTTTCCATTAAAAAACTGGGCAAAATATTTCACGGGTCTTAAGTAAATGTAAGTAAATCCGAGAAAGCTGGTAGGGTTAGTATTTTCTCAGAGTCTGTAGACTACCAGTACTTTTATCCAGTCTAATTTCATAATGCTTTAATACTAAATAGTAATGGTGGATTTGATACAACATTCGAGAGCCACTTAAGGTAGATGCTCATTGAATGGTTTGTCATGAATGAAAGTGGAGGTAGTAGAAAGTGAAGATTATGAGGATAAAGAGGATAAATAATGATTGACTCTTGACTTGAAGAGGTTAAGATTCTGCTGTTCAGAGAAGCAATGACACTGGAGTCTGGTCCACAAAATAGCAGTTGTTGGGTAGACATTTTCTCCTTATATTTGGAATGCGGGGGAAATTAATGTGATTCGGCTTCGTTGTAGTGGTATGACGTAATGTTTCGTAATGGTGGAAGTAAAGGACCTTTGCTATGGAAACAGGAAATATAATCGTAATTGATTTGATAAAATCCAAGATTTAGCAATGCGATTTCCATTTTTGTTTCGGCCTACTCAATTGATAGACTGACGCAAAACAATCTTCCTCACCTCCACCTCATTCCTATCTGTTTGGTGTCAGGCGTTAACACACCAGGCCTACTAAATATCCAATGAATTTCCATCTCGTCATAGGAAAAAGAATCAATGGATAAAAAATACATATATGAAGAAATCTTTCAACTGAGCGCCCCAGGATATAACCTTGATCATTTACGGGTTATATTCTTGTCATTATCGTAATGGACGTAATCCGATTAGGAAGAGTTACTGACATATCAATTAATTCTACCATAGGTAGAATTACATTTATGCTTCGAAATCGGACAAAAATATTTTTCAAATGGGAAGTCATTCATGTCATTTTTAATCACAAAATAGATTTTTAAAATGCCCTGCGAAATACTTGACTACGTATTCATCGTTGGAAATTTGCGCCACTTCCTCACATTTAAAGTTTGGACAGTTGATGACATACATTTTTTTTACGACAACGTTTCGGTCAGCATATTATGCAATCATCTTCAGGGTTAAAATTCAAAAAGACTAGCAGCTCAGTGGGAAAAAAAAAACTAGCTGGTTAAATTCAATGCCACAAAGACGAAACTACTAAACTTCCAACATTAACTATCGGAATCAGAAATTTTACCAATTGAACGGATAATGACCGCATGTTCCCTCATGGAGGCACCATGCCTTGAATGCCTATTGGAACTTAAACTGAACCAGGGAATTGCGATACATCGTTAAAGACGCCGAGAAAATGGTCTGTATCAAGTACCCCCCCTTCCAGGAAGTATCCCCCTCCAGGAAGTACCTCACTCCTCCTGCTATCCTTTATAAGGACCAGCTCAGGCTAAAAATGGAGTAATGCTGCCTTATATGTGCGAGAGCTGCCCAGTCTTCACTTTCCAGTCTCGATAGAGTCCAAAAGCGTCTCCGCGTCCTTTTAGGCGATGAATTACTTTCCACTCTGCAACCCCTTCCTCACAGACGAGATGTCGTAAGACTCACTGATCTATGACTATTTCCATGGTGAGTGTTCAAATGAACTACACTCCTTAGTTCTACCAGTCCTATCCTTCACGACTAAGACTCACCATGCCACGCACATGATAGTGAACCACCTCCATTCCCTTCATATCCCCCCCTGGTGAGACGTAAGTTCCACTCGAGCAGTTTCTTCTTACAAACCGATGCCTTCTGGAACCGACTCCCAACAGGCTGGTTACCCGATCACTACAATCTTCACTTGTTGAAGTCTAAGGTTAACCGTTATTTCCTGTATATATCCTCATAAGCTATACCTTTTACTCTGTAACCTCTAAATCGAGTGGTCCCAGGGCCGGTACAGTGTGAATATCACTGTAAAAAATAGCACAATTATACCCTCCTCAGAATCCACTAACATTTACATTCTCTTTAAATATTATTCTATTACATACACTGATGTTGCAACATTCATGGAATAGCAGTATATATAGGTAATGGCAGGTGAAGCCATCGTGCTTTGATGTCACAGAAATAAATAAACCTATATTAATTCTGCTCTGACATCTAATGAGTTAATGTAAACGCCGGTTAGGCGACATGGTAAGTCGATGTAAATTAATGAAGTTCGAGCGGAGAATGATAAAGATTGCAAGAGCTATGAGGCATTCAGTTTCTAAAATTGTGGAGATATTTGACAATTCTCAATATACGGTATTACATGCGTGCCGGGGGTACCAGATGGAAGACATTAGCACTCACACTTAACAGCGCAGCGCCTTAATAATCGTAACCAGAGGCTCCAAGCTAGAATTGTCTGTGGTAAAGAACAATCATCCAATGCAGTGTGCATTCATAGAATATGGGAACAAAAAGCCCATGAGGGTGTCCATGTTATCACCACGATACTAGATATGGTGCCTCACCTGGCTTCGTGACGTCGCTAATTACAGCCTGGATGGATGGCAACGTATAGGATGGCCCGATGTTTTTTTTTTTTTGGGGGGGGGGGTGATGTGAAGTAGTACAAACCTCATATGGCTATGAATCCCAGGCTGGTTGTATCCATTTTAAATGAGGTAGATACAGGTGAGAGTTTCATTGCACAGCATCGTGACGATTTGCGACAATTCATGGACAACAATGGATTCTTCTAGAAGGATAATGCCTTGTGTCACCGACTCCTAGAATTGGTCTGAGATCAATTCTAGAGACTTTCGAAGAATGGTATGCCGACCACATTTACCCAACATGAGATCAGTCGAATTTTTATGCGTAGGGGAGAGGCTTATTTACAATATCCTACATTTACATATACCACATCACGTTAAAACGCCGGTTCTTGTACGATCACCAAAGTTAAGCAACTTCAAGCCTGGTTAGTACCTAGAGGGGTAACTGCTTGGGAATACCATGCGCTGTAAGCTTAGATGTGCGGGTGGTCTAATGAATAACTGCTCGGAATTGGACATCGGAAAGCCAAGTTCCAATTCCAATCGGGTTCGTTATATTCCCTTACATGCAAATACCCTTGAGAAATATAGGAATCTACTTCTTCGCCCCTCGTCTATGGGTTAATTAGTAGAACTAGTATGAGTAAAAATCATTATAATTTTAAAATATTTTCTGGTTTTAAATAACCTGCAAAAGGTTGATAATCCGGAAAAACAACAAAATAATCAATCAATACAGATATATCAGTGAGCTTTATATAGATATCAAGATGGTATGGCTCAACATCACTGCTGAAGTCTTCCCGACCAATTATGAAAATCGATGTCACGTCAAGTTGCTACACTTCGCTGATCTAGAGTGAATCCTACACGACACTTGGTACCTAACTCATGACGTTTGGTACGTCAGATTAAAATTTCCTGGAATGTCTGTTAATCAATAGTATCTCGAAGTGTCGTCTGAATCTTTTAATGTCAGGTGAAAAGTTTTAAAAGAATTTACCAATGTGATGTGAATACTTTCGACCATCGTTAATCCAGGAAAGACGATAGAAAATCAAGAAATACCCAGTATAGCATTCATATCGTTCTTCTTTCTATATGCCGTGTCCTTTCAGGATGTAGGTGACCATGGCTCTCCACAATTTCTTGCACATTGTTACTTTTAATAAATTTTATCTTTTTTATTTCTCCTAAACCTCGCTCGGCCATCCATTTACTCAAGCTCTCCAGGTAGGTTATGCGTTGTTTTCCTCTGTCCTTCTTGTTTGCTTACTGTCCTGTGAGTGACAAATTTTCCAAGCCCTCTTTCCCCATTATATTCGATAGAAATTTCAACGGTCTCTTCCTGATGTTAAGTATAAATGTCCTTTTTTGTTTCCAATTTCTTTAAAAGTTCGTTGTTGCTCACATGTTCGGCCCATGGTATTCTCAGCATGCTTCTGTAGAACCACATTTTTTGATGTTTCAAGTCTCTTCTTCATCTTTCTTCAGAGACGTGTTAATCGTTTTTTCATACTTACACCCTTGTGCAAATTACTTGAAACAACCGCTTTAGTTGCCTTTCTTTCATCATACGATCAGTTTTAGACCCACTGAAGTGACAGGGTGTAATCTATTAGGTCATTTGCAATGGTGTATAGTAATATGAATCTATTTTCGGGGTGTATGATAAAATTTGCTTGGCCTTGAAAAATATTGCGTTATCCGTGATTGCATCAGATTTTTAACACGCCCAGACACTATTGTCTCGACTATCGATTAGTTGTCCTACGGCCATTGTCTGCGATGGACGTTACTCCAAGGAAGCGTACGAAAATTCTAACGCTGCACGAACATAATGGCAAGCCTTATCAGTGAGCAAATCAAAGTACTATAGACTAGCCCGATTTGAATCCAGTCTAGAATCTGTAGTCAATCTGCAAGAAACGACTTCTTGGAAGGCACATACGAAGTACTAATATGTGCACTGTGTCATTGGAGAAAAAAAAACGAAAAAAAGTAAGTAATAATGGATTTATTCGTTTTGTTTCAATTAATTTGCACAAGGTTTTAGTCCTTTCTTTCCCCTTTTTAACACATTTCACTTAATACTTTATTTCTCACCCTTTTTTTTAATCTTCGGACATATCCTCGGGAAGAAGACATATTATTTCCTTTTTTTTTTCCTAATCCTTCTTCATTTAACACTTATCTTTCTTTTCTCATTCGTCCCTCTAAACCTTCTTCTTCCCTTTCCTCTTTCTCCTTTTTTTTCCTTTCATATAAGTTTCTGTTTTCCTCATTTGTTTTAATCTGTTTATATACAAGAAAGTTTCATTTCCAAGAACAGATACTTTATGGTACGGACTCCCGAGTGGATACTTTCCCGACTACTAAAATATTAACCTCTGCAAGGCTCAACCGTTGTCCTACATATTCTCATAATCTACAATCGTTACGCCTATAAAAAAATCACCATTCAGTAACCCACCACCTTGAGTGGCTCTTGGTTGAACAGTAGCGTAAAAAATCGTAAAAAATAAAGAAAGAAAGATTTGATTTCTTCATTAGCAATATATTCAGGGATAAATTTGCAACTTTTATTTTTTTTATTTGAACCGCCAAGATAAAAATATCTCTTTCGACAGGGATTTTAGCCCTGAAGGTGACCGAAGAATAGAACGGGCGAAATGTTCTCATAACAACAAAGAATGTGTGCAATAGTCTAACGTGCACATGGGGTGAAGCGGTTCACGTTTTGAACAATGAACAAGTAGTCAATCATTTTGCACCTCAACTTTATTTTTAAAATAGTCGTTTTTTGTGACTAAAGGTGACATGCAAGACGCCTCCATTACCGAATATTTTCACCGGATTTTGATGCATGAACCTAATTCTATCCGTGGTGGAATTAACTGATACGACAGTAACTCTTCCTAATCAGATTATATCGATTGCGATAATGGCAAGAATATAACCGGTAAATGATCAAGGCGATATCTTGGGGCGCTCAGTTGATTTCTTGATACCGAATTTCTTCTTCTATATATATTGTTTTTATCTATTGATTTGTTTTCTTTGAAGAGATGGAAGTTCAGTTGATATTTAGTAAACTTGGCTTTGTTAATTCCTGACACCAAACACATAGCAATGTGTTGGGGATTGATGTTCAACAATAAAAGATTTATTTATCGAAATTCTAACAAATATATTCAAAGGACTTGAGATTTTATAACCGATTTCACAAAGCTTTACAAATGTCCAATATGCGCACCAACGGTGACACGATAGACGTCAAGTTGGTAGTCCAGCCCCTGCCAGACACGCTGTAGCATGTCTTGCGTAACATTCTTCAGCACCTCAGAGATTCTCTATTTAAGTTCCTCTAGATTTGTAGGAAGAGGAGGGATATATACCTGTCCTTTCACATAACACAATAGAAAAAAAATCACAAGATGTCATGTCAGGTGAACATGGTGGCCATTTCAACAGGACATTGTCATTATGACTGGCATGCCTGATCCACCTTCCTGGTATAGTCTCATTGAGCTGACCTCACGCAGTCAACTTATCTTTTACACATATTAAGATTTTAGATCATTTAACCGAAATTTTAGTATGCTATTCAACTACAAAATTATGTCAATGTTTTAGGACACTCTGTATTATGTAGCTAGACAGGATAACGGTTCTAGTAGATTATGACGTCTGAGTAAATATTAATCAGTTTCGCATATAAAACCAAGGAGAAATTTTCGTACTAATTTGTCTGGGAAATGTGGCTGTCAAATATGAAAATAAATATTTACAACTGAAGCTTTATCAATAATTGTGTGGACTTGGATTCAGAAACAGCAAGCTCTTAGCCTGAAACCTCGTCCCCATCGTCTCGACGGAAACACCCCCCTCCTTAGCAATCAATCGTGTCGTAATTATAAACCACTGTGCATCTCAAGTGCAAAGTAAGATATAGAAAGTCTTGCTACTCTTTTTAGCTTGGCTCGATTATTAACATTGAATCCAGAGGACGCAACTATACCAGCGATGGAAGCGGGCTACAAAATCAGAACTCGAAAGCTAGTTTCACTACCTATGGTTGTGCTAGCGCGAAGTCACAAGTCATCGTGACCGAGGGTTTTAACGTACTGGCCTTGCTCAAATTGTTTACCATTCCAGAAAATATAACTAACGTCCGCTCATTATTACAGTATTAACCATAGGTTAGCTGTGTGGGCGTTAATTAAACACAGATGTGTCTGAGCAGGCGTCTGAGAAACAGATTAAATAACTACCCTATCAAAGAGGTACACTGGGGTACCGAACGGCCAGTCAAAATACTTTGAGCGAATAAAGCCTAGGGTTTTCATAAAGGTCATTCGTCTTTGAACATTTTGGACTAGCGCTACATAATCACAAATAAAGAACTTTACCAAATAACAGAAACCGCATCACTTGAGGAATAGCAACAGCAGCAACAACTAAAAGAGATAGCCCATGCAACTCGAAGAGAAAATCATGATAATGACGTTCCACCCAACTTCAAACAAAAGGTTAGGAAGGAAAAAGCGATAACAGCTACTGGATTTGAGAATCTAATTTTCCCAAAAAATTGTTTAAGAGAAAGATTTTATAAACTTCAATCGAAAGCAGTTCTGGCTGCTCAATCAATGAATGCCGAATGAAAACTATTACAGTGTAACCCGGATGTAAGAGGCCCGGATATAAGAGAAACCCGGATATAAGAGAGATTTTCTCTGGTCCCAAAGTGTTCCCATACTTACCTAAACAAAATAGACCAAACCCGGATATAAGAGAAACCCGGATATAAGAGACTTCTTCTCCGGTCCCGACAACTCTCTTATATCCGGGTTACATTGTATTACAATTATTATTCTCATATATCATAAGTATTCAAAAATCGTTAAGATCACCGATACCTTACCGATCGTTATTGATTTGTCTTAAATAATTTGTTGCACTATTAACATTATTCAGACTATTGTCCTTATCTTTGTTGCTATATTTATTACAACGTTTTGGCCGTTCTACGCTCCGGCCTTCTTCAGGTAGTTGGAATGTCGAACTGAACCCTTTATTTCGCTCACTGGGATAGACTGTTCTAGTTTCACGTGCCATGTTTAATGGATGTCAGTTATCAGTTATCTCCTGTTAATTTCCCTCTGAAAATTCTCCACTGCCTTAACCGGGTATTGAGGACATCTGTGTATGAATTTCTGGATATTATAAACCTAATGTCTCAGCAAGCATTTTTAGCAGTGCTCATATTGCAATTTTTGCTGTTATCAATTCATATTTTTACCAGAGCTCATATTGCAATTTTTGTTGTTATTATTGCTTTTTTCTGGCACTCCTTATTACTGGTTCCCATATTGTATTTATTTCTATGCTTGGTCGGCTCAGGAAATTTTGTGGCCTAGCATATGTGCTGATTCCTTAAGTTTACGAATTTTCCAATGATGTTCCTTGTCTATGATCTCAACCTGATCCCACAGAGGGCGGTGATCTCCCTTTTCTCTCCATATGTGGTCAGCCACGCCTGATTTTTCCACTTCCCCTCATTCTACAGCTTTCTAGTGTTCTTGAAGCCTTACCTTAAGGGAGCGGCCTGTCTCCCCTTTATATTTCATTCCGCAGCTGCACGGGATAGCGTACACACAGTCTCTAGTCATGTTCTCTTCTATGGCCTCAAAGATGAGGACAATAGTCCGAATAATGTAAATAGTGTACATAATACCTCATCTCAGAAATATAGACAGCTAATTTGTTGCGTTTGCAATAAATTGAAACTTTGGTTGCGTTCTTGATTTTACATGTCAATTCTTATATTTGAGCCTATAATCATTTATTTGCTTTGCAGATCGCGAACATTGGTAGATTATATTTAGGATGTTTTAAGTGGAAATGGAAACAAATAGTTCACTTACACTTCAAAGAAGGAGGCAGTTGCAATTTCTGAGACACTTGAAGAGTAAAGAGTACTTGAAGAATTCCATACTTACAGCACCTGTTGAAGACAAATGAAGAATGAGAGAAAGCGGGAATAACCTATGGAATGATCTCGCGTACATGGATGGCAGAACAGAAACTGAGAATGATAATAAGGAATAAAACACTGATAACTATCTAAAGACATACTTATTTTTATTTATTTATCAGTATATTTCAATCTATCTATCTATCTATCTATCTATCTATCTGTATGTCTGTCCTGTATTCATTTTCTACCTGAATACGTTGTTTTCTATCTCCCTGTCGGTCTATCTATCTATCTATCTATCTATCTATCTATCTATCTATCTATCTATCTGTCTGTCTGTCCTGTATATCATTTTCTACCTGAATACGTTGTTTTCATCTCCCTGTCGGTCTATCTATTCATTTTCTACATTCTATGAATATCTATCTATCTATTGTCTGTCTGTCCTGTATTCATTTTCTACCTGAATACGTTGTTTTTCTATCTCCTATCTATCTATCTATCTATCTATCTATCTATCTGTCCTGTATTCATTTTCTACCTGAATACGTTGTTTTCTATCTCCCTGTCGGTCTATCTATCTATCTATCTATCTATCTATCTATCTATCTATCTATCTATCTATCTATCTGTCTGTCTGTCTGTCCTGTATTCATTTTCTACCTGAATACGTTGTTTTCTATCTATCTATCTATCTATCTATCTATCTATCTATCTATCTATCTGTCTGTCCATACGTGTCTATCTATCATTTCATTCATTTCTGTCAGTTCATTCGTTTCTACCTTCCTATCAGTCCATTCGTTTCTATCTATGTATCTATTCATTTCTGTCTATCAGTTCATTCGTTTCTACGTTTCTATCTATCTATTAGTACATTCATTTCTCTTTCTCTATCAGTTCATTAGTTTCTATCTATCTATCTATCTATCTATCTATCTATCTATCTATCAGTTCATTCGTTTCTATCTATCTATATATCTATTCGTTTCTATCAGTTCATTCGTTTCTAAGTTTCTATTTATCTAATAGTACATTTATCTTTCTCTATCAGTTCATTCGTTTCTATCTATCTATCTATCTATCTATCTATCTATCTATCTATCTATCACTTCACACACAAAGCAACACTTCTACTCTCCACTCTCTTATTCACCATTATCTGTTCTTTTTCAGCGGATCGATACCATTTTCAGTTCACCAGATGGATAAGAAGCGACACGTCCTGTCGCCCATCCACCCATTCGCGCCCTCCATACAACTGGGTAAGCATATAATGTTTGTCTTTTCTTCTTATTGTTTACCAACTTCCTTCGTCGTCCAAGTGCAGCTGACGAGAATTATGAACATAGCAAACCTGTTACCCTGGCAACACCTCGACACACAACGTGGATCTCAGGGCCGACAATAAAAATACAATCACTTTATTCACAATGACAAAATTTCATCAGAAACAAACACACCAAGATAAACAGAAACATTGACTAATCAATGATAAGACGTTTATAAAATTATACATACAATAGTTATATTCTGTTGTGAAAGTACACTTTAATTCCTGACCACTGACAATTCCCTTTCAATTGAAAATAATGAAACAGATATTAAAAGACTACAAAAAATAGACGCATCAGGCATATATAAAAGGATAAGATAAATAACAGGCGAGAAAACGCGCTCTTCATTGGGAAAGTCTAAAAAATGTAACACTCTCAACAGATAAAGAAAAGATGGAATTAATACTTCAAAGAGCATGAGAACAGAAGAGAGAAACTTACAATGCATAAAAACAGGCAGCATTATTAGAATCTGCGGTATGATAGGCAAGGATCGAGATGAACAAGTCAGGAGGACCACATGAAATTCTAATATAGATGTTGTTGATCTTAGACTATTGGGAAACAATAAGATTACTGAAATAATAATTGAAATATAAAACAACGGTGACATAGCATAAGACTTCAGTAGATGTTTTTCTACATAGTAATACCAAAAAATCAAAATAAAATTGATTCTAAATTTAAAAAGTACTTGGCAACTATGTTTAACGATTCAGTGTTGAAACAGTAACCGCCTGTCTGAAGCTATTATGCAAATCAAATAACTCAAAAATTCTGAACCAATATTTAAACCCGTCTTTTTCCAGCATTAGTAAAATATTTAACTACATTTTCTGATATTTTAATGGTTAGCTTTTGAGAAATTTGGAAGTTAAGAAAATGGACTGAGTGAAGTTAATATTCAGATTAAAGTAAAATTAACGTAAGACCTCTGAAATCTAATAAAAACTATTTCTGTCCGTAATATATGTTGAAACATGGGTAAAGGAAAGGATCAAACAACTGTTGAAAAACAGAAAATAAAGTTATTGAGTGAGGAAATGTCCATGTTGGAGATATAAAAGGAGCTTTGCAGTGATCATAAAACGATAGAAGAGGCTGTTGAAAATATAAGTTGAGAACTCGAAGCAAATGAAAAAACCTTAAGAATTTGCTTCCTTGAGATGAACATAAACTAAAGCAAGTTATGGCAAAACAACCACTTTTGACTAACACTCAGATCTTTGAAAAGACTGGAATTTAGGGAAACAAATTTTGTGAATTGGGATCGCTAAAAACTTCACCTAGGCCTCTCACAAATATTTTAAAGTATCAAAATTGGGCCTATAAATGCATGGATATTGGCCTTTTTAAAAGTAATTTTCACGGACAAATCTCGTGTGACATTCGATGGACCTAATGGATGGGCTAAAGGACGAATTTTTATCCAATTCATGCGTTCCTGTGGTTGAAAGAAGGCAAGGAGAAGGTAGTGTTATGATATGGGCTAGAATTGTCGACCAAACCATTATTGGACCATTCTAAGTCGATGAAGGAGTTAAACTGAATAGTGATAACTATTGCGATTTTATAAATAAGACTTTCTTTGTATGGTACAAGTCCAAGTCTCTCATTTTCAAAATGAAGTGTTTAATTATGCATGACGATGCTCCTTGTTAGGTATCTAAGTTTACCCGTGAATTCTTTGAGCATAAAAGATTTAGAGGAGAGAAAATCTATGGTCAATTATGAAGATGAAATTATACGAAGGTGACAAATAATATAACAGCAAAACAGGTCTATGGGAAACAATTAAAACTACCTTGGAACCTGCTGAAGTGAAAAAAACAATAATAAAATCAATGGATGATAGAATACTGGCGGTTATTGAGAAGAAGCGTCCTTATATTAAAATGTACAGGATTCAAAGACTTATCATACGTGTTTGTTATTTTTTATGTTATAGATGTTGATCAATTTTTGAAGATTTTATTACCTTTTTATGTGAAATTTTGTTTTCGCCTAATAACTTCAGACGGCAGTGTTTGTAGAATACGTAAAATAAATTCAATAAAACATATTGATACCACCTAAAATTTTAACTCCGGCTTTGTTTTGACATCTAAACTGATTGTTTAAAATTTGACTTTTTTTCGAACCAAATTTGAATTTTTGGAGTTTATATCATTTGCTTAATAATTTCATACAGTGTGTAAATGTAACTGTTAGTTCTATTCTAATAATCTATTCTAACACTACTACGTTGCCTTACTTGTCTGTTATCTACGATTTTCAATATTTAATTGTAATATCAATCACCATCTTCTGCCTTCTTAAATTTTGGTCTTTTATTTTCCTTTCTCATCACTAAGGTTTTTCTCATTTTCTTTCACCCCCAGTAACTCTTTAGTCTTAGTTTTTTTTGTTGTCTTGTTTAGAGAGGAAATGATTAAAATAAACTTGGCTGTATCTGAAAATTAATATTCGCTTCTCGGACACTTTTAACCTATGACATTGATTCGGGATTCGTGTGCAGAATGTAAAGAAAGATCAGTAAAACGTGAAACATCGACTTCGTGGTGTTAATCATGCGCGTTCTATGTCAAGAAAAACGTACAAAGTTCAACAGACGACGAGAAAATGATCTGAAAAAATGAACACAATTTGAATATTCTTTTTTTACTTTTAAAGTAAAATAATATTATTGTTTATAAAGTATTTTAACCAGTGTTTTCTTCTTTTGTCACGGAAGCGTGAGATAAACTGTAAAAAGAGAACCCAAGTCACACGAAATACAATCAAAATATTACAATAACAAATCTAAGATTAATACAATGAATCTTATGTATAGATGGTGCCGAAAAGATTATAAACCTAATATTATACTAATATTCTTCTGAATGACACCCCGGTTACATTACGTAGCACGGAGTCTGCCAGATGTTGGAGTTATTGTAGTTATACATCTCTTCAGACACATTCCATAATATGATTGTCCATAACTAACTAGTGTATATTTATAGTTTTTACACTGGGACTAATATCCCCATCATTACACTGCCCAAACAATAAACTGTCCAAAAAGAGAATGGCATCAGAAACACCAAACTAGAAGAGAAGTTATTATGTCCAGGTTCCATATTGGATATACTACCATGATGTAATGGAATAACCAGTCACCCCCATGAATGATTACACTATAGGCAGTAAGTACCTATAAAGTTCACTGTCTACAAGAGACTTGAGGAAGAGTGAGAGCAAGAAGATGCAAGCACGTCCGACATTCCAATTAGTGGCACTCACTACTATATTGACTTGTATGTATAACTGTAACATATTTCATATTGTACTGGTTGTGTACAATAAACCTTTCTTCTATTATCCACTTGGTGTTAAATATTTATTCCCTTAGCACGGAATATAACATACCATAACCCATTCATATATCCTAAAATAGGAAGATGCTCTGATATGTGTGGTATGCTAAGATTCATTCTCCATAAAACACATACTGACAAACTACAGCAATTTTAATGCAATCCACTTAAAATACAGGGTGTTCCAGAAGTCTTGGAAACATTTCAAGTTTTCATATCTGCTGAACTATGAATGGTAGTAAGATGAAACTGGTACCATTTTAAAGCTACATTCATTAAGTATTTTGTAATGCTAATGATTTTTTCATATTTTTTAGATCCAGTAATGACGTTCACTCAACCAGAAAAGGCGTTTTGCGTCCTTGAATTTGCAAAAGCTGAATCATGGACACTTGTTCAACGTGTATTTCGCACAAAATTCCGAAAAAAGGCACCAGAAAGGAAGTCGATATTGAGATGACATTGTAAATTCATGAAGGATGGATATTTCTGCCCAGCTAAGAGAGCAGGACGCCCCTCAACTTCAGATGATAGCGTTGAGCGAGTTCGAACTGCCTTCGAACAGAGCTCCCGTAAATCGATCAGGAGAGCCATTAAGGAACTTCAGCTTCCTACAACAACTGTTCGACAAGTTTTTGAAAGACGACTGCACATGGCAATTTACAAGCTACAGTTAACCCAACAGTTGCAGGAGACTGATAAACCAGCTCGTCATGACTTTTGCATTGCAATGCAAGAGAAGTTGGAAGATGTCGGATTTGAGACATGCTGTGTGACCAACGGTGCTCACATTGAACATCTTTGAACATTCCATATAAAACTTGAAATTAAATTCTTTCAGAATATGTCAGGCGCGTTTTTAGATCCCTAATAATTTTCGAGATATTCAATGTTAAAATGTGTCCAAGACTTTTGGAACATCCTGTACTACCAAACAACAAAGTTTAAAGAACTTTTTCAAAATGCTGATTCACTTTACATATTGCAATTGCGAAGAAGGGCATCTCGACGTGGTGTAATGGTTAACAGGTGTGTCTCGCCAGATCAGTTGCGACCGAAAAGTAAGTTCGATCCTTACTATATGCTTCGTAATTTCGGCCATATACCTCATGCAAGCTACGCTTAGAAAATGAAGGGCACCTCACCGTGGCGTAATGGTTAGAAAACTTGTCTTGATAGATCACTTATGATTGAGTAGTGAGATCGATCCTCACTGGGTGCTCCATTTTTTTGGCTTTGTACCACATCTAAGCCACGCTTAGAAAATCACTATTGAAATTCGTAAGAGAAATAACACGATCCGCAGTCTTATGTTAGAAATATTTTTTGCCAGTTCACATATAAGACTTTATTTTAAAAAATTAAATTTCACGTTAAATGACTCAATGCGTTGATATGCTGTAAAACAAACCAAACAAAATCAAACCTATCATTATCGCAACGTTTCGATCATTATCTCTTCTAGTCTTCATCAGGTTGTTGTCGATCCAGTTCACCTTCATGAAATTTTGAAATGAATTCTTTATTCAAACTACGCAGGTAGATATCGTTCATGTCGAGTGATATCATCCTTTGTTCTTATTTAGTACTACTTATTTAGCATTTATTTATTACTGCTTACTTATTCATTATCAATCTGTTTCGACTAAGTGTAAGGCTACTATGTCGCAGTTACTATGTATCAAAATTCACGAACTAGCCTTTTAATCCACCCGATAGAAAAATCCTGAGTATAGAACTTGGAGCCATAAATCTATCCTGCCTGCTTCTGACGTCCCTGCTACAACTTGCTACTACAATTGGCACTACCTTTGAAGCGTTGTTGTAATTTTGTTCTTTCTTTAATTTCTAACCTTCTTCTGTTTAGTATTGTTGCTGTTGTTGTTAATTATTGTTGGTATGTAATTAGTTATGTAATTAGTTAATATTAATATTAAGTTTGTATATTAATACGAGTTGCTTGATTGTTGTCAACAGAGATTGAGTTTCAACGCGCCTCCTCGAAACTTCAACACTTTTCTTAATATTATTGCTGACTCCAACACAGTTATGGTTTAAACTGCTTTGTTATCGCAGCCTAAATTAAAGAGTCGGGGGCGGGGAGATTTCCGGCATCTTACTTATTATAAAACGCAGATTGTGTGTGTGTGTGTGTGTGTGTGTGTGTGTGTGTGTGTGTGTAACGTTTATATATTGGATCGGATTTCCTACATTTTTCAACCGATTTCAACAAAACTTCACAGGACTACATAAAATTACCTTGTGGTGGTTCTAACAGCGCCAAAAATGGGGGAAAATATAATTATTTTTGCACAAAATCAATTTGAAAACACGATTAAGAGACATCGTGAAAATGGAAGGGGACAACTCACATCGGTTTGTTTTGTGTGTGGGTTACTTTAAATATGGGAGCGGATTTCCTATATTTTTCAGCCGATAAAACAAAACTTCACTTTGGGGGGGGCAGGTAGTGTTTCTTATTCTCTTGCACACTTTTTTTCTTTATTTTAACATTCAGAATGCTTTAAAAATTCCATTTACAAGACAATTGTTTATAATAAAATTCTATTCAATCAGTAGACTCATAACGATTGAAAACAATGTTTTGTTTGAGTTTGGGTTTGACCAATTCGTAAAAAATAAAAAATAAAAAAAACTAATTAAGACATGCGTGTCCGTCAACCTTAAACAATAATCTAATGATCTCTACTGATTGTACGAATACAAACATCGGATAAATTCTTTATCTTTAGGGAAAGATAATGAAATCTAAATATACACAAGTCTTAACTAAAAATAATAACCGGAACAGGAAACTACTTTAAATACACATGGTGTCCAATTTTTTACTGTATTCAATAAGTAAAAGAAAGGCTACTAAATGAATAAGATTTGTTAGATCATAATTAATAAACCCAAATAAAGTTAATATTTTTGTATTAGAAACAACGAGTGAAAAATATATTCAAATCAGAATTCTAATTATGAATCACCACAAGCAAAATATGCAATTTTTATTACTGTATTCAATAAGTAAAAATCATGAATTGTAAAACTAAAAGATTACAGAAAGGCTACCTACATTTTTCAACCAATTTCAACAAAACTTTTTTTTTTTTTTTTGGCATGTAGTGTTTCTTATTGTCTTGCACACTTTTTTCTTTATTTTTACATTCAGAATGCTTTAAAAATTCCATTTACAAGACAATTGTTTATAATAAAATTCTATTCAATCGGTAGACTCATAACGATTGAAAACAATGTTTTTGTTTGAGTTTGGGTTTGACCAATTCGTAAAAAAAAAAAACTAATTAAGACATGCGTGTCCGTCAACCTTAAACAATAATTTTTGTCAATTTTATTTTTCAGTCTTTATGATGGTGGATACTTGATATATCTCTTACTGTTATATCCACGGGCAACGCCGGGCTCTACTGCTGGTATTTAATAAAATACGTAGGTTGAATAGGGATGATCTGGGTGCATTTTTCTCCAAGCAAGAATGATCGTCCTGACCCGTCTATTTGAAACTAAAACGTAATGGTTTTGTTCAGAATTGCACTTTATTTGGATTATGTTTCACATTTTATTTGTCCATTTTTTTTTATCCATCTTGAAATTAATTCGTTGACAATTATTTTTATTTATCTACTGATGTTTTTTCTTTTGAAGAATTATTTTTCGTCTGTTTGTTGGCTTCGTTTATTTTTTCCTGTATTTTCTGCTTCCATTTCCTTCGTTTACGTTTTGTTAATTTTACAGGTTTCAGTTTCTCCGACAACAAGCCCAACTAAAGCACCACTATATTTATTTAAACAACGGATTAGAAATTAGTTTTGTGTCGATAACAAAGAAATAACAGATTGCAAATTTTGTGAATCTACTTGACCTTTTACCGTCTTAAATAGAGTTTTGTTTTTCTTAACTCTAAGACACGGAAAGATTAATAGTCACGGATTGTATGTTTAAAAGTTATATTTTACTAAGACACTTGCGTTATCACGAAGTGCTTCGTAAACAACATTATCTAGGATTATACTACTGGCGTAATTTAGTCTCTCCTCTTCTCCCTCACTCTTATATATATATATATATATATATATATATATATATATATATATTCAAGTATAGGATTGATATATACGGAATAAATTCCAATAACCAACAAATACTATTCTTAAAAGAGTGCTCAATACAGAGTATACAACACCATCGCTTGATAAGACACTAGATGTGTTGAAACAAAATGGCTATTTTGTAGTGATTTTATAACATGTTTATGCTATAATTTTCGAATATATATATATATATATATATATATATATATATATATATATATATTATAAGAGATTATAATAAAAAAACATTTTCAAATCACTACACAAAAATCTTTCATGTTTCAATAATATTTTTCTACTTCTTCAGGCGATGGTAAGTATCTGGTGATTAAAAGCTTATTAAGGAAATTTAAAAACAAAATTTTACCTATTTTCCAAAAGTTAAAGGGGGTACATATGGTCAGAATTAAAAACAGACTTGTGTATATATATATATATATATATATATATATATATATATGAATGAAGAAATATACTTTTAGGTATACTATAATTATGGGTTAAAGTGCCCAATATCAGATATATAGCGTATGTAAATATAAAAGTGAACAGTGAAGTCAGTACTCAGAGGCGACAGACTGTTTCATGCTAAACGTAATCCCCAGGTCTGATGATAATTGCGTTTTACATGAAACAGTCTGTTGCCTTGAGTGTTGATATTCACTATATATATATTATATATATATATATATATATATATATATATGTGTGTGTGTGTGTGTGTGTGTGTGTGTGTGTGTGTTAACAAATATACATATTATCCCTCACCAATAACACGACTCGAAGTTTTATGCACAACGCAATCTTCAGGTGCTGAGTATAAACGGTCCGTTACGTAATTTTAATTTTTAAAAAATATATCTGGTTATCGCAATGTTGGTGCGACAACATATTATACTGGGATTACAGTTTTTATAATTTTAGAAATTATATTTGCCATTTCAAATAAACGAGATTTGCATATATTAGAAAAAATTTAAAACGTTTACTTTAGAGTTGTGAATATTATTTTTATATTAAAGGGAGATTACTTGTTCTTTTTTAATACAAAAAAAACAAAAAAACAAACCAAACCGTAGTTTACATTAAAAATAAGATTTAATCTGGATCAATGTATTTAAGTAGATATTTATTTTTATGCCTAAATGTAAATATCAGTTCCTTTGTATTGTTTATTAGGCTAGGGTTATCTAAGTGTTTTAATATAACCAATTTTTCAATAAGACAAAAGTTACATTTATTTCCTTTCTCGTTATAAGATTTGGCTCTAGCCCAGGTTATAAGATTTGGCTCTATAATATCCCAGTTGATAAAAGGTGAATTACCATCATTCTTTAATTGCCAGAAATACTTGGAGAAAGTCGTGCTGCCTTTGTATTTCATATTACCTAAAGTCAATCGATGGTGTTGGAAATGAAATTTCCAAGGCTATACAGTGGGACCATCGTTACAGGAATGTATGCTTTTTATATGTATGATCATATTTTTTCAGCAGTTGCGTTTGTTTTTACATAGATTTACATTGTCTTTCGTGTTGTTGGGCTATCGGTGAGGAGTAATATGTATATCTATTAATATATACTTAATAGCTCTGTTCTATCGCATCGAGCACTCTTTATTAACAGCAGCACTATATGTGCTACACACACACACACACACACACACACACACACACACACACATATATATATATATATATATATATATATATATATCGAGTGTATAAACCGGTCGACGAAATAAGTCCTGTTTAAAATAAAACGAATCCGGTTGTTGGCTAAAAATAACGTTTGAAGCAATAAAAATATGTCGGATTATAAAATAAAATCGATTAATTTTTTAGAAATCGTTTGGTTTTCGTTTCGTAAACAAAACTGAGGATTTATGCCTTTCGAGAAAATCTGAATGAGTGAACGTGCCTTTAAGGCAAATAGATCGTTGCTTGATTATAAAGCTCTTCATGGCCGAGCGGTTAAAGCACGCCAAGAAGGACGGTGTGTTCGAATCCTGTCACATATCACCTCTTCTTTAATAAGTTTTCTCGTGTGCGCAAGGGCGATAGAAAAAATATTGTTTAAGATCAAACGCAGCGTCTACTCAAAAACGGGTATCCACTAAAAATAATGTTTGAAATAATATACATGATGCATCATAAAAACTTTTACAAACTTTGGGGGCGAATTCCTCGGAATAAAACAAGTACAAAAGTCCATATGTCAGGAAATCCTTCCTTTTCCCGGTATTATATTTAAAGAAAATTAACGCAAAATGGCGCTATTTTGTCATATAGATTAGGTTACATTTGTTATTCGTGTACATTTGTGGCTAGTCTCTCTTCAACGTTTAACGTGTGTAGTAATGAGCAAACTGAGAAATATTTTGTTTAACAATGGCAGGATATTCATATGGTGAGTAGGCAAATAAGATTTTTACACACATCCGCGGAAATGATAATGGACGTGAGGCTGCACGGCTGTATCAGATTGCGTTTCTAGTCTTAAGACAGCCCATGCATCCAAACTTTGCTGATATTTATCGTCGCGTTGCTGAGAACACAATGTTTACAGACTGTCAGAGATGATTTTGTATCAATACATGTCCAGTGCCCCTAACATATCATACATCTCAGTACCGAATGGAGAGTACATCAACAGCATCCGGTATCTGCATCATTTGCAACGTGTGCCGGTTCTTTCGACCTCTTATATTTCAAATATGATGTATCCACTCTAATAACGTTTGAAGTAATATATATATATATATATATATATATATATATATATAGATAGATAGATAGATAGATAGATAGATTCAGTTGTATGGATATGTGTTTGAGACCCTGGGTTTCACTCTTTTGCGAACATCAGACAATGTTTGATAGTCGCAAAAGCGTTAAACCCAGGGTCACAAACTTATATCCATACAACTGAATGTGTTACCTCTATTACTGCTATTGAGCGCTTTCCACTGCATATACAAAATAAGATAGATGTATAGATAGATGAGATAGCGATATATATTTTTTTTATATATCAGAAGCAATATTGGGGGGAAAATGTATGACAAAGTAGAAAAAAGTTTTCGCGTGACGGGTTGCGCCCTGGCTAGATTATATAAAAAAAAAAATTTTAAATGAAAAATTCCCAGCATCCTTCGTTCGTGCGCTTGTGTGGTCGCACCAACGAAACAAATTTAGTCTGATGACGTCCTGAATGAAGAAACGCGTCACACAAAGACTTTGTTCCACTTTGACACATACACACACACATACATACACACACACACACACACACACATAAATATATATATATATATATATATATATATATATATATATATATGAAGAAAAATATACGGTAAAAACAAAGAAAAATCCTAATATGCAATTATACTGTTTTAATGTTAATATAATGTCAACGTCGGACGTTTCTGGTCTAATAGACCATCTTCAGGACATAAAACATAATTAACATTAGACTATATTCAATTCAAAAATTTTTCTTCATACTGTCGGATCTATATCCATATATTTGCTTACATATATATATATATATATATATATATATATATATATATATGTGTGTGTGTGTGTGTGTGTGTGTGTGTGTGTGTGTGTACAAGGAAAAATTGGGGTATTTAGAGTATATATATATAGTAATTCATTGGGACTAAAATAATCCTCAACAGAATGCAGAAAACACTGTACGGCCGTTTCATCCTATTTGGGACACATCAGCAGTGCACATCCACTACCGAGACTCGAACGGTCCGTGTTCGATTCTCGGTAGTGGATGCGCACTGCTGATGAGTCCGGAAATAGGACGAAACGGTCGTCTAGGGTTTTCTGCATTCTGTTGAGGATTATTCTAGGCTCGATGAATTACTATATATATATATATATATATATATATATATATATATATATATATATATGTTTGAATAAAAGACAGACCACGTTAAGATTCCATGTAATAAGTTATTTCACCATAACCCTTTAACAGGGTTCTGGATCATCAGATTTTACTTCCAAAAGCTGAAATGAAAAATGAAAAGAAATTCACACGTTTTTTACGGACCTCATTAAGTATACGCAAAGTTAACGAAGTGAGGAAGTGAGGTGGAGAGAGGATATGAGTGTGTCATATGTATCATTTTAGTTTCCTATTTTAACCCCAGTGTGTCGGCTGGATGTTGCTCAAGTTTAACGCGTCTCGTCTCTAGATAAAGGTGGTTAAGGGGTGAGCGATAAGAACTACCTTAAAGGGAGACGTTCCAACAACCCCAATAAATTACACGACAGGTTTCATTCAAATTCCTAGACGCTGTCAGTTCGCGTTACTTTAACGTGCATATTTGGGAGGTTAAGGTTTGATATATATCTAAATTTTCAAACAATCTACGAAGAAATTAATTTGAAATTCGGTGGAGTTTTGGGTATTTTCTATGAAGCAGTCGATTGGAAAATCCATAGACAGAACATTGAAAGAGTAATCCAATTTATATTTAGTACTTTTTTCCACTAAAACTTTTATCTTATAGCTTGTTAGGTTGACATTTATTCGTTTGATTTTTGTTCATTAAGTAAACTCGTGGTTGTTTTTATGTATCCAGTTATCAACAGTTATTCCCATTTAAATAATTTTATTCTCCACACTGGGGTAGTATCTTTCAATCTCAATTAAAATACTAATCTAAATTTTCCCTTCGTGCTATTTAAAATTCACTTCCAATTGGAGAATATTAGAGGAGATATTTGGAAGAGATGTCACTAGCAGAAAATTAGGTCCTTCTTTTACAATTTCTTATCTTCACATGTCTTAAACCCCTATTTGAAACCACATACCTATATCGTCTTATATGCCTATGAGATCCTATACACCTACACACACATTCACACGAAACGATATATGTATATTTCCATCTTTACACATATACACCTGCAGAGAAAACGCACATCCACACGTCTCCATACCTATCCCCTTGTATACTTATACTTACATATATACATATGCACACACGGACATCTGCATATCCATATATACTCATACGCACATATATATATATTTTTATATATTTTTTATATATATATATATATATATATATATATATATATATATATCAAAATAAAGTAAATAAGGAAATGAATAATAAGCTATGAATGGACACATAAACAAAGCAAATATAATTATTATAATCAAGAAGAATGATGATTTTCTAGAATTTTATTGTTCAAAATTACGAGTGCGTATTATAAGCGAATTATTCGCTATTTTTCTGTGGTTCACCTTTTCACTTACGCGAAAATATTCTTGAGAAAAGTATGAATCCGTCTCTTCCCACGCTATGGGTTAAATAATCAGACTTGTGTCTGGAAAAATCATAGTTATTCTCAAAAAAGTTGTTAATGCAATATTTCCTCGCAAAAATATAAAAGAATTATTTTTACAATCCAAAATATGTTACTGCTTTTAATAAAAAAAAACAAAAAAAAAACAAAAGGATTGATAAGTTGTAAAAAACAAATCAATCAATATTTTTTGTGTCATCATCATCATCATCGTCGTCGTCATATGCCGGTTCATCATTTCTTCCTTTCTCTAAGATTATTAGCAATATTTTTTTTTTTTATCATCATCTTCTGGAACCTTTGAACACCCCGTGATAGATAGGGCCACAACCATACCACACCAGGTGGGGTTACTGTGGTTTCAATAACAAAATAGGTTTTACGGGTCGGAGTCACTTGCCTCATAAACAATTAGTTTTGAGTGGTCCTTCTCCAAGACTAATTGCGAACCAAGACTAAAGAGCCCAATGTATATAACCCATAATTGGTGTCGGAAGAATAGATAGACTCATACATTTCTGAAGGGCATTTCTGCGAAAGTGAATGCACCTGCCTCAGTTGGAATTTAAACTCGGCTCGCCGTTCGCATTTTTGGTAATGATAAATGCGCCTATTATTATTATTATAATTCATTGTTTCCTTTGATTTCTGTTGTATATTCATTTCCTTATGGGTCCCAACCAGAGATCTAAGGTCGAAAATGGCATTATGACATTTTCTACATTTTCCATATTTGTGTAAATAATTGTTTTTTTTTTAATCTACAAACGCATATGCATTTTACGTAAACTGCGAGCTGTGCTTGTGAAAACATGTTTTTATATTTCCTTAACAAATGAGCTGCAAGTGATCGCTTCGGTGAGTCTATCAAACCATTTTCCAATCAAATTCATGGACCCAACTCCGACTGCAATTATTATTATTATTATTATTATTATTATTATTATTATTATTATTCCTTTTATCATTTCCGCTGTCATCATCATTAATATTATGTTTGTAATGAAAATGAAATCGACATTTGTTCACAAACAGAATTTTGTTTACCAAATGTGAACAGATGAACGTGTTCAATGCAACAAGAAATGTTAGCGGAAATTTTCAAAAGACAATGACAAAAGGGGAAAAAGGCTCACGAGCAAAACGCCGAACGAAAATAAAGAGGGAAAAAAATCAAATGATTGCAAAATTTTTTTGTTTTTATTTTTTTTAACATTATTAATGGAAAAAAAAATTTCAATGACAATAAATATCCCCTGAATTTCCCGACACACTTTTCAAAATGTTATTGTACTTGTTTAACACGAGTAGAATCTAGTGCATTGCGCTTAAAATCGATTAAAAATCCTCATCGGGGACCACACAGATCGTCCTCTACAAGATTATGCTTTGGTTTGGTTTGTTTAACGGCATATCAACTCCTTATGCGTCATTTTTTGCCGAAATTTAATTTTCTTGCGAGCTTTCGTCTTTTGTTTTTTTTTATTTTTTTTACTATTAAAATATATTTGTAGATTTTTTTTTTACTATTAAAATCTATATCTGTCTATATTTCTGTGATGAGGTATTGTAATTATTTACATTATTTACATTGTTCGGACTGTTGCCTCATCTTTATTACCATATTCAAGACAATTCGGCCGTTGTACGCTCCGACCTTCTTCGGGTGATTAGAATTTAGAACTGAATTCTTTATTTCCTCCACCGGGGTCGATTGTTCTAGTTCCACGTGTCATGCCTCTTCCGGATGTCTCAGTTATTTCCTTTTAACTTAACGCTCCAAGTTTTTTGTCCTCAAGGACACGTGGTCCAGTGGATAAAAGTGTTGGTTGGATCCAGTGATTTGACCCAAATAGGTGTGAGTTCAATACCTGGCTATTGCAGTGGTGTACAAATACTATTTCAGATTCTGTGCTTGTTTGATTTGACATCTCCATCAAGTAGTTAGCATCTTCGGCGAGGAATTTCGTAGAAAATATGTTTTCTTCAATAAGAATCGAACCTGTATGGTTATTCCTAATACGAACTTTGCTAACCAGGCGCTTCTCTGTAGCTGAATGGTACAGCACATCAGGGCAAATGTGGGCTTCCGTATAGGAATACAAGTTCGATTTCTGTCGGAGAAAGCATATTTTCTACAAAATTTATCGAACATTCGGGCTGGTAAATGTAATTAATGATGTTTAATTAAAAACAGAACATTTACTTAAATACATTATATCTATAAAAATAACGAATAAACAGAAAATATATTAAATAATTGTCGGATTTAATTCATTACATTATATGTATGATTGCTAACGGCCATACACTCTGTCTTATTAAAATTTATAGTTAGTCCTTTCTTCTCGCTTTCCTTTACTACCTTCTCTAGGGGCTTCTGTATTTTTGTTAATTACAATCTTTCGCCCCCCGATATATGTTTCAAGTATCGTATGTTCTGAAGTATATATGCCTGATATTTTTATCAGCAAGAAAAAGCAGCAGTTATGATGCGACATATACCTGAGGAAGGTCAAAGAAGCTACCAGTAGAAAATTTCTGCTAAAGGACGTGACTACTATGGTTCTTATTTACTGCTGCTTTCATCAATATTTTTTTGCCGACGGCCATTTTTTTATCGTGGCATTTGTTACTCTAATCATTTGCTTACATTGTAAAGTGTTTTTCTTGCTGCATTTTGCTACTCCTGATAATCTCCTGTGTTATACTCGCCAACCCTTCTTGTCTCATTATTCCCCCAAACCAAATTTCTGCAGTCGTTTTCTGATTATTAGCAGTAGTTTCTTTGTAGCTCCTTTATTTATTAAAACGTCCTGTTTTTTTTATAAACTGGAGCAGTTACTTCTCGCGAACCGTTGCTCTGTAAAACCGACTCCCAAGAGGGTGCTTTCACGATCGCTACAATCTTAACCTGTTCAAGTCTAGATTAACCGTTACCTTACCCACATATCTGCCTAAATTTTGCCTCTTACCCAGAGTGACTCCAGGGCCTTGTACAGGGTGAACACCACAGTAAAAAAAAAAAAACTCTGTCAATGGCGTTCTAAGAGTCTGTAGAATCACATCTAAGTATTATAGACATATAGGAGATTAAATATTACATGACAGTTCAGCGCGCCTTTCTTTTTGTAGCGAACGTTTTGTGAGTCTTGATTCTTTCTATCTGAATTTCTGGGATGAAGTGTTAACATTATTTAAGTTCAGGCTAATATCTTCTTCATCTTCGAAATTCTTCGGCTTTTGTGCCCTTCTACCTTCTTTAATTGTCTGTCAAGCTAAATAAACTTCAAAGAATTTCGAAATGAACACTTTATTTACTCTACAGGAGCAAATTGTTCCCATACCGCTACCTTTCATTAATACTCGCCCTGTTTTCATTGAGTTACAGTTAGTACTACCCAGCGCACAGATCACAATTACTATGCCATAAAATTCCCTAAGCAACACTTTGATCATAAACCTAGAACTTGCAGTCTTAAATCTATTCTTCTTATTTCCTACCGTTTACTATACAACTACTGCTGTTACGCTTAACCGCCTTCGCCGCCCCTTCTTTTCTTACAAAATCTGCTGAATGGTTGTTGTCATTACTTCATATTCATTTCGTAATGACTTCAATATTATATTTGTTTTTATGCTAGACATACTGAGCAAACCACATTAGCCTAGCATGCGTAACGTCTGATTCTCCAGTGTATTCTGTTTAGTATTTTCACTTCATTCCACAGGGATTGGTGGCTACACTTTTCCCTTCATACATGATCAACCATGTTTGATTTCATTGCTTAACCACTAATAGCTTTTCGATGTTCCTTCAGCTGTACGATTATGGGTCGGCTAATTTCACTTTTGTATTCTCTATTATTCCAAGAAGGATAATTGTAAGTAAAGAATATACTGATTATGTGTCCCTCCTGTTAACCAGTGCATTTTTTTTATTTGCGCCACAACTTGAAAGTTTCAAATAAAACCTATTTGTAAAACATACCTTCGCTTCTTTGGATTAAACAGCCGTTCAGGTGAGAGAAAGTAAACAAAAGTTATTTTGCAGTTTGCTGTCTAGACGTTACCTCCTGCTGACAGAATTTTAGAGTATAGATACAATTATATGTGGCATCTCAAGTCTAACAAACACAATGTGGCTAGACAGTGAAACCTAGACAGATAACAATGTTATTTTACGAAAGTAGGTAACTGACTTTGTTCACATGCAATCACTGAAAAATCTACGGTGGGTCCATTCGATATATCTTTAATATTTGAATAAGTGCATGAATTAGAGTAATTCAATATGTTATTAAAACTTTATCAAGGACAAATCATTTTAAAGAAAAATTGTCAAAATATTTAATGAATTATAGCTTATATTTTAAAAGTTGATATGCCAAATGGGAAGATTCCGAAGGTCCTTCTGTACGAGGAACTGACCACCAGCATGAGAGCACGAGGGTCTTCGCTTCAAAGACGTGATGCAAAAGGGATATGAGGGTGATGGACATCGAGAGGCTGGAAGACGCGATTTACACCAAGGGTTGTAGCAAGGTGAAGAGAAACATAGACATGCCGCCGGGAAGAAGCGTGATCGATGGAAATAAAACAACAGTGACATCAGGAGACAGCGTCTTCGCATGCATTCGAGACAGTCACGTTTCTTACTTCATTATCCATGAATTGGCATGACTTCTTGACAAATATAGTGGAGTCGTTTCTCGTTTCCTTCTCCACGGATTTTATTCACAGTAATCCTTATACTAAACTAGCCGCCAACCTTATGTTTAACCCATAAGTGGGAGAAGAATAGATGGTTTCGTGCCTTTTCCAGAGGCATTTGTGCGAAAGTGAATGCAAGGGACTACAATGTATTTGGCAGTCTGTATTATGAACCAATGTGGTGTCTGTGTGGTAGTTAGAATTCCTTTGTCTGCATCCTGGTATTCTTTGGGAAGCTGGATGTTTGAAACACACGGCGTCACCATAGACCATTTCAAAGGTCCAACTTACCAAACAATACAAAGATGTACAGCAAGGATTTATTTCCCACAGAGACACTGCATTGGGTTTTGACAATGAATGCGAAAGTCAAATATACTTGAACAAAAATTTTAAAAAAATAGGAACAATAACCAAGTACTTATCCGAAAATTCGAAAATACAATAAAAAAATTAAGGAAGAAGATATTGTTGGCTCTTTTTAATCAAACAAGAAACAGTACCTTCATCCAATTTGACATCGTCGACTTCTATCCATCGATATCTAAAGACCTTTTTGAAACAGCCTTGGAGTTTGCCGAGTTTTTCTCCGATATTTTTAAGGATGAAATCGACATCATCCTAAATTGTAGGAAAGCAATTATGATACACAACAACGAACAATTGATAAAAAAAAATCTGATGAAAACTTTGATGTATCGATGGGATCACTGGATTCTGCTGAATCATCGAATATATATATATATTAGAAAATTATATATAAATATATATATATATTAGAAAATTACCCCTTAAACCTTTGGAAAGATTCATCTTAAACTAATAGACAAACATTTTAGAAAAGATGAACTATTAAAAAAGATGTTCAACAAAATGAATTTAAAAATTAGTTATTCCTGCATGAGCAATGTAGAAAAAATTATTAGCTCTCACAATAGCAAAATTTTAAGTGAATTTCATAATAATCAACTACAAAAAGATCTTAATGCAAGCCAAAAAAACAAATCGACCTGTAATTGCAGGTAAGGATCCGTTTGTCCAGTAGAGGGAATATGCATGGCAGAAAACGTAATATACGAAGCTACAATTTCCCCTAAGAAGATATTAAACAGAAGAAGATATACATAGGAATATCGGCAGGAAATTGGAAGCAACGTTTTTATAACCATCGCCAATCCTTCACAAATAAATCCAAGAAGCATCAAACGGCACTATCAAAACATTATTGGGATTTGTTGGAAAGCAACTTAAACCCACAAGTAAAATGGAGAATCGTCTCAAGGGCTAGAACTCCAATAAACTTCAGAGACCGATGTAATTTGTGCATAAAAGAGAAAATCCGAATAATAAGGCGTAAAGATCCGGACATATTACTGAACAAACATAATGAGTTGGTTTTTAAATGTAGACATAAAAGCCACCTCAGGTTAACTAAATATATTTAGAAATAACTATATAAAAAGGGAAAATATTACTTTTGTTTTTGAAATGAATGTATGAACACATGGATGCTGTGCTTGTTCGGATGTACTCTAAAAAGTAGATGAAATTAGACATTTATATGTGAATTTATATATATATATATGGGCATTTTGGTTAAGGGTGCTTATATGCATATATGTGTTTGTATGAATTGTAGGCGCATATGTATATGTGTATGTGTGTGTATATATGTATATATATATGCATATATATGAGTATGAATAAATATGTATGTGTTATGTAGAGGTGCAAGCGTAGTTTTTGGCTAGGTATTTTGGTAAATATATGTGTATATGTGTTTTGCATGTATTTAGTTGTGTATGTATGTGTGTGTATATGTATATGTATATGTGCGTGTGTATGGATGTATATGTATATATATATATATATATATATTGTTTTGGATATGAAATTGCATGTAATCTATGTAGCTATGTGTATATGGATGTAAATATTTTAGAGTTAATATTTGTAATATGCGTGAATATATGTATAACATAGTAATATAAATACATATGCATGTATGGATGTTTATGGGTATAGTTCTTTTATATGCTTGTTTATGTATATAATTGTGTGTGTGTATGTAGGTGTATGCGTGTGTGTATGTATATGTGTATATATGCATATATATATATATGTATGCATATGTATGTATATGTGTATGTATGTATATGTGTATATGTGTGTGTATGTGTATGCATATATATATATATATATATATATATATATATATATATATATATATGTATACGTGTGTGTGTGTGTGTGTGTGTAGAATGTATTCAAATGGAAGGACATAAGATCATTTTAAATGTGTTTTAAAATTACCCTTATTAATATTTATTCTCCCTTTCTCCTTTAATGTTCTATAAATAGAATTATGAGAGTGTATATTTATCATCTGGATGTATTTTCATTTTAAATTGATAATTTAACTTAAATTTAAATATACCACTCTTTAACTATCAATATTGATCGTAAAATATTAACTTAATTTTTTTTTGAATAATTAAACACTTCAGAAGTCACCTAACGTTAAACTTTAAGTATGAAATTAAACAAAAATCTAAATAAATTTCAAATATTAAAATATATGTAATTATTTATAAATGTGTGTGTATGTAATTTATGTATGAATATGTATAGATACCTGTGTATATCGCTACATGTGTGTCTATGTGTATATTTGCGCATGTAAATAAACGTATGTATATATGGGATTTGCATGAATATGTATGTGATATATATAAGAAGAAAGCAAAATCTTTAATATTACCCTCAAATATTATTCCATAATTAAACCTAATCTTTAAGTAAGTAAGATTACCCATAGAAAAATAATGACAAATTGCATTTATAAATTAGATTAAAAGTAAAACTAATAAAGATGTTACCGTAACTATTTTTTACAATATTAAAAAGTACAATTGGTCGGGTAAACAAACTAAATTTAAAAACATTTTTTTTAATATGTTCTCTATAAATGTGTTAATAAATTTAAAATATTTTTTTTAATATGTTCTCTATAAATGTGTTAATAAATATAGTATTTAACTTATATTAAATCCTTAAATTATTTGTTTAAAAAATGAAATATTTAAATTGATAGCAAACATCAAATAATGTTTTTTTAGACATCTAAATTTCTATCCATCATTAAAATCTATTCTTTACATAAATTGCTAAAACTCAATTACAGCCTCTTTCTCTTTACTTCCCTCTCCCTCACCCTCTTCTTTCTTTTTCCTTTTTCCTTTTCTTTTCTCCCTACTCCCCTCCCAATTCAATATATCACTTCCGTTAAGTTAACCGTCTAAATAGGTCACGGTCTGGTCACTCCTCCTTCTCCAATACAAAGTATACTTGAGAGAGATATGAAATTAATCCCTCTCTATACTCTACCATATCTCTTTAAATATCCCTCTTAAACTCTCTGTTAAATTACAAAAAAACTTACACTACCCATCAATTTTAATTTAATTTTTCGTTTCATTTCATTTTTGGAAGTTCTATCTGATGATCCGGCGTCCTTTAAAAGGACTCTGGTGAAATAAATTATTATAATGGTACCTTAAAGTGGTCTGTTTTTTCTTTTAAATATATATATATATATATATATATATATATATATATATATATATATATATATATATATATATGCGCGCATGTGTGTGTGTGTGTGTGTGTGTGTGTGTGTGTGTGTGTGTGTGTGTGTGTGTGTGTGTGTGTGTGTGTGTGTGTGTGTGTGTGTCAACTATTCCTTGAATTGAGAGATTGGCTATGCCTCGTTTTTCTCTCTGGAACTTCTTACTTCAAACGTTCAATCGAAAACTGGAACTTACTACAAAACAAAAGTTGTATGGGTTGGTGGGTCGAAGTTAAAATTGATTGGCATAAAAAAAATAGGCGTACGTCTCATTTTACGACCCCTGATGATGTTATCCATCCTGACGGACTCGAATGTCACTGAGATGAGAAGGCCATTACGACTGACAAAATCACAAGACATTGTTAAAAACAAAATAATAATAAGAAAAAGAAATTTTTATTTGTTCGTCGCTCATAAAATGTTGATCGGAAAACGTCAAGATTGTTTGTCAAAAGGCTTCGCTTTCTATTCATTTAAAAGAATCGTCTCGAAAAGTTTTACTTCAGCTGAGTTGAAGAAACAAATCTCTCATCGGTCCTCAATAACTGAGCGAGAATAAAGAAAGCTCTGGCAAGCCTGGTTTCAAAAATTCCCAGCGCCATCTTTTGCATAATATTAGAGAAATCTAACTTCTTCACACAGCGCTTTATTGCTTACGCCGGGGCTTCCCAAATTTCTTGAACAGAATAATTTTATTTTCCGAAGTCCTAAAAATTCAATCTTAAAAATATACATATTAAAAGAATAAATGTATTTTTAACATTTTTATTTATTTAATTTTTACTAATGTTCACCCAATAAAAGGCCGAAGAGCCACTTAAGCTAGATTATTATTGTGTGGTGTTGCATGAGCGTAAGACGGACAAGAAGTAAAGTTCTTGGAGTTGTGCAGGAAATTAAACGGTTAACTCTAGACCTGAAAAGTCAATAATTAATTAGTAAAAACATTTCAAAGTTCTGGCGGAGACGTCAGAAGTATAAATATAAAGTTTGCCTTAGAAGGAACTGGAAACCCAATCCTAAACAGGAAACAAGGGCTAAAACTCTACTCCTCTTGAAAAATCCGGGGTGGAGTGTGAACCAGACGATAGGCTCGCACTTACTATTTAAAAAATATGAATTCAAACTTAATGTTTAATTGTAGATATCAAAGTCGGACATGATTGATATAAATTGCAACCTCATATAATTCTCTGAATTCAGTCTATTTCAATAAACAATTTTGAAGAGCAATACATTGCACCTTCTCGGATTAACGTTGTCTGCTGACATGAAATGCAAAGATTATATTGAATTAATTACTAGGTTTCCTGCAGATCTGTTGGTTCACTTAGTCAGGTGAGACACTTTTACCAGCTAGAATCTTCCACATTTAGAAGTCTACCATTCGTCTCTCCGTTACATAGTGCTATCTCATCTGATCTAGTGTTTCTACGTTAAAGATTCTTTATAAAACCCCCAAAAGAATCTACAAGGTTATCAGCTCTGACCTGACATTTTGGCTCCACTCACTTTCCCACCGCCATAACTTTAAATATTTTCTTGGTAATTGTTCTGATGAACTTTCCTCTTTGGTACCTCGATTTTATGAATTTAAGCGCAGGACTAGATTGGCAGCTAGGTCTCATAATTTTAGATTGCCGGATGTACCCGTAAGTTCTGTGCTAACAGCTCCTTCTCTCGCACTTCTCACTCGTGGAAGTATGTTCAGGCTTTTTGCTTTCCAGTCAACTTTGAGCTACAAAAATCTGAATATAGTGTCGATCGTTGTTTTCTTTCTTTTTAATTCCTATTCTTTTATTGTTCTATCTCCTTAATAATGTTTTTATTTTGCTCGTACTCCTTTACATCCAGTCTTGTGTCTTAGTGGCTTTATCGCCTTGCTTGGTGTGAAATGATTAAAAAATAGCTACGGGATATCATATACGGAATATATAACTATTTATCCTTTTTTATGCGTCATATCTTTTATTTGTGTTTGAAAATAGTTTTCTTTCTTTGTTTTTGGCAATATCCCCATTATGGAATGACACAATAAAAAGGCTCGCGGACCCCTGAACATTATTCATGAAACCCTAAGGAAACCCTGGCTTATGTAACCACTCATTTACAAGTGTTAGTAACAATTATTATTTCTCATCCAGCCCACACGTATGACTCCTTGAAGACATTCAGAACGACGGTGGCCACACCCCGGGCAACGGCATCGACCTGTCTGCCAAACTACGTGTGGGTAGCCAGTCGGTGAAGGGCAATCAGTTAACTTGCACCGGTGCCACCTCTTCCATTTTGGTAGGCTAGGCTGCCATATGGATGTCTACCAAATGAAATATAAACAACGCAAAAATTAAAAATACTCGAATTTTTCTCTTCATTTTTTTTTCTTTATTTCTCTGGTGAAGCTTTAATAGAAGCAAAATACAGTAGAATCCCTGACAACCGGACTAAGAAGGCCTTCCGGATATGAGGAATTCCGGATATGAGGCCTTCCGGATATGAGGAATTCCGGATATAAGGAATTGGTTACAAAGTCCGGATATGAGGGGTTATATTTAGATTAAAATAAAAGAACTTTAACATTAATGTTCAATATTTTACATTAAGCCAAATAAGCTAATGGTGAGTGAATTATAACGGAACTGATTTTAAGGAAAAAGAAATAAATTATGTAATGTTAATGAAAATTCATTAAATCATGTCGCGTATGCAAAATAATGTAACGAGTATTTTTTAATCGCTGATGCATAATGATTCTTTCTCTTCTAATGTCATTCTCAACTTTTGCCGCATTTCGTTTTGCATTTGTTCTTGATTTTTTTAAACGAAAGATACTTTTTAACTATGCGTGCGTCATTGCAATCGTCATAGCTGAATGCTGGCTTTCTTTCCATAAAACTAACAACCTTTTCAATAGCTTTTTCAATTTCAGCCCAGGTTTCATCAAAATCATGCATCTCGTCGTTATCTTGTTGCAGATGTGTCTCGTTGTCATCCTTTCCTCTTATTCTCTTCATTTTTTGCACCAATACAAGCCATTAGGGTGAAATAAGCATAAGCAATTATCCAAATTAAGTTTCCTGAAAAACAGAAATTTCGAATCAGTTACATATCACCGAAATAGTTTAAATATGCACATCAAAATCATGTCCTAGATATTCGGGATTCCGGATATGAGACTCTCCGGATATGAGGGATTCTACTGTATTTCCAAAACATTTATGTTTTATGAAAAAACATTTCCATAATTATTTCTTCTCTATAACCACTAGAACAAATTGAATCATAACAGTTACAACGCACCCAGTAACCGTCACGATAATACAATAGGCCTTACTACCCATAATGCAACATTGACTAGCATATATAAATAGTCGAGACAAAACACAACACATATAGCCTGAAGATTGAGTTGAAGCATAAAACAGACTATCGTCGCTTGGTATTGACCTCAGTGTTTCACTTATATTTACAACCGCAATAGCCCAGATATTGAGCAATTTAACCCATAAATATAGCATGCCTTATGAGTATATTTCTAGCATATT
The DNA here is from genome assembly GCA_903632075.3 of Acanthosepion pharaonis. Classification (NCBI taxonomy): domain Eukaryota; kingdom Metazoa; phylum Mollusca; class Cephalopoda; order Sepiida; family Sepiidae; genus Acanthosepion; species Acanthosepion pharaonis. Next base: position 1,576,166 of record CAHIKZ030000117.1, read on the forward strand.
TAACTCCTGAAAAACAGAAATAATGTAATCAATAATAAAAAAATTCAACAAAAAGACTATAAAATAGCTACAAATGACTCCATTCAAATCCCTAGATTAATTAGAGACATAACCTTTTCCGCCCACCAAATAACCGTTAGGATAATACAATTTAACTTACTACCCGTAATGCACAATTGACCAGCATATATAAATAGTCGAGCCAAAACACAACATACATGGCCTGAAGATTGCGTTCAAGCATGAAACAGTCTGTCACTGTTTGATTTAACCTGAGTGTCCATTGTTATATTTACATACGCTCTATCCCTGATATCAAGCTAAAAAGCGCAATACACGTAAATATAAAATATCTTATATATATATATATATATATATATATATATATATATATATATATATATGTACAATAAAGGGAATAGGTTTATTTCAACCGATGAGATTCGTCAGTCTTATGCAATTAATAATACAATTTGCTCTGTAATGATAAAATACATACTTTTGTGGATCAGTTTTAATATTTTATATTACTAGGATCCAGTTGGATTATATACCAACGGATTTATTACCTTTACTCTCTCTCTCTCTCTCTCTCTCTCTCTATATATATATATATATATATATACCGTAATTCCCGTAATACGCATTTTTTCTGAAATATAATAAGCAAATTTATGCACAGCTACAAAAAATCTTTCTAAAAAATTGCTGTTTCATAGGTTGATTTTAGTTGCGAAATGACTACTCACCACAAACGTACGACAATTTGACGGTAACATTTGGCTATTGCAACCCCATAAAGATGTCAAATACAATCACATGTTCGAAATAATACTTACAAATGTAAAATAAAATAAGAATTATAATAAAACTAAATTAGAATAATATTATTGTATGTTTAAAACCATTTTTGTGAAAAACTACATTCAGATCCGGTAGATTGTATATTTTATCGGACAAAACAGGTTGAGTCTGCGCAGTAGGCACAATATTGATATTTCCATTTCCTTTTAGAATCGTGATGATCGAAAATTGATAAATATCTTCAATTACAGCTTGAATAAGTGTAGGAAACGCTGGCTGTAATGCAAATGGAGCGGTACAATTTATAGGGCTTGGTTACTAAACAAGGGGTGCGTATTATGCGTGAATAGAAGCATCTTCCCACACTTTCATCACTATTTTAGGGGCGCGTATTATGGATGAAGGCGTATTATGTATGTGGAATTACGATATATATATACATATATATATATATATATATATAATCTGACATTCTGTAAGGTGATGTTATAGATTCCTACATAAAATTAGATACATAATTTATTTCTTCTGTTTTCTCTTCGTTTTTTTTTTATTTTATTCTCTGCTTTTCTTTCAGCTTTTTTTTTTCATTGATGTTTTTTTAGTTCTTTGGCTTCCTTTTCGGTTGCTCCTGAAATTTCTTTTAAGCGCCAAGCATTGAATGACAACAATGTTCTTTTTGTCTCTCTACAAGCGAAAGATGCCGGGATAGAATGAAGTCCATGTTGCAATATCGTGTCACTTCCCTCAGGATTCCTGCTCTTGACTTCCGCCAGTAAAAAAGCATTACTTTGTTCCTCTAGCGCCGTTAATTCTACCTTCAGCGCGCTATGGTTTAGATAACCTTCATTTTGAGGGGATTTTAGGTTGTTTTCTTTCAATTTTTGTCGAAAATTTATTCATTGATACCCGGAAAATTAGGCGGGTCTGACAACGCGAAAGAGACAGTTATGGTCGGTTGAAAAAAATAAGCATTTAAAGAAAAGACATGAGGAAAAGAAATGAAAGGAATGAAGAACGGAAATAAAGAAATAAAGAAAGAAAAAGTCGAATGAAATTAAGTTAAACCAAAAAAAAATAAGAAAACCACATTAGGAGTAGTGAAAGAAAGAAAGAAAGAAAGAAAGAAAGAAAGAAAGAAGATTGCTATCTAAAAGAAAAGGGAAAAAGGATGAGAAAGAAGAAAAGAAAATAAGTGTTATAAGAATACTGATGATGAACGAGTGAAAAGGAGGGAATCAGAAAATACGAAAGAAAGGAAAAGGGGAAAAAGAAAGAAACAGAGGGTAGAACAGGATAAAAACAAGAGAAGAGAAAAGGAAAAATAAGACGGAAATGAAGTAGAAAGAAAGAGACGAAAATAGAAGAAGAAAAAGAAGAAGAAAAGAAAAGAAAGGACAAGAAGAAAATAAGACAAGAAGAGGAAAAAGAAGAAAAAAGAAGGATAAGAAGAAGAAAAAGAAAACGAAGAAAAAAGAAGAAAAAGAGAAAGAAGAAGAAGAAAACGAAGACGAAAAAGAAGAAGAAAAAGAGGAAGAAAAAAAGAAGAACAACAAGAACAAGAAGAGTGAAAATGACAGAGAGAGGGAAACTTGAAAAATTTAAAAAGAAAAGAAAGAAAGAATATCAGTAAAGAAAAAAATGTTTTTGCTTTAATGAAATCCTATAAATGTGCAAAACTCGATATATTTCGTTTAGCGTTTTGATCAGCTAATCGGATCAAAGATGCAGGAACTATCAACAGAATTCGCGTATCAACGTAATAGAATGATTCCTAACCAAAAAGAAATGGTTTTCTTTATATTTGCATTGCTTTAATTTGTAACATGTCTAGTGTCGCAAGATTTAAAGTTACTGCAAAAACTATATTTCTGAAGACCGATAGTAATATTAGTTGATAGACATTTTGAAGTTTCTTCAAACAAGAAAGTATAAAAATAAATATACAAATAATTAGTAACAAAATATATTATTGTATTACAATTAGTAACAAAATATTTTATTGCCTTAGCAAACTAAATTGAAAGAATAGAAAATGGATAGAGGCGGGGGTGCATGTGTATGTGTAGATATGTTATTTGTTTCGTATGTACATGTGTACAAATTTCATATGAAGTATTATACGAGATTAACATTTATGAAGATTTCTTTTTTTTAATTTAACAGAATGTGACGACGTATGCTTGTTTAGACGGTATCAAATATGACGAAATGGTAGTGCGACTCGCGGGTTTTAACGGTAACGTTCCTTCACCGCCTTCTGAGCCAACATTATTATGACAGATCTGCGGAGAAGGACGTTGACAACGTTATAACTAGCACAGATGAGGTTAGACGAAAAGATATAGATAGTTTTTTTGTTTTGTTTTGTTTTGTTTTTTTGGTTTGTCACATGCAATAGTTGTCGGTGGTACTTTTTGCTACTAATATTCACTCTATACAAGTCCTAAGAGCCACTGAAGGTGGTTGTTGCATGAACAGTAAGGGTAAGAGATACGAAGCGCAGTTTATGAGGATATGTAAGATAGATAACGATTTGTAGAGGACAGTGTGTTTACCTGTTGTTAAATTAGGGACACGTGTTGTTTATTCCTGCTAGAAGGTCCAACTACAAGAACAATGCGGACTCAAGTTGAGTCCAACCGAAGATGTAAAGAAAATAAACAAGACCGATATATATATATATATATATATATATATATATATATATATATATATATATATATATCAACAAATATATGTATCAATCAACAAATTTACAAGTGACAAAGACACCAACATTTGTGTGTGAACGTAAAGAGTTTGTATTTTGGTTAATGTTCGTGCGTATGTGTATGCGTGTATAATGTTCATGGTGTCTCCCACAAATGCGAAGACGCTATCTTCTGCCAGAGCTCATTATATGTGTTCGTTGAAATGAAGAAATGAAACAAAAGAAAGAGGCAAGAAGTCCCCCAGTATTTATAGTGTAGGGAGAGCGACACCTAGTGAACAATTAGGAAATTAAGGAGGAGTTAACTCCGACAGATTAACCGTAGATATGAAGAGATCAAGATTGTAGTGGTAAGGAAAGAATCTTCTTGGCAGTCGATTGCACAAAGTAGCGGTACGTGGAAAAAAAAAACGATCGAATGGAACTTCCTTCATAATAATGGAATGTAAAGAGAATGTGGATGGTTCACCTCAGGGTACTTGACATGACGTGTCTTATCTGTGAGGGATAAAGTTGATGGAACTAAGGAATGTAGCTCGTTAAAATATTTTCCATGAGGATAGAATACTGAGAAGCTTACATCTAGTCTATGGGAAAGGAGTTGTACTGTGAAATAATTCATCACTCACAAGACCGCTTAGAGGCTTTTGAACTCAAGAGAGGAAAGTGAAAACTGGATATGACGATAAACTACATCTGGCAGCAAGGCCTCTGATCGGTAGATTTTGAGGGGCACTGAACCACCTCTTAATTGCTAATGTTCCCAAGTTCACTCTGGCCAGAGGTGGTAGCACCTGTTAGGGTTCCAGCCATGGGCAAATATTAAATCCCCCAAAAAACAGTATCTGTCTATATTTCTGAGATGAGGTATTATGTACATTATTCCGACTATTGTCCTCATCTTTGTCGCCATATTTATTACAACGTTTCGGCCGTTGTACGCTTTGGCCTTCTTGAGGTGGTTGGAATGTTCAACTGAACCCTTCATTTCGCTCACTGGGGTAGACTGTTCTAATTCCACGTGCCATGTTTAATGAATGTCAATTATCAGATATCTCCTGTTAATTACCTTCTGAAAGCCTTAACAATGGAGAACTTTCAGAGGGGAATTAACAGGAGATAACTGATAACTGACATCCATTAAACATGGCACGTGGAACTAGAACAGTCTACCCCAGTGAGTTAAATCTAGGGTTCAATTCGACATTCCAACCACCTGGAGAAGGTCGGAGCGTACAACGGCCGAAACGTTGTAATAAATATGGCGACAAAGATGAGGATAATAGTCCGAATAATGTAAATAATGTCTCAAAAATACTATGAAATTATAAAAATACGTTTCATAATAAAAAAAATACCAGAAATACTTTTATATAAAAAATATCAACAATACATATTTATAATAAAATTACCAACAATACATATTATCTTAAACTTAGCAACAATGCATTTTATCTATAGTTGAAGGCATACAATTGCGTTCAAAATGTATTTATTTGAAGACTTAAAAATGTATTAAAATATTTAGATTCCGGCATTAAATGATCCATAGAGGTGTCGATATACCGCTAAATAAAATCAACCAACCAACTAACAAGTAAAAAATTTGAACATAAACGAAAATAAAAATATGCCGAACTGGAAATGGCTGTTTGGGCTGATAAGGTGAACAGCCGATCATATTGAATCTCATCAGGGAAGAACGGTTTCCGGACTTTAATTGATTGGGAGTCAACACCGTGATCACCCTACTCCTATATATGATAGATCAGTAATGATATTGAGAGAGACTGTAATCTTTATAACAAACCTTCAAGTTTGGTTTCATTTATGATCTTCAAAAATTCCCTGCTAAATTGTCAAAACATATCAGTGACTTTTGAGTCAGGATGTTTTCCTATAATACCTGGCTGTTGAACTGCTTGTCAATAAACTTGATCTTTTCAGTTGCTAAGTCACCTTAAGTTCCTACTCGATTAGTATTCTTCCCTCCAAACAGATGTAACTCTTAAAATCCTTTTTCTTTTTTTTTCATAAGAAAATATATTTTCTTCCTTAGACCAAATTCTGATTATTTCACTTTTTTCCATAAACATACGCATCTAAAGTCCACAGTGTTCGGTCTTTCTGAGTATTGTTAGGTTCTTCTTCCTTAACCATTTGTTTGAAATAATGTTGAATGTCAATATATTGATTATTTGATGCTAGAGTCATATCAACAATCCCTTTTATGTGTTGCAAGATTCATGGGGTAGATTCTGTAGGACAGACATACTGCTAGAATATAACCTGTAAGTGCTCAGTCGGACTGATATCTGGAAAAATTGGTAGACAAAGCAATACAGTGAAATATTTATTTTCCTGAATCCGTCTCCCTATAACTTGTACATTGTAGTCAGGAACAGTGAAAAATGTCACTTTTATAACGTTGCCATTAATGGGTGAATGTGACCTTTTGAAGCAGCTGATACGTGACAATATACCTTTCTTATGAATGACAGGATACAGTGTTGTGCAGCATAATGTCCCCCAAACCATTAAACTTCTACCACGCCTGACTTTTTGATGTTTTTTTTTGTTTCGTTTTGTTTTTTACGCTTCTGCAAGATAACAACAAATGTGTATCTTGCTGTCCACCTCTTTTAGGAAAAAGTGAGACATTTAACCAAACACACTTTTCCAGTGATTCAAGGACCAAGCTCGACGTTAACATACCCATTGAAGACGCTTTCCGTGATAGACATTACTATGCTGAAGGGTAATAGAGACATGCTTTGCTGTAAGGGCATCCGGTAGTCAAAACGGTAATAAAAATTTCAATGATTACTCAAAAAAACGTGTACCTATTAAAGTTTATATTAATAATATATATATATATATATATATATATATATATATATATATATATATATATATATTGAACAATAAAAATATTAAAAATTAAAATCTTCAGACACACTGGGTTGTATATTAATATTCTTCCGTTTTTATTATTATTTCAGATAGTTGCCTCGATTAGTTTCGGCCTACATGTCCATCATCAAGAGAAAAAAAATTCTGCTTGCTGGTAGCAGTGAACTACAGAAATGAATATCTTGATGGAGAAAATGAACTTTTGTCTGTAGTTTTCATTTTTTTTTTAAACATGAATTTTGGTCAGTCCTTGTGTTGGTCAAACAGTCTCTTTTAAGTTGTTCTTTAAGATAAGAACTAGACTGATTCATGCTGCTCTGAATTCCCTTGGTCATTTTGACAGTTTTATTGGTTCCTGAAAAGGGGATGTGTTTCTGTTAAGTGTGTGTATGTTATTTGGTTCTTAAGGAGTGAGTTAGTATGATGTGTGTAAGCGTGTATATTACTATGGGTCTGTGTTATCATTTGGCTCATTCATTAGGGAGTGAGTGTGTATGATGTGTGTAAGTGTGTATATTCGTGTGGGTGTGTGTATAAGTGTTTGGCCTCAACAACTCCTCAAGCATGTCTGTTTTGTGTGGGTGAGAAATGTGGGTAGGTCCTGATTTGTGATGTTATATATTAATATATGATTAAGCCCGTCTGGATAGTGCTTTTTTAAACGTCGTATCCACTTATTTTCATGGAACTCTAAAATCTTTCTAATGTTATCTTCTCTGAACTTCATATATATATATATATATATATATATATATATATATATATATATATATATATATATCATAAAACAATTTACCATCTATTTCACTAACAAAATATAGTCCTGGGTATGACTATAAACTACATGCGGCAGCAATGTCTCTGATAGGGAGGTTTTGAGGAGCGTAGAACCCCCCTCTTAATAGCTAGAGTTCCCAGGTTCACTCTGGCCAGGGATGGTAGCACCGATTAGGCTTCCAGCTCTGGCCAAATATTGAATCTCCCAAACAAACACTATGAAAGTATAAAATACATTTTTGTAGTAAAAATACGAGCAATAGTTTTTATATAAAAAATATCAACAACACATACTTATAGTAAAATTACCAACAATACATTTTTATATTGAACTTAGCAACAATGTATTTTATCTGTAGTTGAAGGCATACAATTGCGTTCAAAATATATTTAGTTGAAGCTATAAAAATGTGTTTGAAATATCTAGATTTCGGCATTAAATAACCCATAGAGGTGTTGATAGATGCTAAATAAAATCAGCCAACCAACCAACAAGCAAAATAATTTGAACATTTTTCTGCAATGTACTTGTTGATATTTAATAGCCTAAATTTTTTTCTCATTATTTTTTCCCGCTTGAAATATTCAACTTGTTAACTACAGTAGCGTCCAAAACTAAGGGACAAAATTTTAAAATCTAATATTTGTTAGAAATAACAACTGTGAAAAACTGAAATTTTGACAACTGGTAGTCGTTATCATCCATAATAACATATTAAAATGTGAATCATTTGCAAAGGATAGAAAAAGAATTATAACAATTATTTATGTATTTTCAAAATAGGATCGTCCAAAAGTAAGGGACAAAATTGAGAAAAACAATGTAAACAGTATGCTATATTCAAATTTTTGATTTCCTCTAAAGAATAAGTCTTACTTAGTCATTTGTAAACGTTGCATCAGCCGGCACCATGGCGAAACGCCAAAAACTTGATTACTCTGTGAGACAAGCTATTGTGAAGCTACACAAGGAAAAGCACACCATTAGAGAGATTTCAGAGAAAGTGAAACGTTCCAAGAGTGTTGTAGGCAGGGTTGTTAAATCCTACAATGATACTGGCAAAATAGTTAGCTTTTAAAACCGGCAGACCCCGCAAAACTTCGGCAAGAGAAGATCGAATAATGCAGCTTATGTCATTAAAGGACCGTTTTAAGCCTTGCATAGAAATTAAAAGGGTTATGAATAGTACCTTATGTGTTAATGTGTCAAGACAGACTGTTTGTAGACGACTGCAAGAAATAGGGCTGTTTAATCGAACCCCAGGGAAGAAACCACTTGTTAGTTCGAAGAATAAGAAGAAGAGATTAGAGTTTGCAAACAGGTATGTAATTTGGACATATGAAAATTGGGCAAAAGTATTTTTCAGTGATGAAAGCAAGTTTAATTTATTTGGAAATGATGGAAAAAACAATGTAAAGAGACGTATTGGTGAAAGATTAAGTGCAAAGTGTACTAGGAAAACTGTCAAGTTTGGGGGCGGAAGCGTCATGGTATTTGGAATGTTTTCTAGCCAAGGTACAACGCCTCTTGTCCGGTTACAAACTCGTGTAAACTCGCAAATCTATAAAAACATTGTTCAAGATCATGTTGTGCCAATCATACAGAATTCAGGTTTCGATAAAGCTACCTTTATGAAAGATAATGCCCCATGTCACAAGGCAAAGGTGGTAATGAGTTACCTTAGCGAGCAAAATTTGGAAATTATGGATTGGCCACCGCAAAGTCCTGACTTAAATCCAATAGAAAATCTTTGGAAGACCTTAGGAGTGAAAGTTATGGAAAGAAATCCCACTAACACGGAGGATTTGTGGGTGAAGCTTCAAGAAGAATGGTCTAAAATTAGTATCGAGGATTGTCAAGAACTGATTCGTTCTTGTAGTCGAAGATGTGCAGCTGTCATTGAGAGCAAGGGCTCATTTACTAAATATTGATTGTACATGTATTTTTATTGTTTTTGCCGTTTACATTGTTTTCTCAATTTTGTCCCCTTACTTTTGGACGTCCCAAATTTGAAAATAAATAAATAATTGTTATAATTCTTTTTCTATCCTTTGCAAATGATTCACATTTTAATATGTTATTATGGATGATAACGACTACCAGTTGTCAAAATTTCAGCTTTTCACAGTTGTTATTTCTAACAAATATTAGATTTTAAAATTTTGTCCCTTAGTTTTGGACGCTACTGTACATTCGCAACTATAGCGAGAATAATTACAAAATTACATGATCCAGAAGGAACTAATATTTTCAAAGCTCTACGGCCTCAAACTTATGTTTCTGTCTGGTAGACGTGAAATACTGTATTTATTTCAGCGTTTAATATAACATCGATAGTTGAGCGAAACTGACAGCTGATCTTAAAGAAGAAAAGCACGGCTGTCATTGAAACTGAAATTCGGGAGACCGAAGCGAAACGGTAAAGTCAGAAACGAGTAGAAAAGTCGAATAAGTTAGCGAATATCTGGTCGATCTACATAGATAGTGTCGGCTCAGATGTTAAAGGAGAGAACGCGTTTTATTCAATCACGCGCCAGCTCGTAAAGGGCCGTTTAAAAGACGCTATGATGATAACTGACATTCGGAGCAGCCAGTCGGGAAATCAAGTTCGCCTGTCGAAAAACTGAAGCGCTGAAAGGGATTCTCTCTTCAGCAGGCGGGATATAACTCTTAGATAACATGATTTCTCAGGAGTGACGAGACGCCAAGACTGTAAGTTGAGAGGCATGAAATGATGGCGCCTCAAAAAATAAATAAATGCAGCAACGGATGAAGGGAGTTCAAATTCGAATTGCTGCTGCTAAAATTACTTTGGCAATGGCTGCCTTAAGCGAAATCTTAAAACTTACACTCTGGTCAATCACTTTTGTTTTGTCATTTACATCCGAGGAAAGGTTGGCTCGCAATGAAGACTTGCTTACGGCGATCTTACACAGGTTACTTCCAATGATGTTTTAATGAATGCTAAAGTGACGATTTAGTTTTATACTCTTTAATTTCCTTGTAAGTCACTTTTAAAAGGCAATGGGCTAGAAAGGTACAAGATAGCAATTTCAGAGGGCCATCACTTAGGAGATAAAGATATTTCCGAAATCATCAGAATTTTGGTAGAAAATACTTCATGATTTTTCAATTACAACACACATACAAACGCACACACATACAGACATATTTACTAAGAAACGATTCCAACACATGCACACACCCATGTGTGTGTGTGTGTATGTGTGTGTGTGATAAAGAGAGAGAGAGATTTTGTGTGAGTGGATGTGTGTCCTCAAGCATTTAAAATTAGTTTATATAGTTATACAAAACCAGAGTAGAAAGGAAAAAAAAGAAAGAAATCTATTATACTTAGAAAGAAAGAAAGAAAGAAAGAAAGAAAGAAAGAAATCTAACAGTCTTAGAATGAATGAAAGAAATGATAGATAGATAGATAGATAGATTCACATGAACAAAATAAATGGATAATAAATGCAGAAAAATATATAATAATGTTTGGCTATATATTCCATTTAATATGCCATGTCAGATGTTAAGAATGTTAATAACAATAAAATTATTCTTTCACCCTGAAACATATTTCCACATCATTTCTGAAACCAAGGGGAAACAAATAAGATGTAAAACTAAGAAATTTCTATTTAACAGTATTTGTTGACCAGTAAAAAATTGTTATTTTCATTATTTATTTGTTTTAAGGTTTATTTTCAGCGATGCTGGTCACGAATATGGATGCTCTTTTGGCTTCTACTCGTAGCTTCAAATAAAAATAGATTCTATTTGTTCGTGGACAGTTTCCAAAAATAATATGAAAAGTAGAAAATGTATTTTGGCGGATAATTCTTCAGTGCCATTGCTTTTCCAAAACACAAATATTTTTTGTCCAGGCATCAATAAATAAAATAAATGTTATAGTCTAACACAGAATGATTATAAGCGGTAGTTGTTACTCTTAAAAAGAAACCCACATAAGACACACCATTTTCCTTTGCCTGAGACCAATAAGTATGAATACCAAATTCGAAAAACTATTTATTTGAGAATATATTAGAATATTCCATAGCGTTTATTGGGGTCAAAACGGTTGTGTACAGCGTTAGTACACAAAAATAAGAAAAATAACGTAAAACCTCTTCTCAGTGGAATTATTTAACCTTTATGGCGCGGTGATCCTAAGAGAATTCGAATTTGTTAGTGGTGGACACAATTTTAACAATATAAGATATTTATTAAAGACATTTTTTATGTTTAACGTTCTTTTTATAGATACAAGTATTTAAGTAAATGCTCTGTTTATAATAAACAGTATTAAATAACATTTACCGGCCTGAATGTCCGAGAAATTTTCATAGAAAATATTCGTCCTTTGACAGGATTCGAACCTGCATCCTATACGGAACCGTCATTTACGCTGACGTGCCTTGACCGCTCGGAACAAGGATCGTTCGGTTGGCAAGCAGTAAATTCAACCTTGCCAACCGAACGATCCTCAGGCCGAGCGGTCAAGGCACGTCAGCGTAAATGACGGTAAATACTTGTATCTATAAAAAGAACGTTAAAAAGAAATGTCTTTAATAAATAATTATCGGACTTTGTCCATTTCTTAAAATATAAGATATATAGATGACATCGTGTCAATGGTAGACAGAGAAAGAAAACTACAAGATCTCCAAGACAAGGTAGTTTAAGAAAGAGGGAAGAAAAAGACTATCAAAGATATATTTGGTCGTTAACAAAAGGGGCAGCTCAGGTTACAAATTAGAGATGTCAAAATCAAGCTAGTACAGAAATATAACTATCTGAGATGTGTTTTATCAGGTGTCGGAAAACGTAAGACAAAGATCTGAACTCGAATTGAAATAGCAAAAGATGCCTTCCAATTTAAGCGTGCTACTAGGTTAGCATCTCGGTCCCACCCTTTTACTCTCGAGACAGTTAAATGTAACCGCAACAGCTTCTTCTATTACACTTCCTGACAGTGTAACTCCCTTCCTCTTACTTGCTTTCCTGATAACTATAACCTTCAAAAATTTAAATGTAATGTCAATCGACATCTTCTGATGCCTTGATCCCCGTTCTTCTTTTTATTCTTCTTTTTTTATCCTTTTCTCAACCCCATCCCCCCCAAATACCCAGTTTTTTTCTCTTACTTACAGAGATACATAATACATTTTAGATGCATCAAGGGTGGTCTTTAGTCATGCACTGTCCTCATCGTCGTTTTCGGGTTTTGCATCATATCGACCCAAACAGCAACCCCGATCTGACTCCGAACAAGTCAGGCAGCCTCCTTGAAATCGTCGTGCTACGCACCTCGACATTGCAAAAAAAGAAAATCATCTCGATCGACATAGCCAGGAGTCCGAGTTTTCTTACTGAAATACGTCTGTCAGTGTCAGTCCAATAAAAAAAAAGGCTTTTCAAACTCCCCGCCTATATACTGGTGTCTTTTTTGGGGGGGTTGCACCTTGACGTGGTGTAATGGTTAGAAAGCGTGTCTTGCTGCGATCAATTACGACTGAGTAGTAAGTTTGATCCTCACTGGGTGCCCCCTACTTTAGGCCTTATGCCACATCTAAGCTCTGCTTGGAAAATCGCAAAACTAGTCTTTTTATTTCATCTCGTTTCAACTCGAGTTACTTCCCCTGAATTTCTAACTTGGCAAGCTGGTCTCTTCTTTGCATAGTTTAATCCAAATATTTCACGTTTTAAATTGCTAATCCCACAATATTACTAACCCTTCAACTAAATCTACACGCGTACCGAACCCAAATCAATAATATACCTATACTAGAACTTACTAGTCTAACTTAACACTTATAGAAGCGTTTCTTAAAAAAAAATTATTCGCTATTCTTATTATCCGATAAATCTTTAAGTTTATATTTAACCAATACGCAAATGAAATTCCACAAAATTTCCTATACATGTATGTACACCCACGCATCTACATAGGTATCCTCTAGCTTACTAGTGGCACTACCGCCTTACTTGGGATAAAAGGCTTAAAAAACAGATGAACAAAGTATTAAAAAACGGGGAAATTACATTAGAAAGATAGAACAGACCACTGAACACCTATTTAGTATTAATCCTCCTATGCAGCAGCGAATATTGGTCATAACTTTCTCACAGATAAAGCGACTTGAATCAACGGGGATGAGGTTCTACATTAGAATGCTGAGAATAACATGTAAGCAATAAGAAGTGCTGAACTGCTCTGTAATATCAATCATCCTATATGGCAGTCGATGCTGGAGACTCGGGGATGAAGAAGAGACCTGTGGTAACATAGATAGTTTTAAAGAATGTGGAAACAAAATGGGCACTTTTCACTAGAATCAGAAAGAGGTAGCTGAAATTTCCAGGTCACAAGATGAGAAAAGAAAACTTAAAGAATTTGATACTCACAAGAGTAGCAGGGATGGTCAGCGATTAATCTACTTAACGTGCAAATGAATGAAATGTATAATAATAAGACAAACATTACTTAGAAGTACTAACGATAGGAACTTGTGGAGAGCCATGATCTCTTAAGTAGTGAAGAGTAACGTTACATAAAAGCAGATGAAAACGTGAAACTGTTCAGTTGTGTATAACAAGTAAAGAAACACTTCCCAATTATATATAGATTGATTTCCACCAACGGAATTCTTATAGGCATGAATGTATAAGTGTTGATTTGTGTTTTTACGGCTTATTTAAAGCTGAGACATCGTTTGGATTTTAAGAATAATTATTTCTTTTTTTCCGAGTGAATATTACATTAGCAAATTTTGTATAGAGTGTAGGGAGATAAGAATGATTTTTCCCGATAAAATTTCTACTATTTAGCACATAGCTGGAAGGAGAAGAGATAAATTCATGCTTTTCTAAAGGATAATAACGCTTAAGGTTACGAACTCGACTGCAATTCGAACACAGCTCCCCGATTTCTCATTCTGAGTTGCTATCCCTCACACTACCGCCCAAATTATATGTATATAAGCAATAAAACACTAAATGAATTATCTATTCCTTTATTTATCTACCTACGAGTTAATTATCTATATTGAGTAGATAAAGAAAAAGATTAATCGAGCTATACTGCACTAAAGGGAGATAATTATCAAACGATAAGCACTTCTGTCTGATAATAGTATTAACGGAAAATATTCATTTCAATCATAAATAATTTCCATTTTTGGAAACCTGTTGAGCGTATCATCCTATCTACTAATCATACTACGTAGCAATTAAGACTAAATATGGAGCACACTAACACAAGACAAAGTACAGCGCAAAAAGACAGCTGGATGACAAAGCTATTCATCCCGACCCAAAATATTAGCTCTATGGAAAAAAGGTAATGTTGGGTGAGTGGTGGAATCGTCGAGGTAGTATTTCTTCTTCTTCTTCTTCTTCTTCTTCTTCTTCTTCTTCTTCTTCTTCTTCTCAAAATATAATCATCTTTTTAAAGAATAAAGTTGATTAATGAAAACGGAATTTACTTATGATTCGACTTTAATGTTTATACATTTTCTACAGATGCTGGTGCTCCAGCTGAAATAAAACTCAGCACTTTTAATGTTTTTATCTTTTGTGTGCGTTTTAGGTTTGCTGCATCTCTTGACTTTTGGCGGAACACGATCTTTCTCTCACCATCTGTGTTAAACTTCAAAAAGAAATAATGAATAAAAGAGAAATGGAAAGTTTGTCGTATTTCACGGTTACATAGAACGAAATAAGATTAATTAAAAAAACATTTGAACCAGGAAGGTGTCAGCGATTTTGATAGGGTAATTAGGTGTAGGTGTGTGTGATGGAGGATGGGTAATGTCACAGAAAGGTTGACAAGCGCTGTGTTAGCGCGTTCGTTTTTCATTAAGTTGTACTCAGTGACAATGATACACCCATTTCTCGAAAGTAGATGAAAGATTATTTATTCTATATCATAAAAAATAATTTGAATTTATGCGTGTTTATCGGCTACGCATCCGTATCTCCGCCATATGCGATAATGATATATTCTGTTATAGTAAAACGGGGGGAGGGGGTTGTCTCTTTCTCGACGTCAATAAGTGGGCATAAACAGCAGAATATTTCTTAAGTAGGGGATGACAGGCTTCAAATAATTTGCTTTTTGTTTATTTTTTGTTGTTTTTTTTTTTCTTAATTTCTTTGCAGCATTTATTTTTAATTATATACGGCACAGAATTCTTTCTTAGATGCAATAGGAGATTTAACTGCATGGATAAAATCCTAACTTTCATGGTGCAGATGATTGCAAAATTATTTTCCGTCTCTTTTTGTTGATACACATCGACAAATTTTAAAATATTCGCATGAAAAAGAAATACGAAAATTTGAAACTATAGTTGAAAGAATTATATACAGGGGTTGGACAAAATAATTGGAACAGTTGCAAAATCCACTCGTATATTTCAAAGACCTATTATATTAAGAACTTTAACTAAAACTTTGTAATTGCGGGTCATATCTATTGTAAATACGTTTATTTATCTAATTTACTGTCTTTGTCTTATTTATTTTTAGAATGTAGTAAAATTTAAGCTAAATGCGTGACCTATCCGAGTTCGAAAAAGAGCAAATTGTTGGAACTCGCATGGCAGAAGCCTTGATCACTAAGGTTGGTGAACTGTTTGGTTTTTCAAGAGCTACTATATCAAGAATACTGATGCTATTCGAGAAACAGGGCAAGACCTCTAGCAACCGTAGCAATTCGGGCCGGACTTGCAAACTTACTGACAGGGACTGACGTGTATTTCCTACGTGCCTTGGTGTTCTAATTTACTTAAAACTAGTATTTCTTGATGAATTTTCTACAGTCACCAAGAATTTAATTCGTGGACTTGAAAGGATTAAAACTAAATTAAATAGACATAACATGTCTAAATTATTTAACCAAACATGCTTGTCTCTGTCTGAGTATGTCAAAATCGCCAGTTTTTCCACCTGGCACAACCTACAAACACTACCAATAAAGCTACAAGACTTTACTCTTCTCAAAATACTCCATCTAATACAGGGACTTCTATTACATCTCTGTTTAAACTTCTACATGACTGGCTAGCATGGTACGACACCTATGGTTCTCCAATTTAAAAGAAGACCTAGGATTTTATTATCTTTTCTTGAATGTGCATTCTGTATATCATACGTAGGCTTTGTTCTGCCCTCTAAAATCTTCCACCTCAGCCTAATAAATCACACTCGCAGTATTACAGTCACCATCCAAAGGACACTTGCTTTTAACCCTGCAATTTCAGGGGCTGATGTCTGTGTCGTTACTATATGCGTCCGTCTTGTAGTTCTTCGTGTTGTGTTTCTTTATGATAATATCCAGATTGCTAGTGTAGCAGTAACTTAATTTTACTTTATTTCTGTTGAAAATTTTATGCAATTCAGAAGTTTTTGAGAAAAGTAATCTTGCAAACAATTAAAAAAATATTTTCCCTATATTGTAAATTAAAGTTAGGTGTAAAACCAGATAATATCTCTTTGTATTTCTATTCCTCAATTGTTGGTACGATTGAAAATTAAAATTCAGTTTGTTTTTTTACTTCGACTCAAAGATTTCTTTAGACGAGGAATTTCTTAAAAGTCTGCATTCGATACCTTTCGGGGTGTGTTTAATAATGTTTGAACGGTAGTCAGATTTGAAATTTAAGTATTTCACCGTTGTATTTGGCTTCATATAGAGAGAGACAGTACCGGCTGAGAGGTTAAACTCCACGTCTAAATATTGTACAATCTTTTTGTTCATTTCGACCGTGATTTCAAATTTAAACTCATTGAAAATCTTTAAAGGCATTTTTTAAAATTCTGTCGTTTGCCTTTCTGTTGTCAGCTACAGTAATTAAACCATCGTCTCTGTAGAGGCCGTGATCGTCAATATGGACAATTTTGTTGATCTTATTTAATATGAAATGTCACATAAGCTCCGAAACCCTAGCTCCATCAAAAGATCCTTGTGGGACATTGAAGCTATCCTTGCTGGTCTTCTTCACCTATGCTTCGCCGTTGTGCTATAAAATGGATTTGCGATAGTGCAAAATTATTTCAATATGTCCATATGGGATATCGACAAAGTTTTTGTCATAATGCAATGCTTCAAGACGGTTTTTCGCCGATATGTGCCGGTAGAAATCTTTTATATCGTACTTGATAAAAAACATGCCAATACCATGAAACCAGGAGTTGCACCATTCGTTTGTTTGTGTAGCTACTCGTAACAAGCTGCATACATATAGTAATATTTTCTGGCTGTATAAGCTATAAACAGATGCCGCTCATTATAAGTGAGGAGATGGGCAGCTGAAAAAGAATTTTTACTTTGTCTTATTAGGATGACAATAAGAATGCATATGCAGGAATATAAGATGATAAGTATTAAATACTAATAATACTACTGCTAATAATAATAATTGTTCTTATTGACTGGGCAGTTCGTGCAAGCTGTAATGTATCGTTAAAAATCTTCAAAAAACTATCAAAATACAAGGATATTGAAGTGGAAATTCCAAACTGGTGACACAGGACGACTTCAATAATTACAGTTGTGATTGTAGCCCTCGGTTTGAATGGAAAACATTTGAATAGACTCATTGAAGGGACCTCTGGGAGCCGATGCTTTAAAGAAATACAAAAATTCATTAACAGTATACGTAGAAACAAATGGTAAGTGTTATGACGTAAGCAAGGTATGACGTGTGTGTGCGTGTGCTTTATAAACATTTGAGATGCGTGCTCATAAATTATAATTGTTCTTTATTTATAGATGATAGTTTTTGTTGTATGAGTATTGCTTCGAAGATCTACTATTTAATTTTGCCAGTAATTTGGTATTGTTTGTGTGAGTCTTTAATATTACTAGGAACCTTATGTTGCTTAGTAATGTGTTGTCTGGACCGATAGAAAGACTTAGGAAAATCGAAAGATTGGACCATATTTCATCCGAAATGAACTTTGGGCATTTTTTGACGGAATTTCCTCTTTATCTGAGAAGGATTATTCGTTATTTGGAAAAGTCGATCAATAAAATTAATCGATATAAAATGTCTGTTGTCATTAATAATAATAATAATAATAATATATTAATATATTTTTGTTTATACGTTATTTTGATAGATACAAATATTTAAGTAAATGCTCTGTTTATAATAAACAGTATTAGCTACATTTTTTAAATGCTTTGTTTATAATAAACAGTATTAACAACATATTTGTATCTATAAAAATAAGGTATAAGCAAAAAATATATTAAATTAATTGTCGGACTAAGACATTTCTTTATTCATATATATATATATATATATATATAGATAGATAGATAGAGAGAGAGAGAGAGAGAGAGAGATTGTAAAAATTTTGGGAAGATAATAATAATTTACTGATACAAATAATACTAATTAATCCATAGCAGGGGAGAAGATGTGGGTTCATGCCTTTTTCCGTAAGAGGTATTTGTAGAATATAACGAACCTGACTGGAATTAGAACTTGGTTCTCCGATCTCAGATTCCAAGCCGTTATCCATTATACCATCCACGCATCTAAGATTACAACACCTGGTATTCTAAAAGGGGTCATCCGTGTAGTTACTGACCTGCCTCAACGTTGCGTAACTTCGATGATCGTACGAGAACCGATATTCCAACGTGATATGGCCTTAAGCCTTTAGAATGCAAAGTAAAAAGCTAACCAAATTTATGGAAATAGAAAAATGAAAATAAACTAAACTAAGAAGAATGGAGATATAATAACACTTACCAACTTAAGTATCAACTGAAAAGAATTTATCTAAACTTTAGATACAGTTTGTTATAATTACTTGAAATTAATAAGAGATTTAACTAATGCAAAATAAAACAATAATAACTGAAGACTTGAAAGAGAAATGGATACAAAATGTAACATGAAATACGGTGGTATGATTTCTATGAATTTACAGATCGCGACATTTATCAGAGAGATGAAATTTAAATTTTTATTATTGCATTATTCCAAAACTTTAACACATCAGCAGATAACTACTAATGCCAACAGTTGAGCACAAATAGTTATTAATTAAAAAAAATAGTAATTAATATATAATATTATCCATAACTACATGTAAAAGAATGTCGTTTTTGATAAAAATTAAAAAATAACCATAAATATTTTAAAAATGCGTATATTGCCGAAAATTCCTTTTTCCATAATATAGCTATTTGTTCTATGTTATAATGCTTATTGCATAAACAATAATAATACTGAATAATTTTTAAACATTAAAGTATATTTAATCACATCTCCCTAGTAACTGTCACGAACTGTTAAATGAAAGAATATATAAACACAAAAAGGAATTTTTGGTTCACAGTCTTCTGCGGTCTTTTGAACAGGAGTAGAGGTTGCTTGGTATAAATTGATAAAAAAAAAAGAAAAACATGCAAGGCATTAATAAAATTATTTATCGTAATGAATTTGACGATAATTTCGACTTAATGGATGCGGTTTTAATTAAAAGAAAAAATAATTAACTAATGAGAAAATGTATAGAAATTGCACCAATTTTTCACGATAAATTTCCGTCTGGTTTCATAGGCTATTCCACTATTCGTAACAAAACTTCTTTTATCGCATATTTCAAAACAACAGCCATCAAAATCACATCTCAAAAATCCCAAAAGCGTTGGGATGATGAATGGAGTCGGCTAACCAGTACGCCTAGAAACATCGAACGCTAGAACTTATAATTAAAATTTAAAATTTAGCGTCCCTACAGAATGGCTAGTTACCAGCAAAACATTCAAATTACAAATTGAAGAGACCAAAATTAAACTACAATTTAAATATCTGGGAAGTGCTTTAGCAGATGAAAGAAAACAGTGAAACCCAAAGGCGCTTTGGAACAGCGAAACAGTTGCGTAACATCAGTGCTTCTATATGACAGTGAAGGTTGGACAATCTCCCCAAAGATGAAGAAGTGAACTGAAACAATATAACAGTCGTTCTACAGAAGGATGTTGAGAATACCATGGACCGAACATGTGAGCAATGACAAAGTTTTAGAGAAAACAGAAACAAAAAGGACACTTCTACTTAACGTCATAAAAGGAGAGTTGAAATTTCTATGGCACATAATGAGGAACTTGGGAAATTTGATATTCACAGGGCAGATTCAAGCTAACAGGAACATAGGAAACAATGCATAGCCTACCTGGCGCGCTTGTGTAAATGGATGGCAGAACAGTGTTTAGGAGAGATAACAAAAAAGACAAAATCTATTAGGTGCTACAAAAGACAGGAAATTGTGGAGAACCATGAACACCAACCTCCTGAAGGGACACGGTATACAGAAGAAGATATTTTCAGAATTCTTCTTGATGTATAATTTTAACCGATTTTTTGTGCATATTTTCGTCTCCTCCATATATATATATATATATATATATATATATATATATATATATAATTCCATCACTAAGAATATTATTTTAGTCTGATGAAATCCTTCTGAACAATGAGAGGCGTTACATAGAATTTTCCATTTTATCATTCAATTACTCACCATATAGTTATAATTTTGCTTGCATTGCATGTATGACTGTGATATATATAAATAGATAAGCAGAGAATGTAACGTATGAACAAACTGAAACAGACAGACTGGAAGACAGACAAACAGATAGATAGATAGATAGATAGATAGATAGATAGATAGATAGATAGATAGATAGAAGAAAGAAAGAAAGAAATTGAGAGGCAAATGAGAAAAATGTCTGACTGACAGAAGGAAATTTCAGCGATTCATTTTCTCTTCATTTTTGTAAGCACTCATATCTGTGTAGAACAAAAAAAAAGACTTCTATGTGTAGATAAATTTGAATATATAGGAGTAAGCATGTGCGAGTCTATTTTATGGCAACTAAAAAGAGAGATAAGAAAAGAATACTTAGTTCTGGACGGCATTAAACGAAGACTTTCGCTTTGACTTCAATCGGTATTGACATCTTGAAAGCGTTTGGTTATTTAAGCATTTCTTGTTTCCTGGTTTTACTTTACTCCACACAAAAAGTACTAAAATATTTCGACCTCTACAAGTTTTGATAGATATTCACTAAGCTTAGTTTAGTCAGGCACAAGGTCAGTTGAATTGAAATTACCAAATTGAAAGGGCATTCCAACTCTGAAAATCACCATTTGCTTTCATTTTTTTAAAACTAGCTAAAAAAAAACAGTACAAGACCTCGTAATATACGAGCAACTTGCATTACGAGCTGCCATTCGTGATCAATTTTGTATCGTAGTACGAGTAAAAATTCACAGTTCGGGCAATCGTCATATACACGGAAGCAGCGGATGGCTGGGGTAAAGGGAAGCATGACGTCATCTATTTCTAAGAAACAACACGGTCAAAGGCAAGGTGAAGTGCAGCTGTGAACGCCTGACGTCCAGAATATTTATTCATTTTATTGGAGAAAAAGTACTTATCACAGATAACCTCACCTACCAACGCTATAGATTGCCTCCTTTTCCCCTGGCAAGTCTTTGGGTCCCGAGGTTGACGTCGACGACGTTGACGAGCTCATCGTCGAGCACAGAGAGGAGCCAACAACTAAGGAACTTTAGCTGCTTCAGAAGCATCAAAACACGGAGCGGGTAAAGGAACTAGCCAAGGAGGAAAGTGTATTGGAGGTTGCCTCCACGAGCGAGATCAAAGAAGATCTGGCCATATGAAAAAAAAAGTGCACGACTTTGTGGGGAAAATCGTCGTCCTCGGCATCCGTCCGTCTCGGGAGACGATGGTGTAGCGCTTTTTTTCCCCAAAAAATCTAGGCGATGGAGTTATATCGCCTCTGGTGATTGTGTAGTCCAACTCTGGAGCGGCAGTCTCTCAGGCACTTGGTGCAGATAAAACTGGATGACACGGAGACGGAGGTTGTCCTTGCTTTTCTCCTGGCTCTCTTTGCTGTCTGCTGATCTTCCTTCGCGTTTTTTGCAATCGTGACGCCGTCACTGACTGTGGCTCTCCAAAGCTGACGATCGTCAGCCGCGGCCTTGCAGGTGTTGGGGTCGATGTCGGCCAGCTTCATGTCTCGTTTGCAGACATCCTTGAAGCAGAGCTAAGGTCTTCCAGTTGAGCGGGACCCCCACAAAATACCACTCACAAAAATTAAGTGCAATTCTTGCGGCTGCTTTGTCCAACGAAAATTGCGTGGCATTTTGAAATCAAGATAGAAACAGACTTCTAGTGATAAGTTTCTAAAGAAATGACCTGCAAATGCCGAAAGCGAACCAAATGCCACAAATGTCCTTAAGTTCTGAGTGAAAATGCCAGAAACTTTCTTATGAACGTTTGTAGTTTCATAAAAGTTTTTTTTTATTTCTTTCATTATCTCTTATCATGTTCTTATTACATGTACTTTTAGGGATTTAATTTCTTCTTGTCCTTTTTCTATTCTTCTCACTTTTCATTTGCTACTCTCTTTAGGGGTTCGTTCAGTTTTCTTTCCATACCTGTGTAACATTGCAACTCAGTCCAGACCCCAGATCGTTTTCAGAGTGCATCTTCTTCAAACTCTTGTGGCTTAAAATAACCGTTTGGTCAGTTCGTCATCCACGAATGAAGACCATGAGAATATATAGCAGTAAGCAGATTTTATTTTCAGGTAGTTATCCACTGCTACAGACGACCGAAGCCGAGATGAGGCGTAGGTGAGGTGAACAGTCTAACGGGCGTCTTCCCTTTCGAGTTGTTCTCAGTTACTTTTTCGCAGGTAGTGGCCACTGTCTTATAGAGAGCATTGTTCTTTGTTTTGTCATTTTTGCCTAAAAAAGTAATTTATCTTTATTCAATGATTCTCTTTGTCCGAGTAGCTTGCCATGTACTTGGAAAGTTCACTTCAGTTAGCTGATAATGATCGAAAAAATAAATGTCCGAAACCATTTTTTTGACAGGTCCGCTGAGTTTCGTTTAACAAGATATCAGCTGACACTGATATCGCTACATCGGCAATCAATATTGTCTGATATCTTGTTAAGATTTTGCCCAATGATTCTAGTACTCTGGGGATCACGTCGCTGTAAAGTTTGAAGAAAGACATTATAAAGTGACACCGAGTATGGTTTGAAATCGCTACACCAACGAATTTGTTTTCTAAGGGCGATTATCTTCTTTTGGGTAAAAAGAATCTACGTGGGTCACTTGACGGCCGGTAAGTAACGTCAGTTTATGAGATGACGAACGCTGATGTAGACAGCTCAGATTGTCATCATAACAAGTCCACAATGGTAGGCCGAACAGAGAAATGCATATAGTTCTACCAATAAACTATTAGTGTTTGAAGAATTTTACTGAGCTTAAACAATTAATAATTAATAAATATACTTTTTATTTAATAATAGCATGTAAAATGGTGAAATTAAGGCATAATTTTAAATTATTCTAAATAAAATTTTAAAAAAAATGAAAACAATTCTTGTAAAAATTCGTTATTCATCAAAAATATTTGTTTTCTTCAGACAATAGTATCCTTAATTTATCTCATTTATAAAAGCAATTAAAAACTTTTCTAATTAAATAATGTCTTAGTTTTATTATTTGGTTGGTGCAAAAATAATGTCGTTTTTTGACGTTCCACTTAACGTCAAAAAACATTATTTTTGCACCAACCTAATACTTCTTTTTTATTTTACAATTCAGAGTAGATTTTCGGTAAATGTTTGTTTTTTTTGTTTGGCAAAAACAAATTGATGATTTAAATTCTCAAAGGAGTTCTGCGTTTAACTAATATAAATAATAATGAAGTGAAAATTTAATTTCTCGAAATTTCATTAATTTCGTTAAGTGGTGGGTAACAGATGTAAAAATATATTTTTTTTTTTACTAAGATTTTCTTAAAAAAACAACTTTCTAAAACAATTTCATTTATTTGTAAATAAGTCCTAAAGGTTTCATTAAAATCCGACAAATACATGATTTTTGCAAGAATTCCCAAATCAATGTGTTTTTACAATAAAGAAGGCGCTAAAATTTCCTATGCTAATCTTTGGTCCCCCCGTTGACGCAAGAAAAACAAAATTTCGAACGTGCTAGAAAGAATTTTAAAAATTATTTAAATAATCAAAAATACTCTGCTCTTTCCTTTTAATGACGAGACAAAGATTTTGACGCTAAAACTTTTCGTTCTTATGAAGTTTTGGGCGCTTTTTTCATCATGGTATGCTCTTTTATCAGCCAATTTGTGGAGGTACCTACATAAAAGTATTTATCGAAAAGTCACTGGGAAGCAATGTTATGTCGGTGTGGAAATGAGTAAAAATAAAATTATAGTTAAAAATAAGATTAAATATCTTCCTTTTATAGGTTAGTTATCAGAAAGCAATATAATTGTTTTGGGAATTGAATAAATGAAGCGAAAGACAACACGTCTTAGTAAATTGGAACAACGATGGTGTGTTGCCGTCCGCGTTCTTATTCCCGTAGGGTGTGACGTCATTTATCTGGCGCCACTCCTGTTGGTTCAGAATATGAGGAGGCAGTTGAATATCACCCCTTTTAAGCTGAGCCAGCTTTTCTTTTTTACCAATTTTTTACCCAGTACTAGTCCTGTGAGCCATTCAAGCTAGAGGATTACTGTTTGAGGTTGATGCACGTAAAAAGACGAGGTAAAAATAGCTGTTTAAAAAGACATGTAGAAAAGATAACAGGTAACTTAGACTAAAAGATTGTAGTGATTGGGAAAGCATTTTCTCGGAAGTCTTCTTTTTACAAAGATATTCACCCTGTACAAGGACCAAGAGCCACTCGATGTAGAGAGTTACAGTATAAGAGGCAGAGTTAATGTGGGTATGTGCAAAAGATAACAGTCCAAAACAGGTTAATATTGTAGTGACCGGGAAAACATCACCTTGGAAGTTAGTTCCACAAAAAAGCGGTTAGTGGGAAGAAGCTGTTTGAGTGGAATTTACATCTCACCAATGGAATACGAAGGGAATTGGTGGGGGGCTCGCTACAATGTACGTAGCATGGCGGGTTTTAGCTTTGAAGGTTAAGACTAGTGAAACAAAAGAGTGTAGATCATCTGAACACTATCCACGAAAATGGCGATAGAGCATCGACAGACTTATGACGTCTCTGCTGTGAGAAATGGATTGTAGGGTGAAAAAATAATTCATCATCCACAAGGTCGCGGAGAGGCTTTTGAATTCTATCGAAACTAGAAAATAAAGACTAGACAGCCCCCGCCCATCTACGGCAGCAGTACTCCATTTTCAGCCTGATCTGGCTCTTGTAAAGGTAGGGGATAAAAGAGGAGTCAGGTATTTACGAGTTACAGGGAAATGATCCTTTTTTCCAGCATTTGTAGCGATGCATTTATGAATGAGTTCCTCTGGGTTGATTTTAAATCCCGATAAGCCCTTAAGGCACGTGGCCTCCCTGAGTGAACATCCGTTCATTGAGATCGGTCCTGTGATGGTGGAACGTCACTGTTCCACAAAGCAGCGGTTCCTGGGAATAATCTGTCCAAGTAGAACCTCCTGCTTACTAATGGAATACAAAAGGAATAAAGATGATTGATTCCAGTGTAAATGGCATGAAGAGTCTTAACTTTGAAAGCCTGAACTGGTGGAACTATGGGGGATTCATTCACATCATAGCAGCAGAAATTGGCTTCGTGTTCACGAAGACAAAAACATACTTGACAGAAAATAAAACATGCAGAAATAACAAGAAAAGCATTGTAAATTGTATGTTACTTTCATACAATTTATATTTTTGTGTGTATTGCTGTTTACATTTTTGGGTTGCCATTGTTTTATGGTACATGTGATAAAAGGGCAAAATTACTCCGTGTTATTGGATGCCATATCGCAGAGACAAATCGGATACATGTTGCCCGTATCAAGGTTCGTTTGAATTTAACGTCTTTTGGCGGGACGTTCGCACTTCCAGCAGGAAGAGTTTTTGTTGCATGCTGGGAGTATTTTTTATTATTTAGAATTTTTATTTCGTTTATTTTATACAAGATTTTTATGTTATTGTCTTATTTTATTATAATTTATTATTATTATTATTACTTTTATATTTTATTTTTATTTATTTATAACAATAATATAATCCCTAAGAACTAAGAAATTTAGCTGTTCCGAACATTTTCTATGAAACTAGCGATAGAGTAGAAAGACTTGCAAAGTTTAGTCTGTGGGATAGGTGTTGTAGAGTAGAAAAGAATTAATCACTCACCAAACAGTAAAGGCGCTTCTGAATTGTATCAATAGTAGGCAGTTCCAGTCCCGATATACCATCCGTACTCTATTTTAGTTTGATCTGTCTCTTATCAAGAAAAAGGATAGCTGGAGGAGCTAGTAATTCCTGAGAATGTACAACGAACAGACTACATTTTCCAGCATCTTTAACGATTGTTCGTATATACGAGTTCCACGAGATCTAAAGTGAATTTGTCCCTATAGGCGTTCAGGATAAGGACCCTCCTTGAGAGAACAACCATTCGTCATGATAGGCGAAAGTTTAAGTTCTGGTCGGTAATGGTAAAGGCAATGGTAACGTTAGTTTATAAAGAAACAATCAGCATTCGTTGGTCGAGCAGCCAGTATTGATTTCGGTTGAAATTCATAAAAAATACTTTCTCTAAAAAAAGATTTTTTCAGGAAATTCAAGTTGATTAGCTGTTATCACTGTTACCAGTATTGATGGGGGCTTTCTTTCTAACCTTTGATCTTCAATACTTGATATGATTTTAGTTTTTTCTACTGTTGAAAGTTCTCAAACCATGTTCTTTCTGTTATCTGATATAATTCTTTGTGATTTTGTAATGCAGGTCCACGACGTTCGAAAAAGGATGATCCTCGAAGAGACCTACACACTTCAGTCGCTCGAAGCTATTTTTAATCGATCTAAGAAAGCGGTTGTATACAGCCGTCAGCTTAGTCGAAATTAGTGAAGTCTTTCAAAGTATATTAAATGCCTAAATCAATTCTCAGGATGACTAGTGTCTGGCGAATATGGATTTTACGTATGTAATTACTGCTTTAAAAGAAATTGATGTCAATAAGACGATTTCCGTGTAGCTAGAGAATGTGCGGGGGTGTAACAGATACCGACTCAAAATGAGAAATCTGACGTCACTCCTGTTGGCACATAATATGAGGCGGCCGTAACATAACAATCATTGCAAATTTTTATGCCCGATTTTGATTCTTTTTAATTTTCTAACTTTTGCAAGGATCTAATAATGTCGAAAACTGTACTTTATCAGAACATTAAATGATCATTTTAAAAATATAAAGGTGGTGAAGTCAAAGAAAGCTTTACTTTAAAAGCTTTATTAGCAGTATAAATATGGCACCAGGTACAGACTTAGATG
Source organism: Acanthosepion pharaonis (assembly GCA_903632075.3). Lineage (NCBI taxonomy): Eukaryota > Metazoa > Mollusca > Cephalopoda > Sepiida > Sepiidae > Acanthosepion > Acanthosepion pharaonis. The sequence goes on from CAHIKZ030000117.1 coordinate 1,603,751, forward strand.
TGGCACAAGGCCGAAAGTATGGGGCATCCAGTGAGGATCGAACTCACTTTTCAGTAGTAACTGATCTAGCAAGACAAGCTTGCTAACCATTACACCACGCTGAGGTGCTCTGATTTCCCAAGTGTAGCTTGGATGTGGCACAAAGCCGAATGTAGGGGGCACCCAGTAAAAATCGAACTCAGTACTCAGTCGTAATTGTTCTAGCTTGCTAACCATTACACCACCTCGAGGCGCCCTAGGTACAGACCTTGTATATGTTTTGGGAAGAACCTATGTAGTTATGAAGAGTTACATAAGTGGAGATAATTAAAGCTGCCTTTTAGTGCAACAATAATTACAGTTGAAAATAATATTTAATATATTCTATTCCGTGTATATTATTAAAATTGTACGTTTATAACTTCCGTAAAATTGACAATTTCAACTTTGTAAGGAAAATATAGTTGTAGTGAATTAACGCACACAAACACACACACAGACATAATTTAACACACATTCACATACTAGTTAAAACACACACATAGCAGCACTAGGATTTGGGGACTCTACCGAACATTACATATGTGAGAGTTCAAGATTAGTCGTAGGACCGTCCAATGGAAGAACGTCTCCCTACTGGCCCGTTGGGTGATGTCGTGCTCTTGGCTTCTTTTCGACTCTAATAAGTGAACAGACAAAACACGCCCGTCTGTTTCTCCCTTCTGAGAAACTTTTGAAAGCAGAACCTTCATTGGTCTGTACTTATATAGAATATTCAAAACATTTAAATGTTTTGTATGTTGTGTAGTTTTTCTCAATTCTATAGTGGTTTAGTCAATCTTTATTGGTTATAAATACAAATTAAACTGACCCTCTACTATTTTTACAATATCAAATGTAACAAAAACAACAACAAGAGAAATAATCAAGTAGAAGAAATTGTTCAACAATAAATATTTTTTTATAAACACAACAAATACATAATATATTGTGCTAAAGTTGTTAAAACACTTTACAGTTCTTTGGTGTATGTGATACTGAAAGAATTTAAGTTGCTGAACTGATTGTACAAAAATGAGAAGGTGTAGTTAAGTATATTTATTGTTGTGGGAAAATTAAACACTTATTTTTTTGTATTAAATAGAAAAAAAGCGTATTGTTCTTAATCCACTGATTTTTACAGAGTTGTCGCTCTTTTACTGGAGATGATTGTTGTGGAATAGAATATTTTACGGGAGTGAGCGTTCTTTCGCAAGCTGGATTATGTTAATTTAAGGTTCGTTTTCGCCTTGAAGAATTTGGTTCGTCTCCTTTGCTGTGTTGATTTCCAATTAAGTCAAGTGAACAAGTGGAATATTTTAACTTAAGGGTCCACTGACCAAGTCGCGTCGAAGTTTCGTTTTTATGAGTTCTCTTGGTCACGTGGGGAGGCTCGTAAACATGTTTACATTTTATGGCGTCAACTAGAGGTCAAAATTTTGATCGGTACCTTCGGACGTAGTTGACGACACCTAATTAATATTTTTCGACCAATCAGAATGCATCAGTTGTTATACTTGGTTTGGGAGCCTCTCTGTGTTTAACTTGCACAAAATTTGAGATTTAAAAACAATGTAGGAATCTGACTCTACGATTCAATAAATTTTATATTTGGTATATGTTTGGACTATTCGTATTTTTCCCATAATACCTACTAACAAAAAAAACATAATTTCAGCGACTGCCAAAAATGTAAAACGGAACTATTCCGGATGCTCGTTAAGAATAAAAGAACTCTTTTAGTAGGCGTAAGTGTCCACTTTTATACATCTAGTTTCTATGTTCTCTGTGCGATGAAACCACGTTTTTTCCCATTGGTGAGAACAACTAAATATCATTCAAAACTATAATTTAATATTAGACAATACTTCTGTATATACTTTCTGATAAATTTCAAAGATTATCTTGAAAAGTAAACATCTTTAGAATATAACTTATTGAAAGATCTTTTGTCAGCTGAAACATTCAACATTTGAAAAACAAAAAAAACGTGGGCAGGATTGCAAGATTTTCATCGATGTGTTTAGTTTTAAAACAAGTTCTTATATATTAAATGGTGTCTGCGTTTACACAGTCTTATAGTTGGAATTTTTCTCCATCTGCAGCCTCTTTCTTCACGGATGCAACGTCGCAAGCTTATTGCTATTCTACTGTTATTTCTATGGTAAATATTCAGATGAGAGCTTCATTCATTAATTCCACCAGTTCAGACCTTTATATTTGGGTCCCGATATGCTATCACCATGGAGCTGAATTCTGTCCGTATCCCAATTGTAAGACTAAAATAAAATAAAATAAATAAAAGCTTTTTTTTTTTCCCAAGAACTGCAACTTTGTGGAACAAAGTTCCGCCTGGATGCTTCCCTGATCACTAAAAATTAATCTCTTCGCCAGAATTCAATCATTATCAATCCTCCTTATCATCATAATTGTCCTACCACCTTCTATTACTATCATATCACACAGATTTGTTAGTGTGTGAGATCGAGCTTCATCAAGTGTCTCGCTGTTTTGACCTTTAACCTGAAAGCCACGCGCGGTAAATATACAGTGCTCCTCTCGTAAAGAGAGAATTCTCAAACTAGTTTTACAACCAATTTTTAGTACTGATAAATCGATCCTTAGTATGTACTGTACGAGTAAAACTCTTTGCCAAAAAGAAATAAAGTACAAATTTCATTAATCCACTAATCTTTCTAATCTGGTAAATTCCATGATCCGGTGTGTTTTGCATTTACTACCATTAGTTTGTGGATTTGACTCAAAGAATTTTACAATTCGATTTTAATCCTCGATTTGAACCGTAAATTAGTTGTCTAATTTTATCTTAGTATATACTTATAAAATATGGGCATTTATTATTATTCCAAGATACAATCGGATAAGCAACTGTTGTTACTTTATCAGTGAAAATCATTTGCATGACACAGTGTTGATAGAAACGCAGAAAGAAAACTGCAAGAACTCTTACAGAAGGTAATAAAGGAAAGCTAGAAGAAAGGACTAATTGTAAGAAGACAGAATGTATAGTTTTCTGCAAGAGGAACAACCAAAGATGAGAACTACGAAATGGAGATATCAAAATCAAGCAAGTAGGAAAATTTAAATATCTGAGAAGTGTTTTAACAGAGTACGGAAAATATGACATCGAAACCTGAAGGTGCATTGGAATGCCTGCCAAAATCTAAGCAAAGTATGAAGAAACAGGAAAGTGCTAGAGAAGGGTACTATGAAAACTATGGATTAAACATGTGAGTAAGGAGGAAATTTTTAAGGGTAAATGGAAATAAAAAGCCATTCTAAATTTCCGGAGCACATGATGTGGAAAGCGACCCATGTTCGCTGACGTCCTGTAAAAGAAGAAGAAGAAGAAGAAGAAGAAGAAGAAGAAGAAATCATATCCGTATTAAACTAATCTTAGCCTGGTGTAAGACTGTAAATATGTGGCACCTAGTGAGTATCAGACTTATTACCCTTGTAATGGACTGTGATACTAACTTGCTGATTACTACTCCACATCGTGAGAGATTGAAATCTTAATTTAATTTGGCATATATTCAAAAAGGCATTGTATCATGTAAGACTAGCAGCACACAAGATAAAATGAGCATAAATAAAAATACATCGACGCAGTCGATATTATAGAGTAAAATGCGTAAACATGTCGATAGCTGCCACGCTTACATATAGTTTTGAATCCAGAGTAGTCCTTCTTCTAGACTGGGTAGCAACAACGACGAGAGAGTCTAGTCTATCCTGCTATGTAACCCATAGCTGGGGGAAGAAGTGATGGGTTCAAATCTACCCCAAAAATGAATGTAACAAACGCAGCTGGAATTTGAACTTGGCCAACCGATTTCTATTTCCGAGCTGCTCGCCATTGTACCAGCTGCACATACGCTGAGTGACACATAAAACAAGAATAAGCAAGCATTCCAATTTACGTTTTTCGCTCAAAATAACTCACTATAGATGTCTTATTGAGGAGAAAATGGCGAGCATGTCAATTTAGTTTCTGTTAGGAAGAGTTAATTCACGCGAAAGTTTGGAACTGAAATTAGAATCAGTGTGGCTTGTAAGAAAATGGCTACTGTACTTTAAAGGTTTGTTGTTCTCTCGAAGATGGCTTCCTTATAAATGGCTGTATTTAATGTCTATGTCTCGATTTCAGGAGTCACGTCTCTGCGCAGAGGAAGGTAACTATTTATACGGAAGCCATCTTAGCAAGAGCAATATTCTTTAAAACACAGCGGATATGTTATTACGCCGGCCATATTTGTTTCGATATCAGTCATTTATAATCCTGTAAAATTGAATACTGTTTAGCTGAACGTAGAACGTTTACTGCAACTCGATAACATCTGCTTATCCAAAGAAAAAAATTAAATTTAGTAACAAGCACACAATTGCAATTATTTCATTATTAACTAGCTGAGCATTCAACAAATCAGCCGAAACAAAACTCCCAAAACAATAGTTTCGGATTTTGTACAAATATACTATTACCCTGATTCTTATTTTGTCCATTCGAGGGTGAACGCTCCTGGCTCTCCACAATCTCTTATCCATTGTATCCCTTAGAAACGTTTGTCCCTTCGTCAGGCCTCTTGAGAAATGTGCTACTGATGTCTCCTCCTGGGTGAAAGCCGACATCGAATCTTTCGTACCAGCACAGAAATATCAAGAGAAACCACAATCTTCACCTTGGTTTTCTCTTGCCTTTTCAGCCGCTATAGCCCACAGGAATCACTTCTTCTGGCTATACCTGAGCGACAAGTCCGATTATAACAAACGTCACTTTGCTCGTAATGTGTATAAGCGTGTCCTAAAAATTACTATTCTCTAATAGAATAAAACACCGTATAGCTACTCACAAGATTGTTTCTAGAGATTACTGGTGGGTCTGAATGTGTTAAACAAGAACAAATTTTCCTTTGCTCGGAAATTCTCTTCCAACTCCATTCTCGGATCATCTGAAGTACCACTGCCCCATTTTTACCCTAGAATAGGGTCTCTATTGAGTGATATGCACATAACTCTGTCCATGATTTCTGCTATCATTTCTAAAGTAGATACACGCAAGGCTTCCGTTTTCGACGGAGTCCCTGCAATTATCCTAAAGAAATGTGCTCTTGAACTAGCACTTGTTCTTCAAAGTTTACAATAAATGCCTGGCTATTTCTTGCTTTCCAGATTGTTGGAAGTCCTCCTTTGTAGTTCTCGTCCTTAAGAATTGGAAACCATCTGACCCCTCGAATTATTATCATATTCGTCACTTACCTCTTTTTGGCTTAATGCTAGATGTTCTAATCAACGCCGAATTGGTAGCACATCATGATTCGTACCGTCTCCTTTCGGACAAACAATATGGCTTCTATTTCTCCAGATCGACTAACGATATGTTAATGACCATCAGTGAATTTGTTTAATAAAACTTTAGATAAGATCTGCGAATGTCGACAGGCTTTGGCATGCTAGCTTTCTTCACAAACATAAGGGCTACTGTGTCTCTGGATAAATATTTATCTTAATCCAATCATTCCTAAAAAGAAATCGTGTAATGACGGTCGTGTTGAACAAACATGCCTCTAGTTCGTTTCATATTAATGCAAGGGTCTCTCTATCCTAGGACATATGCTTTTTTTAATCTTCATCAACGACTTCCCCGATGTCATTTCTCAACTAGGTGTTCTATGCGAATTATGAAACTATTTACTCCTGTCTTAATAGCAAACCCGACAGATCCGATAAAGTAAAACTGGTAACTGCTCTCGAAAAGGACCTCCAATCAGTGGCTAACTGGGCCAAAGAACGGATTGTATATTTCAACGACTCCAAATCGATCCATCAATCGCCATCTTCTATCTTGCGGGTTCCTTTATTGTCCTTTTCCTCAAATCTCCTCTAAAATTCTTCTCATACTTTTTCGCTACTTTTAACGGCCTGCGTCATATTGGCGTTGCTTTGAGTGAAATGATTAAAGGTAAAATTTTGATTTTGATCATTTTTTTATTGTTCTTCTTGGCACATATACTTCGCTTTTATTAAACCTACAACTGTGTCAGATCATTTTGTTGCACTCTGTACTTTGCTCAGCTTTTGAAAGGCATTATACGCTATCCCAATACGCCTTCAGATTTGCCTCATTTCCTACCTCTGTTATAAAACTTCCTAGATATTAAAATTTTTGTACTAGAATATAATTCGCGTGTTGGCCTCTTCTTACTGACAACCATACAATCTGTCTTCTTAAAATTGATATTTAGTCCTTTCTTCCGGCTTTCATTTATTACCTTATGTGGGAGTTCCTTTAGTTTTCATTCTGTATATGTTATCAATACTGTGTCATCTGTATATTTAATGTGGCCACCAATAACGGCTCCTGGTAGAAATTCTAATTCTCCCAGAATTAACTCACTCTAATAATATATATAATATTTAAATGTTCAGTAAAAAACATATATGTTCTTTGTTTCTTGTCATGGTAGAGGGCTTACTTGTCAAAGTGATAACAAGAACGAAACCATCTGGAATTCTAAGCAAATGTAGGGCCACCCATGACGGTAAGGTCGAAGAGGAAGGTCCAGACTGAATGCGACCAACTCACAAAACCTCAACGGCGGAATAGGCAAAGATCTAAATGATCTCAAAAACCAAACCGCTCGAAGAAGGCAGGGCCAGTCAGATTGGCGTAAACAAGATGAACCTTGACAGACCAAACCTTCAACAGCCCGATGTAACCAGGTCTGCTAGATCTCGCTTGTCTTAATTACCCTTTGATCCACGAGGGAGACTCTTCTGGCCAAGTGTATCGGCTTCTTTGTCCACCAAAATCACGCGGATGGCCGCGTCAAACTCTCATTGATCCATAGCCATCCCCAACACCGCCATTGCCATGAGAGGATAGAAAGGAAGTGGGGAGAGAGAGTGTAAGATGTTGAATAAATCCGTTGAGAAAACTTACCTCTCTTACTATTTTTATATATTTATGAATTAATGTTCTATCCGTACGCCGGTGATTTGTTTCTAGCAATATTAGAATAACCATTAAGTTATCTTCTGGGTCATTCTAATATCGTTCTAAAATAGATCAAGCTTATCTAAAACTTTCAGCAGTTCTTTGTGACGTAATTTATCAAACGCTTTTTCATGATCCATAAAACATAGGTATAGATCCTTCTGCATTTATATTAATCTGATTATGAAGTTTATCAACGGGAAGTATGTTTTTAAAAAAATCAAATCTTCAAATGAGTCGAATAAAAATATGAGAATCTAATTCGTTTCCAAAGTACACAGTGTATGGACTTTTTACAGGGTGCACTGTTTGTGGGGATCAATTTGGAAATATATATCGTAGATATATGTGTAACACAAATTTTGTCCTTGAACAACAACTATTATTTCCTATTTGCTTTACTCTTGAAAAGTATGAATATGGCCAATATTTCCTTCAAACTTTTATTTTGTCGCCAGAATAATGATCTTTCTGAAATTTACCTATTACCATTGGGAAAACTAACAAATGTGAACATTCTTGTTCATTCAAAGTGTAAACAAACAGAATATAATTTGAAAGTAGCATTTATTTATTCTAGGGTTACATAGGAGAGGTCAAAATAATAATAGAATTGAGTAGTTTTTCGCGAATTACGCTTATACTGTAAATTACTTTCACGTATCAGCCTCCAAATATCGCCCCCATCATGTTTTCGTTTTACGATCCTTGATAGCGGCGTTCAAAATCCAATATATCCCGGGGGATCCAATCGCATTGCTCCTCTGAGTACGCCCCTATGTTCAGTTTATCAAGATGAGCGTCAAGGATATAGCCCATTTTGCCATAGTGCTACACCAGGGACTCGACAAGCTTTACATTGTTTTCGGCCTTGCGATTCCCCAGGAAGCCCCAAACCAGTACAAGAAAAATGTCCCACATTGGTTTCTCCATCTTAGTGAGATTCTTGTGAAATTCCTGGCACTTTATAATCTTCTTTATTTGTGATCCAATGAAGACACCGTCTTTGACTTTTGCCACAGAAAGCTTAGGAAAAAAGTCATGTAGGTAATTGATGGATGCAGTCTCCTTACCCAGAGCTGCGATAAATTGTTTCATAAAGCCCAATTTTAATTGCAGTGGAGGAAACAATACTTGAAACTTGTAGAAAGTTCTCCTTCAGAAACTCAGCGCTGAATCTGTCTGGAATGTAATGGAAAATAAGTTAGTTTCAAAACGTCGATGTCCAGGTTACAAAAGCAAAGTTTAAAAAGAGTAAGAATTTCCTTTGCTTTCCAGACAGAAGCAATTAGGAAATAACATTTATTGGCCATTGACTTGGGTATGACGATATACTACATCCGGCAGCGAAGCCTCTGATCGGGAGATTGGAGGTTCTGAGGATCATGGAACCACATTTTAATTGCAGTTGTACCCAGGTCCACCCTAACCCAGGGTGGTAGCATCTGTTAGGGTCCCAGAAAATATAGCGGCAAATGACCAACAATAAATTTTATCTGTAGTTGAAGCCATACGATTGTATTCAAAATATATTTAATTGAAAACATAAAATAGTGCTCAAAATATTTAGATCTCAGCATCAGATAACCCGTAGAGGTTGCTGTACTGCTAAACACAATCAAACAAGCAACATGAAAGAACTCTTTCATAATATTAATCCATATAATATCCTGCAATTTCTTAAAGAAACTGTATTCCAAAATATAACTCTCAACAAAACCTCAACATAAAAACCAACATCACATCTAGTAGTTATATCCACACAAACATTTATATACATAAAATCTGAGTATTATCTACCATGTATTCAAATGTGAAAGCAGAATAACATATATCATATTTTTATTACTTCAAAAAAAATGAAATTCCGGCATTAAATGCCTCATAAGGAGTTGATATACCGTTAAACAAACAAACCAATCTTACTGACCAAAGACCAAAAATATCAAAATTTTGTTACACGGTCAATTGGAATAACAGGTAACACATTATTATTAATTATACTTCTAATTATAAATTCACCTGGATTAATCCAAATGCTCTTAGCATCAGTTTAAACTTACAGATTCTTTTTTTCTGAAATAATTTTGAAAAGTGAAAATTTTATTAAAATTATGTTGAAAAATTTCCCAGTTATTATTTGAAATCAAGAAAAGAGGAACTTAAAGCAAACTGATCCCAATATATGAACAAAAAAGAAAGCGATTCTTTAAAGTTCCATCATGAGTTAACAATCTGACTTCGACTGTTGCCATTGTGGCTACTGGACAGAAGACCATGATGAAGGTTGCATACAGGTCAGGGTCAAATGGATGAGTTTGTCATTGTCGAAACTAAGGTCAGAGTTAAGTCCAAAACAAAACATTTAGAATTTGTAAGCTAATGCTAACCTGCATGAAAATAATTACGACAGAAAAAATTCGACTAGGAGGAAAGTTGCCATTGCCACTAAGCGGTGTTTGGCAGAGTTGCTCGTATGAGAAGCATTCACAAAGTTAAAAGCAGAATTTAGAATCCGTTTCATAACGAATGGTAAATTGGATCTCAGAATGAAAGCCGGTGCATCGAAAATGCAATGTTTACACCCTTGTGCAAATTAATTGAAACAAAACGAAGAATTCCGTTATTACTTAATTTTTTCGTATTTTTCTAATGAAACATGAACCAGTGCACATGTTAGTACTTCGTATGTCCATTCCACGAAGTCGTTCCTTGAAGATTGACCACAGATTCTCGATTGAATTTAAATCAGGAGTGTTTCGAGCCAGTCGATAGTACCTTGATTTGCTCCGTGCTAGGGCTTGCCAGTGTGTTCGGGCAGCGTGAGGATTTTAGTACGCTTCCTTTGAGTAATGTCCATTGCAGACAATGGCTGTAGGACAACTAATCGATAGTCGAGACAATAATGTCTGGCCGTGATGAAAATCTGATGCAATTACGGATGACACAGTATTCATCAAGGCCAAATAAATTTCATCATACACCCCGAATATAGATTCATATAACTGCACACCATTACAAATGACGTAATCTGAGGAAAAAATAGAAGTCGATTACACCCTATCACTCCAGTGGGTCTAAATATTTAATTATTTTATATGTACATCTATATACATTATATATATATATATATATATATATATATATATATAATTTTTTCTCTTTTCTCTCTCTCTCTCTCTATATATATATATATATATATATATATATATATATATATATATATACTAGACAAAGAGGTAAATATATTAATTCGTGATAGATAGATAGATAGATAGATAGATGACACTTAAATAACATGAAATCTAATAAATATATAATTATTTCTATCATATATATCGCGCAAACTGAAATGTCCTTATGCGCATGCGTATATCCATTTGCTACACCTGTGTGGGTTGAGTCGCAATATGATATTTCAAGATGGAATTGGTAAATACTATTTCATGCAGATACCAGAAAATAGTGCATTATTCTTTTTTAAATTAAATAAGATATAAACTAAAACTAAAGCGTACGTTCAGTATAAGAAAAAGTTTACAAGAGTATTTTATGTATATGACTGTTTCATCAGGATTAGTTCTCTAAAATATGCAATTTGTAGTCTGTTTCTAAATTTAATTATTTCTTGTTTCATTAACTGATTCAACAAATGGAATTTATGCATTAAAGACAGCAGCCAAGAAATTTACATACAGTTTCTGTAATTGAATTACAATTAACATTAGACAATTATTAATATTTACAGAAAATACTCTCTTGAACGCTCGGAAGATGCCAGCGTAATATATTTGATATTTATCTTAATATAGGACAAAATTTGATGTTGAAAGCCGTTTAAAAAAAATTAAGGAATTACTGAAACACCTGTTCATCCATCGGAATTTATATTTGTATTGGTGCGATGACTTAACGTGACAATGACGTTGCTATGACACATGAAGCGAGTAGAACGCAAATTTAATTTTGTATCAGTAACCGACGTTTGGTAACAGAAACTATTTCCTACTGAAATCTTTATAATCAGGTAATTATATGTTTATTTTTACTAAGTCTGTTTTTAAAGCTATTCTGTTTTGATTTGTATAAAATGTCATTTTGCTTATTTTTTTTCCTTGGCAAGTTTCAATCTTTACCCAAAAGAATAATGATAAATGCATTCTGTTTCGGTTAATCGGATTTCACTTGAAATGCATTCTCTTTGATTAGTTGCTTAGTTTTGAACTCGTTATAAGATATTGATGCCATTCTGTTTAATATGTTTCGCAGAAGTCGGTTCTTGTTTCCTTTCAAATTCTTTATGTTTTATTTAACTTTTTAAAATCATTTACTTTTTGTTCTGGTTAAATTTGAAAGATAACGTCTATGGGGCTCTGTGTAGTTTCAATGTTTCTTGTATACGTGTTTGTGTCTGTCTGTGTAAAGTTTCGGCGATATTACCTGACAACCAATATTCATTGCGGACTGATCTGGTGATTTTGTTTTTTTTTTTTCTGGAGCACTAGTCTTTAACTATTTTTTTTCTGCGAGTAATAGATCGTATGTGATTTCATATTCCTTTTGAAGACTTCGGAAATGTGTGTTTATTTGTGCGTACCAATATCAAAAGCGTTAAAATTAGGTGTTAGAGTGAGGATGTCTTTAAGCTTAGAGGAAAACGTTGTCTGGTAAATTAATGAAAGCAATTATTTCGCTAATATTTTAATCTGATGGATTTTGGGTTTTTTTTTTCGGACCGTATATTTTCGTGACTATGAATTTATTATTGAACTGAAATGGTGTCCGCTATTCAATGAATTATTGACAAGAGAGGATGCAATACCTTGAACGAGCGCCACAGTTTATTTGTGGAAGAAAACAAGAATTGTTGAGCTTAAATTCTTATTATATTTTTATTCATTATATTTTGAATGTGGCAATATTTACCTGCAACAAAGTATATGCCACAAGGAAAACGGTATAAGAACAGGGCTTTCTTTTTAAAGATAACAGAGTTTTTGTTTGCGAACCTCAAGAAATGGAGAGTTCTTTAAAAATGCGAATAAAGAAAAGAATGACGAGCGTTATCGCTAGAAGCAGTCTATAGAAGCCAAACGTCTGTGCAGAATACGACACTGGTAATCTCTGCAAAGTAAAAATAGCAATGGCTAGCAAATATGTGTGTTACTGACAGAGTGAGTGAACGAGGGTAGCGCTAGAAAGAGACTATCTGTCAATATCGTCATCACCATCATCAGTCCCACGACTGGAGATGGTTGCAGGGTCGCTTTGTAGCTGAGCACCTGCTCCGATCCTCCCAAATATGTGGGTTGAAGGCTGGAGCGGTATTCCTTCACGCGTAATGCATTTTGGGTAAGTAGACCTGGCGAAGCCCATCTCTCTCCAGGTCAAACCACAGCCGATATCCTCCAACTTAAAAACTCGACTTGGTTACAGACATGAACGCGTTGATTCCATCTAGGAAATCCTCCACCCTGGCCTTTGACATCAGTTTAGGAAGCCTTCCACCGCCATGAAGACGTGTCATTATTGCATTGACTGAATAGGGCAGACCAGTCTTCTCCGCTGTGCTATATGGACGTTGATGCTATTTCAAGTTCATTCACTTTTTGACTTAACAAGTTTTGTTTCTAAACCTGGTAGGAGTCTTTCTCTTCACCAGAAAGGTTTGGGCACCAGTTCAGTCGTCTATGACCCGACTATGCGGTATGCAGCGTTCATAGAGCGACCAGACATCAAAAAAAAGAAGTGATATGATAATGCACCAAGAAGGTTCATCAGCCTGTGACAAGCCAGGATTTTAACCAGGAACGTCTAGTGGAAGATCCAGTTTAGTCACCGTTGACCCGACATTGTGGAATGTAGTACTGGATTACATGTTACCTGTAGTACAAGTACAATTATGTTATAAAATAAAATAAGACATATCTCGGCTGATTTACAGGCAAATACTCAAAAGCGAGAACCGGATGTGAACGGGACAAAGCCCCGTCACAAAATGGCCATTATCTTTCTTTACAAATGTTTCCGACACACGTGTTCCGGTCGAAAAATAAAATAATATTTAAAGTGCTCTATTTTTCGTCCAATAAAAACGCTTCCCTCCTAATTATACTAGCTTCGCTTCTCGAGCCTGTTAAGCCATAAAAAAACGCTATAAAAGGGGTCACACGGAAGTTCAACAAGCAGTCCACAGGTGCCCAGGATAGAGACCTGTCACGTTCAGCTGCTGACAGCAGTTTATCGTCAACCACTGTCATCATGTGTGAACTACTATGAGAGATCGACCTAGATCCAAAAGCCAGCTTATGAACTTTACCACACCAAGGTAGCTGTCCCAAACCCACAGGTTCCTGTTGAAACAAACCACGTAAATCTATTTCTACTATTGTATTTCTTTCTTGCAACCATACGCTTGTCTATAACACTGGTGTCAGAAGCGTACAGCAAGAGAAATATGGCCGACTACACGAGCTTCACCCGAGCCGAACTATTTACTCTCATCAAGGAAGAGAAAACACTATTATTCAACTTGAAAACGGGACCAACACAGCCTTCCGAAGCCACGATACAGGAAATTCAAGCCGACATAAACGACATGCTGACTGCCCTAAAATCAACTACTTCAACACCTCCCACCGCTCAAACAAATGGCGATTACAGCTTAATGATGCACCAACAAACTATACGCGACATATTGAGGATAGAGAGAACTTTCTACCCTGGACACGACGTGAACCGATTCATCACGGCCCTAAACAAAGCATACACAATCCACGTCACGCCAGAACTCAGCACCTATCCCAGCCTGGAAAGCGAATTCGTAAATGTCTGCTAAAGATTTACTGGACCAAAGTATTTTTCAGCAAATGGTTGACTCAAAAAAGGACATATCCACCTTCGAACAACTGAAGGAATACTTATTAGGAGCCCACGGAAGCCAGATGACTAACTTCCAACACCTCAGTCAAGCCTGGGACCTCAGCCGTCCACACAAAAAACAAATACAAAAAAGACAAAAATACAGACTTAAAAGTCGATGGACTTATTTCCATCATCGGCGCGATGCTAATGAGCGAAAAGGTGAAAATTTGGAACTCAAATCTCTACCCACATCTTGTCAAGACAATGGACAACCACTATTCAGCCATTGGCATAGCCTCCGAAGCTCAAATATACCTTGATCGCGGTGTAAAATCCAACGACACAACTTCGCACGACACTGTATTTCACACAGAAACCACAGCGGTCAAACCAAAGAAACGCGCCACTCCGACCCAGCAGGCAACCAAACCCACAGCAGACGGGTCTCACCAACCCTCCCGAACATGGCCACCATCCAACACGCAGAAACTATCGACACACACCACGAATCAGCGTGTGCAAGAACTATCTCAGAGGTCGCCCCTGCCACCATGGACGCAACTGTGTATATCACCACCCACCTCGCACTCGGGCACAGGCCCATATCGCCGCAACGAATGACAATATACAAGCCATAAATGATGTGGAACAGGATTTTCGCTTCGGGCAGGACGAGATGTGATGCCTCGTTCGCCATGCCCCTACGTCAGCCATCACACCTTCAACTTTCAAGGACTCGCTCACCATTCACCGCCCGTCCAGTCCACCTTCAACTTCAGGGACATCACCTTCTCTGGCGTCGCAATGCTAGACTCTGGATGCTCCACCTGCATCGTACCAATATCTCAGTTACCCAGAGAAGCCAAGAAACTCATGACCCGCTCCGACGTCGTAGTAAAAGGAATCAACGGCAGCACCACCGCCCTCGGCGAACTGACTTGCGACATCACCATCGGCAGTCGAGACTCACCCACATTCAAAAAGGTTAACGTGCTGGTAACTACCCAAACCACACCGATCCTGATAGGCCAAAATATCCTACGTCACAACACGCTCGATTCCTATCTAATCGACAACCAAAATGCGACTATAGAATTCAGACGCACACTTTCCTCAGGATATACAACACACACAACCGCAATCATATCACCGTCATCGTCAACAAACGATCCAGCATATGGCGCCCAAGCTTACATCATTCAAAACCAGCCTACTATGGAACTACAGCTCAACATCCAGACACTGGATCAAAAGCTAACCTGGCTAAAACATAACACGGGACTATCGCTACCAAACCACCCGAACTGAGGCGAACTAGAGGCCACTGCAAACTTACTCATTCGCTACGCTGACATTATCGGCACCGAAAGCAGCAGCAAAGGCACATTCATCCGACCCATCCGCATACCAACCAACGGCCAGTCTCGCAGCCAGAAACAACACCCGATAGCCCAGGCTTTGGAAGCAGACGTAGATACCGAAATTAAGCGTATGGCTGATGAACGTATCATTGAAAACTTCAGCGACCCCAAAGGCTTCAATAGCCCTGTATTTGCCGTACGCAAGAAAAACGGATCGATTCGTGTCGTTGCTAACTTTAAAAGAACTCTCAACAAGGTCTTAGTCGATCTTGACCCTTACCCAATGCCAAGGATCGACCACTTGTTCAACAAAATCGGCAAAGGCCATAGATATTTTACTACCCTTGATCTACGCAGCGGCTACTGGCAAATTGAGATCGACAAGCGAGACCGATACAAAACAGCATTTACATGGAAGGACCAATGCTATCAATACACGCGCCTGGCCTTCGGCCTTACATCTGCCGGACAAATCTTCTCCCGTTGAATAGCAGAAGCCCTAGCCACGGTCACATCCCGTGAGAACATTTCCTCCTATATTGACGACAACCTGGTCCACGCTAGGACATTTAGGGAGTACATACTCTCCCTCGAACAATTTTTTACTGCCCTCCGGAAATTCGGACTCAAGCTGAATCCCGATAAATGTTCCTTCCTCGCATCAGAGGCAAAATTCCTCGGACGCATAGTAAACAGCGAAGGATTCAAGGCTGATCCAGAATACGTTCGTGCCATCAGGGAAATGAAACCTCCAACATCAAAAAAGGAATTACAAAGCCTTATCGGCCGTTCAGTGTGGATCAGACAATTCCTAGAGACACGTCTTCACGAACAAATCAGGTCAGATATGTTTTCAAAACTTATGGGTCCCATACACGAACTCAACAAGGTTAATAAACCGTTTGTCTGGACGCAAAATGCCGACAGAGCCTTCAAAAAAATCAAGGACCGTCTCTCTTCGCCACCCGTCATCTCGTTTCCAGATTTCTCCAAACTTTTCACACTCACTACCGACGCCAGTGACGTCGCATGTGGAGCAATCTTAATGCAAGAAGCCGACAACGGGAAGAAAGATATCATAGCGGTCGCTTCCCATACATTCAACTCCACTGTAGCCCAATCCTCTCATCTGCCCTGGATAGGAAATTACACCATTATAAAAACGAACAATATGATGTGTCAGGTGCAAAACGATGATGGTGATACAATCTGGATTCACCGTGCACATATCCGACGACTGGCTCCACGCCCAACACATCTTTCTAATACAATCCCTCTGCCTCCACCATGTAACAGTCACCAGGATCATTCTCCTCTACATCCCTCGGGGACACATAACTCAGCAAACAACCCCATACCAAAACAGATGCCAATAAGAAGAACACAAGGACAACTTCCCACACGCTTCAGAGACTTTATCATGAATTAATCACCCAAATATACACGAATAACGCTCACTGTAAATGAGACCGAGATCTGGGGGAACCTTGTTATAAAATAAAATAAGACATATCCCGGCTGATTTACAGGCAAAATCTCAAAAGCGAGAACCGGATGTGAACGGGACAAAGCCCCGTCACAAAATGACCCTTATCTTTCTTTACAAATGTTTCCGACACATGTGTTCCGGTCGAAAAATAAAATAATATTTAAAGTGCTCTATTTTTCGTCCAATAAAAATGCTTCCCTCCTAATTATACTAGCTTCGCTTCTCGAGCCTGTTAAGCTATAAAAAAACGCTATAAAAGGGGTCACACGGAAGTTCAACCGGCAGTCCACAGGTGCCCAGGATAGAGACCTGTCACGTTCAGCTGCTGACAGCAGGGGATCGTCAACCACCGTCAACATGTGTGAACTACTATGAGAGATCGACCTAGATCCGGAAGCCGGCTTATGAACTTTACCACACCAAGGTAGCTGTCCCAAACCCACACCTTCCTGTTGAAATAAACCACGTAAATCTATTTCTACTGTTGTCGTATTTCTTTCTTGCAACCATAAGCTTGTCTATAACAATTACTTAACCAAGTTCAATATCAGAAACTGTTAAAAGGAGAATGAGTGCCGAAGAAATAGAAGGCTAAAATCAATAAAACCTTTCATTTTTAACCAGCAGTTGTGATATATATATATATATATATATATATATATATATATATATATATAAAGAACAGCAAGATATATAAATCCGGTGTTGTAAATTTATAGACATTTTTTATTTTTAATTTGGGTTTTAAAGAAGCAAAATAGTGGAAACAGAATGTAAATTTAATATGATACTCAAAATACAGCGATAATATAAATAAATGAAATGAATTTAAAATATTATGATTTTGCTTTTCCGATAATTTTATGCAAAGTTACCCCAACACTTGAGGATTGTAAAATTTAATGTTTGGACCTTCCAAAAATGGAAAGGTCATATTTTAAATCGAATTTTAATTTTGTAATTAAATTAATAGATATTAGTTCCATTTCATCCTAGAGAAAGAACGAATTTTAAGGAGCTAACTTAATATAAATTAATACATTTTTAAACTGAACAGATTAAAAATCTCTGAAATTCACGTTTAAGAAACAGGATAAATCCATTGGAAACAAAGAAAAGAGAAATTCAAACGTAACAGATGAAATAGCAATGATAATGAGAATAAAAATAGCAAGACGATAATGAATACGCAAACACCCCCCTCGCACATGATGAAGAAAGAGGGTTGAAATGAATTCAAGTTTAACTGAATCTCTAGAAAAATTCCATTAGAAACAAAAGAAAAAGTCCAAAAAGCTGAACTGAACAGGGGAAAAAAATATAATCGAAAAAAGACATTTAAAACTTAACATCAGAAAAGTTAGAAAAAAGAAAAGGGCTGCATAATGGAAAAAAGAGAAGTTTGGAAAGTTTGATACATAAGTGCCTTGGGAAAAAGGGACAGATTGAAGACAAGAGGAACAGAAGAAAACGAATCATACCCTAACTAGCTAGCTTGAGTAAATGGATAATGGAACAAGAATTAGAAGAGATAACAAAATTTATTAAGAGATACAAAGGACGAGAAATTGAGGAGAGCCATGATCGCCTACGTCCTGAAGGGACACGGCACATAGAAAAAGATGTTCCTTTAAAACCTCAAAATGTTTAGCAAGTTATCATTTCAGACTCAAAATGTTGCGATTTCGATCCTTATTTGTGAAAAATTGCGCCAAATTTAGCGTAATAGCCGGGATTATGTAGTACTTTATATATATATATATATATATATATATATATATATATATATATATATATATATATATAGTACTTACAAATCGTCCACCGCAAGGAAAGTTGCCTCCCTGTGCCGCACCAGGAAATTTTTCTCGTCGGAGTCGATCCTTCAAATCTACAAATCAACTATTCGCCTTTGCATTCTGTTTGTCTCAAGATTCTTGATAAGATCCAGAGACGGATATGCAATGTAATTGGTTCTGATCTGGCATCTCGTCTGCAGTCGCTCTTTCACAGAGGTACTGTCGCCTCCCTCTGTCTTTTTTACAAATACTTTCACGGTAACTGCTCCGATGAGCTGCTTTCGCTGGTTCCCAGACTTCATAAATTTAAGCGTTCTACTAGGCTGGCATCTCGCTTTCACCCTTTCACTTTCGAAAGGGTTAAATGTAGCCGTTTCTTCTACTCCAATAGCTTCATATCTCGCACCTGTCACCTGTGGAACTCCCATCCCTTTTCCTGCTATAATCTCCAACTATTCAAATTAATGTCAATCGACGTCTCCAGATGCTTTGATCTATCCCTATCCTTCTCTTCATCCTCCTTTCACTCCTCTTTGCTCTCGCTCCAACTCTCTGTAACCCCTTGCATGCTAGTGGCTTCCCACCTTTCTTGGGGTGAAACGCTTAATATATATATATATATATATATATATCGAACATAGAAAAAAAGTATTTTGAATGCTGTTTTCATTTGTAAAACAATCTTTCTATCCTTTCTGGCAACCATTTTTCGAATCTCCGTTATATTCAACGCCCCGCCCCCGCACGTGGGTCGTATGTGGTACAAGGCCGGGTTCATCGTGGGTTTTCCGAGCCCGTAGGCTCGGCCAAAAAATATTCCCTTCGAGCCCGTATAAACGGGTTCAGTGCCTGTCTACATCCCCGGGCGAAACTTTGCCCTTCGGCAAAGCCTCGTCTGGGTTCCTCTCTGCCGAGGCAGAAACTTTGACAGTTGAACAGCATATATCACCGTTCCTTTTTCCGTAGCTCCGTACGAAAGAAAGATTAGTTAACATAAGTTTAAAATAATACCTTCTCATCAAGAAGCAACTATATATAATTTAAATAATGCATACGAAGACAATATTTATTATAAATATTTGCTCTTGAGATTTTTTTCATCGCACCTTTTCAAATTGATGTCTGTTATGATCCAGACATTGCTGAACACGTGACACAGTGGAATCACCAATCAAACATTTCAATAAGTTTCTTAGACTACTGTGAAAACTTCCCATCGTCCTTTCTTGCTTAACAGGGCGTGGTTGATAACCGTCGTCTTCCGGAATGGTGCTTGTTCATATCGTATGCACTACCATCGCTGATTCATACTGCGCCAACATCTGGTTCTGGATTTTCGCAGTTTTGAGTCTCTCTACACTACAGCGCAGTGTTCCTCTATCGTGCAGTCGCTGAGTGGAGTGTCTTGACGTCTGACCTCGTTGTCTCTACCATACTTGTCATCCCATGCGCACTTTCTGGTTTACCCTCGTGTATAGATCCTCTCTGTTTTATTTGGTGCGTGCGAAAATTTCAGTAGAAGAAAGAACGACCACTTTCAACTGGAGCTTACAATAACTAGCACTGGGATCTTTTGCACACATCTAATATTTTAGATGAAGATTTCAATCATTATCTGTGTGTAACTGTATAATGTTATCGTTGTATAGACAGACTAGTATGAAGACGTGGCTCTCATATATAAAATTATTGTTTATTCAACACTAGACTTAGTGCAGGTGTGTGGCTTTGTTATCTTTCACTGGACGTGGATTCTTCTTCTTGCGATGATGTTAGAGAACCTCTCTTTTTCGTTTCCTTCTTGGGTTGATGATTATATAGTTTCATATCATCGGCTGTCCCACATGTGCACATCCGAAACATATTTGTGTCGCCAACCTGTTTCTATGTCGGACGCATCCAATGATGTCCAGTAAAGTAGGGAATATGCACCTAGTTGCTAGAAGTTTATCTTCCAAGTAAAGCATCTGATACAGTGTTTTAGTATAATTTCGGACGATAATGGGCATGTTCCCATTCACATAAATACAGTAGTAAATACTGTATGTTAGTCTGCAGTTGGAGATTCAATGTGGAATTCACTTGATTCACTTCTAGCAGTTGACTACTACTTCTAGGCGCCGCTGGCGGCTCTTATATGTGTTGTTCTTGTCCTAAGTATTATCGTTCGTTACCAACCTTCGCGTGATTCAGCACTTAACTTCTCTGAAGCACTGGTTAACACTGAGTGAAATGCACCTGGCTTCTCTGAAAGCACTGGTTAACACTCAGTGAAATGTCTTTTTCGTATCATTTGAAGTGAGTTCAGTACATATTGGAAACATCGTAGTTGAATTTAGTTTAGAAAAACAGATTCTTTACAGATAATAAATTTGGTTCAAATTATTTAGTATTCACTGGCATGAATCTTATACTAGAAAAGTTTCCGGCAAAAAATCGCTTTATACCTACGTTCTCGGTGTCTATTTTTATAAGAAGATTGCTGGAAACTTTTTCACATACATTATAAATTATCCTAGTATTTGTTGTCTTCGAATTCTAGTATATAGATATGGCCTTTTTACAGAAATGACATTTAGCAAAGACGTGTTTCAGTAAGGATTAAATGATTCTGATTCAAAAAACTTCTATTTTATTTCCATTACTCTCTGTACCGCGGTCTTTCTTCGCCTGTCTCTTTTGGTTTCTCTTCGTTGCACGCAGATGCACGCAGATGCACACAGATGCACACGCAAGTACTGTACGGTTTTTTATCTTTCTTTCTTCTATTTACGATTCTCCCTCCTACCTTCTCTTTTTTTAGCTCATACATTCCATGCCCATCTTTCTCACTTTTATATCCCACACGCTACGAAGCTGCTTGCGCATGCGTGAGAGCCTGCGTACGAGCCACTGTGTCTATTCCCTGAAGCCATCAGGGACCCACTTCTTTAATGATGTACTAAATTGAAGCAGGAGAAGGATGAATTCGGCAGCTGAAAGGAATAACGTTACGCTACCTGGGCTACAAAAAAAAAAGATCAATTCAATGTAGAATAGCAAAAGCAAGACCAACACGTAAGCCAGTCTCAATGGACGCCTGTCAAAGAGTGATGTTGAGCAAACGAGTCTTAATGGCCCCTTGCTGGAGTAGTGAGTTCAATCTTCACTCTCCCTACTGTAGGTTTGTGTTAGACTAAATTAGGTACTAAATTACCTGCTATCTCCCGGTCGTTTGTAAACGCGTCTTGATGATTACATTAGTTAGATTACCGAGTTTGAGGCAATTGAAAGTTTACGACGAAACCTAAAAGATGAAATTCATTAGAGGGAGCCCAGAACTATAAAGGAATTTAATACCGTTTTCAAGTAAGAGCGGACTACATTTTCAAAATCTATCGTAGACATATTATTTATTCAAATTTTACTTGTATATAAAATGCAATGTTTGTATGTGCGTATGTGTGCCTCTCTCTCTCCAGATAGAAAAATTTATATATAAATAATTACTAATATAAAATCTAAGGTATTTTCAGGCTAGCAGAACTTCTTCTAATAATCGTTTGTAGATAGCGAAATCTATAATATTAAATAATAAAAGTTCAATAAACCCATCCTTCATTTTTTCTCCAAAATGTATTGCAGGTAATTTTTTATATTTTTATTTTTTACTATGGAAACGTGTTGCTGGGAATTTTTTCTAATGTATTTTTATACTTTCCCATTTTTTACCCTAGTTTAGGGGTTTACTTTTGCCCATAGCTGGCGCCCTAACAGATGCTACCACCCTCGGTCAGGGTTGACCTGGGAATAACATTAATCAGAGGCCTTGATGCTGAATGTAGTTTATCGTCATACCCAGGACGCGACCATTTCAAACAATTTAAATTCGGTTTAAAATACGCTAAAGTATTTTGCTTATTTGTAAATATTAATTTAATTTATTAGCTTGAAATTAAAACTAAAATAAATTTCAAGAAAGATTTTCATTTATAAAAATTGTATATCGCTAATATATATATATATATATATATATATATATATATATATATATATATATATATGTATATAATTTCTAGAATTCAATGCATTTCAAGGCCAAACATTTTTTTGTCTAAAAAGTGTGCAGAAAAGAACAAGATCCATTATAATTAATAAACCAAAATTCAAATCATTCATCGTTTGACCGGTTAGTTCTTTATTGAGCACTTTATATATATATATATATATATATATATATATATATGAAAATGGTTATAATTGTTCCAACGAGAAAAAACGCAAACCTTTTTTTTTTTGGTATAATATGGATTTGTTTTAGTCTATATATTATGTTTTATTCTTCATATTTTTGCTACACGAGTTTCCGGTCACGTGACATTCTTCAGGCAAATTAAAGGAATCAATTTTTAAAAGAATAAATTTTCCTTATGTTCTTTTAATATTTCATAGTTAATTTTCTGTATTTGTAGTGAGCCTGGATCTCATTTTTGAACTCGAAAAATGAGACTAAGGCTCAGTAATTTTATTTAAAACGTCCTTGTTGCTCACGTGTTCAGTCCAGGATATTTTGTGAGGGTTCATTAGTGAATTTCTTCCTTTATTATATATCTCTCAAATATTTATGTTTAGTAAAAACAATAATAAAAAAATGTTCTCATATAATTACTGATAATGTTATATATTTATTCTTTTCTTATTCATTGGTTCGTTTCTACTATTGTCATTTAAAGTAATTATAAGCCAAAGTTGTACAATTGATAACGAACTGTTCACTCCGACATCCAGTGCAAAATATATATGGTCGTTCCTTGTCATGATAAAAGGCTTACTCGTTGCAGTGACCTCAAGCCGTCTAGTGTTCCACCTCCTGTACGGACACCCATGGTGGTAATGCCGAGAAAGAGGGACCAGGCTAAACGTGACAAACTCTCGAATACTCCAACGGCGGGATAGGCAAAGATCTACACGATCTTTACTGCCAAACCGGCGCAAGAGGGCAACACCAGTCGGGCTGGCGTAACCAATGCGGATTTTGACAGAACAAGCGTGCGACAGCCCGATGTAAACAGCTTTGCCAGATCTCACCTGTCTAAATCCCTTTTAATTTACGACCATCTCCGCCATCGCCATCAGGGGAGAGAAAGGGAATAGGAAGAGAGGATGATGATCCCGATGTTCGGATGCGAGCGGGTGCTGAACATTCTCAGCAATTTTCTGTAGAATCGCATTTTTGATGTCCCAAGTTCATCTGTGAGAAAATGGTGTACATATATTACGAGGAGGATCGATATTACATAACAGTTCAGCACTCTTTTCTTGGTTTCTTAATACTTTGTTTGGTTTTTGGAAGGCATCTTTCTCTATTTCAATGCACCTTCTGATTTCAGTTTCCCATTCTCGATTGTCTGTTATAACTCTTCCCAGATAGTTAAACTTCTGTACTTGTATAATTTTGATGCCCCTAATTCGTAGCTCGCATCATGGGCTGTTCCTCTCGCTGATGACACAATTAAAATATACTAGCAGCCATACCAGAAAAAGCGTTCAATTAGAGTGGAGCAAAAACAGTATCATGTTTAGATGTAACAGAGTCTATCTTCTTCAATTACTTTAAAGTACTTTCATTGAAAAACATTTTAAATTAATGCAGTTACTGATATAACAGAAGTAGTCTGTATTTATTCAATCGAAATTAGCCGAGGACATGAAGGGGTAAAACAGGCAACATGAAGATCCACTTCAAACCACAGTTATTTTTGAAATTCAATTTGTCATTGTGCTACCAGGGATGTAAAAGAGGATGCATTTATAAAGCAATTGTTAAATTTAATGAAAATTGGTTGAAAGATCAACGAAAAATAAGAAAGAAACCAGTAAAAATCGCCATTTTTCGCTATTTACACAGGTTTTCACTATATGGGTGGACTCATTTGTCAAGTTCAATGACTGTTAATCAATCAACTTATTGTTGGCTAAAATTGAGTGAAGTTTGTATTAGATTGCTTGAAAATTGAAGGAGTTTTCAGTTTAAAATTTGTGTTGAAATCGATTTGTGTTGAAATCGATTTTTCGTTTTTCGCGGTTTTTAGCTAAACGCGGTGGCGTAGAAATAAAAATGAATTATCGTTCAACTCGTCATGATGTAAGTAACCTACATACCAAATTTGAATTTATTGATTTTTGATAGGCTTTATCGATTATTGATTTTTTTATAAATTATCAATTTTTACATTATACAATGTATGTGCAAAGTTTGGTCAAAATCTGTTGGATAGATCTCGACTGAAAAAGTATCACACGGACAGACACACAGACATCCTCTGCTTTATATATAGCTGACAGGAAACGGTAAAATAAGAATAAACTGTCAAATAAGTTTTGAAAAGAAATGCAAGACGTACAAGCATTCTTTTAAAAATTGTCATTGTTGAAAGGTTTTTAAATGGTAAATTATTATTATTGAGAGAACAGACAAGTTGATACTGTGGTACAAATATACAAAGCCTAATATACCTATCATGTTACCAAGATTTGATGAGTGCATACCAAGCCTATGCATCATAGCAATATGTTTGCAAAATGATGATAGATTTTGATGAAAGCAGCACATAAACTTGCAATTGTGGCCCAATTACAGATGCTTTCCGCTTGGTTAACTCAATCGTCTAAAACAGTCACTGAGTGCGAGTGTTCCCAAGTTTCTTAATATGACTGTCTTGGCAACAAATCTCTCGATACACAACCATAAGGCTTTCTTACTCCTCCCGATCATGAACGGATATTCACAGTGCATCAGCTCTGAAGAGACATGCCTATGTAATGTCAGTCATCCGACAAGAAATTCTGTGGTACTGAACAGGATATTTGATGTAGACCGTCTTAATCCCTCGCATGGAGTATTGCTATCATATATGGTCTGGAGCCCCCTTCTGTTTGTCTCAAGGTTCTTGATAAAATCCAGAGACGGATATGCAATGTAATTGGCCCTGATCTGGCATCTCGTCTACATTCGCTCTCTCACAGACGTGCCGTCGCCTCCCTCTGTCTTTCATGGTAATTGCTCCGATGAGCTGCTTTCGCTGGTTCCAAGACTTCATGAATTTAAGCGTTCTACTAGGCTGGCATCTCGCTCACGCCCTTTCACTGTCGAAACTGTTAAATGTAGCCGTCTCCAATAGCTTCATGTCTCGCACTTCTCGCCTGTGGAACCCCTTTTCCTGTTTCCCTGATAGCTATAATCTCCAACTATTCAAATGTAATGTCAATCAACTTCTCCAGATGCCTTGATCTATCCCCTATCCTTCTCTTCATCCTTTCCTCTATCACTCCTATTTGCTCTCGCTACAACTCTCTGTAACCCCTTGCGTGCTAGTGGCTTCCCGCCTTGCTTGGGGTGAAACGCTTAAAAAAATCACCAAAAAAAACATGTACCTCTTAGGACCTCCAATCAGTTAAGATCAGAAGCCATGAGAGCCATGCCTGGTGCCATCGATATTATTATTATTATTATTAGTAGTAGTAGTAGTAGTAGTAGTAGTAGAACGGAGTGAAATAATTAAATATTAATATCATTTTTTACACATGTTAAAAAGTTCTAAAATAGATAAATATCCAAAATTAACGAAGTTAAAACAAACAAAAAAAAATTAAGAAAAATGGTTTAGCGTTTCCTTCAAAATCCAAAGAAGGACTATGGTCCTCATCTTTATTACCATATTCACAACGTTTCGGCCTTTGTACGCACCGGCCTTCTTCAAGTGATTGGAATTTCGAACTGAACCCTGTATTTCGTCATGTTTTTTAGTTCCACATGCCATGCCTCTTCCGGGTGTCTCAGTTATCTTCCATTAACTCAACTCTCCAAGTTTTTGTACCCCACTGCAGTAGCCAGATATTGAACTGACAACTGTTTGGGTTACTGGATCCAACTAACGCTTTTATCCACTGGGTCATGTTGTCCTTGAATTTCAGTCGCCCGAAGAAGGCCGCAGCGTACAACGGCCGAAACGTCGTGAACGTGACAATAAAAATGAGGGCAACAGTCCGATCAATGTAAATAAGGCAAAACATTTCAACACCTCATCATTGAAATATAGACAGATATCCGAAGAAGGGTCTGCAATGTTATCGGTCCTGACCTGGCATCTTCAGTCACTTTCTCACCATTGTTCCTATCTATCTATCTATCTATCTATCTATCTATCTATCTATCTAAGTCTGTTCATTAGCTATCTATATATTTATTACCTACCTATCTACTTATCTATGCTTATATCTATCTAGCTCGCTATTCTCGTCTCTTTGTGTGTCTGTGCGCGTGCGCATTTTAATTCTGATCGCTTCGTATCTAAGTCTGCTCGCCTGTTCATATCTGTATTCATATCTGTCTATCTATCGATTTATCTATGTTTGTTCATATATCTATCTAAGCATCTATTTACATAGGCTTCATAACGTGTACACTACATGATTCTTCAGAATGTTAATTCTGCATCTTTATCCTTCAAATTCCTCTTCCCTGATTCCGTCCTACATTTAACAACCTTGACTTCTTTATTCCTTTTTAGTTCACCTACTTCCATTTTTTTCCTTATATGGTGTGTCTTTCCTTTTCTTGCAGACGAAGGCGCGCACATCCAAATCCAGTTTATGACCCGCTATCTTTTTTTGATTAGTTTAGGTAATTTTCAAAATTCTTTGATTCATTCGTTTTCTTCGTATTTATGCCTCGTGTAATTTAAGCAGATGACTGTATTAACATCAATTTTACAAAGAAATGAAAAAGTATTTTACATATAACGGAGTGGATGTTGAGTTGTTAATGTAAGTTACGCCCTGTTACATGTATTAGTTAAAGGATTCCTTTTTTTTTCTTTTTTTTATATTGTTTATAATTGTTCTGATAATTTCATGTTTAAAGGATGTTTTTGAAACCGTCAACGTTTGTTTTTTTTTATAATAATGAAATTTCCGATCTTTATCTCTAGAAATATGAAACATCATCATCATGAATCAAACACGTCATAATTTAATTACACCTATCTATCTATCTATCTATCTATCTATCTATCTATCTATCTATCTATCACATTCTATTTCTTATCTATTTATCTATTTATCTATCTATCTATCTATCTATCTATCTATCTATCTATCTATCACAATATATTCCTTATCTATCTATCTATCACATTCTATTCCTTATCTATCTATCTATCTATCTATCTATCTATCTATATATTCCTTATATATTTCTATCTATCTATCTATCTATCTATCTATCTATCTATCATTCATTTCTATCTTTCCTTATCTATCTATCTATCTATCTATCACACTATATTCCTTATCTATCTATCTATCTATCTATCTATCTATCACATTCTATTCCTTATCTATCTATCTATCTATCACACTATATTCCTTATCTATCTATCTATCTATCTATCTATCTATCTATCTATCTATCTATCTATATGTTGTCAAATAAACGGATAAGAATAGATAGATAGATAGATAGATAGATAGATAGATAGATAGATTTATTTATCTGTTTTTTATCCGGCATATCCTTTATCGGGATTGGACATTTCCTCACCACCGACTCAACATCACCGGCTCAACACCGGCCAACTAATCTCCGTGACAACTCCAGGACTCATCTCATCACCAACCTACTCAGTGCAAGGACAACTTGTATCAAATTCATATCTTCAGGCCACTGTTGGCTGTCATGGTGTGCACATCTCTTATCGCTTTGATTTTGAATGCTTGGTTGTTTGTATTAGTGATTGATTAGTTATAACAGCCTATTTGGCTGGCTGTTGTTTAATTTTTATGGCCAGACAAATAACCATGCTAAAGCAGCAGATAGAAGACTGCCCATAAAGCTGGGAATGGAACAACCGAAAATATGGAGATTCATTACAGGGATGCAAAAGGTGCGAAGAAACCGAGAATCATCTTTTGAGAAATTGGACGTCATACCCCCTCTCCCCACTAAATTGAAGAAGTATATGAAGGCAAATTAAAAAAAATTAACAGATTGTTTTTTTTTTTTCATAAGAATCTCCATCTAAATATTTGAGGGTAATTGCATACAATTTACAATAAATTAAAAATAAAGTCATGTAATAAAAAATGATCCCTAATATATTACTTTTATTTATTTTTAAAAAGTCGACAAAAAAAATTCTAGTTTGCATGTCGTTGAGTTGTCCTCGCACTGAGTAAGCTAGTGGTGAGTTGTACTGGAATTGATTTGTCATGGAGATGAGTTGTTGAGTCGTCGGTGTTGAGTCGGCGGCGTTGAGGTGGCGGTGATAAGTCTTTTTGCACCCATGCATTATTACTTCAAATGTTACTTTTAGTGGATACCCATTATTTGAATAGGCGTTCTGTTTTATTTTTAAAAGTATTTTTTCTACTGTAAAAGGAGACGGAGGTTCGAATCCTGCCGGAGGACACATTTTTATTAAAAAGTTTTCTCGAGCACGCAGGCCGGTAGACGAAATAAATACTGTTTAAAATAAAATGGAACGTCTTCTCAAGTAGGGGTATCCACTAAAGTAACGTTTGAAATATTATAGATAGATAGATAGATAACGGAATGAGATAGATAGATAGATAGATAGATAGATAGATAGATAGATAGATAGATAGATAGATAGATAGATTCCTTCCTGCCACCCATCAGCATAGCTGATACTAAACCCCATTTTCAGCTTACATGAAGTAGAAAGATTATATTGAATCCATTGCTAGGTCATCTAAGAAAGTTGATTTACTGTGTCGTACTAGACATTTTTTTTTATCTACTGAATCTATCTTGCGTATTTATATGTCTACCAATCATCCATGCTTTGAATATTACTGCCACATATGGTCTGCTACTCCTGCTGTATATTTAGAGATTCTTGACAAAATCAAAAGATGAATCAGCAATATTATTGGTCCTGGCCTGGCGTCTCGGCTTTAGTGATTTTATTTTTTGTCATTTTCCCTCTGCCTTATTTTTTGTCACTTTCCCTCTGCCTTATTTTTTGTCACTTTCCATGTGGATTTCTATAAATAATTTCATGGAAATTGTTCGGATGAATTCTTTAAAATGGTACTTAGATTTTATGAATTTAAGCGCAGTACTAGATTAGTGGGACAGTCTCATCAATTTACAGTTGAGATGAAAAGATGTAACCGTAAGCTCTATGTAAACAGTTTCCTTTGTCGCACTTCTCACTTGTGGAACACTCTTCCGGCTCCATACTTTCCAGCCAACTTTGATCTTCAAAAATTCAAATATAATTTCAATCATTATCTACTGTGCTCTTGATTACGTTTTCATTATTCTCAATCCTTAATAATGTTTCTTTTTTTTTCTTATTCTTTTCACACTCAGTAACCCTTTGCTGTTTTACATGGGGTGACATGGTTAAAAAAATCTATGAGGCATAATAGGGGAAGGAGAATGAACAACAAAAATTTGTGAGATTATTTATATAAGACATTTTGATGTCAAACATATGACATAATTCTTTCTTTCTATCTTTCTTTCTTTTTTTCTCTTCCTTTCTTCCTTTCTATCTATCTATATTTCTTTCTCCCTCTATGCATGCGTTGCAATTTGTTGTATGCGTGGGGGTGGCTGACCATCACATTCCACTCGTAAATTTTTATAACTTGTATTGTGAATAAATAATGTGTTTATCTCCGGGTAACCGCTGTTTTTTGCAAATGGAGGCACACGTGAATGCAAGGGACGAGAAGATGCAATGTCGGTTCCCGTTTGTGATGTAACAGCTTCTTTGTAATATGAACACCGCATTTAATCAAAACGGCTCCCGGGAGATGTTATCGCCGGAAGTTGCCCTTTATCCTACTTCCGGAGTGATTCTTTGCTTTTCATGAAATGCAAACGACTGACAAGAAGTTAGCAAGCACCCCCACCCCGAGCTTTTCCCCCATCGAATCTAATATCCCATGTGCAAGCACGCGTTGATAGATGAGATGCCAGGAAGGAAAGGAGACTTTATGTCGGTAACCCTAGAATTAAGTTGCTATAAGGGGAACTTTTGATGCGGAGAGTTCGAGGTAACAGAAGTTGAGAAGCCAATGGTCCTCATCTCAACCGTTGAATCGAGGCAAGAAGGAAAATGTTAGTTTCATGTGAGAAAGAGAAAAAAAAGAGAAAAATAAATTGAGCTTCTTTCGGGAGAGAAAGTAGAAGAAAAAGCGGATGAGATAAATTTAAAAATGATAAAGAAAAAGGAAAGGAAAGAAAAAAAAGAAAAAATCGAGCAAAAGAAAAAAGAAGTGAACCGTTTGTGTGAAACTGGGAGCGACGGTGATGTTACCAAAATGAGAAAAAGCAAAAATGGAAAAGAAAAATGATAAGGAAAAAGAGAAAGTTGAAGTAAAATAAAAAGAAAAAAAAAGAAAAAAAGAAAAAAAAGAAAAAAGAAAGGAGGTACAATAAAAAAAAAACAAACAACAAACGATCTCAGAAAGAAGAAAGAAAGAAAATTTTTTTTCTCGTAGAAAGGAAAAAAAAAGGTACAATAAAGTAAAAAAACAAACAACAAAGATCTCAGAAAAAAAGAAAAGAAAGAAAAGAAAAAAAAGAAAAAAGAAAGAAAAAAATTCGGTAAAAGGAAAAAAAAACAAACGAACAAAAAAAAACAACAAAAAAAAGAAAGAAAAGAAAGAAAAAATTTCTGGAAGAAAGGAAAAAAAGAAAAAAGTCAGAAAAAAGGAAAAATAAAAGTAAAGTAAAAAAACAAACAACAAACGATCTCAGAAGAAAGAAAGAAAAAAGAAAAAAGAAAGAAAGAAAGAAAAAAGAGTAAAAAAAAAATTTCGGTAGAAAGGAAAAAAAAAAAAGTTGAGGAAAACAATAAAAGTAAAAAAAACAAACAACAAACGAACTAAGAAAGAAAAGAAAAAAAGAAACAAAAGAAAGAAAAAAGAAAAAATTTCTGGTAGAAAAAAAAAAAAGAAAGTCGAGGTACAATAAAAAAGTAAAAGAAAACAAACAACAAACGATCTCAGAAAGAAAGAAAAGAAAGAAAGAAAGAAAAAGAAAGAAAAAATTCGTAGAAAGGAAAAAGAGAAAAGTACAATAAAGTAAAAAAAAAACAACAAAAAAGAAAGAAAGAAAGAAAAGAAAAGAAAGAAAAAATTTCGGTAGGGAAAAAGAGAAAGTTGAGGTACAATAAAGTAAAGAAAACAAACAACAAACGAACTAAGAAAGAAAGAAAGAAAAGAAAGAAAGAAAGAAAGAAAAATTTCTGGTAGAAAGGAAAAAAGAGAAAGTTGAGGTACAATAAAGTAAAGAAAACAAACAACAAACGATCTCAGAAAGAAAGAAAGAAAGAAAGAAAGAAAGAAAGAAAAGAAAGAAAGAAAAAATTCCGGTAGAAAGGAAAAAAGAGAAAGTTGAGGTACAATAAAGTAAAGAAAACAAACAACAAACGAACTAAGAAAGAAAGAAACAAAGAAACAAAGAAAGAAAGAAAAATTTCTGGTAGAAAGGAAAAAAGAGAAAGTTGAGGTACAATAAAGTAAAAAAATCAAACAACAAACGATCTAAGAAAGAAAGAAAGAAAGAAAGAATGAATGAAAGAAAGAAAGAAAGAAAGAAAGAAAGAAAGGAAGGAAGAAAGGAAGGAAGGAAGGAATAGCAGAAAGAAAGAGAGGGAGGAAGGAAGTAATGAAAGAAAGAAAGAAAGAAAGAAAGAAAGAAACGAAGTAATGAAATCTGAAAAAAAAGACAAAAATCGAGAGGAAAAGAAAGATAGATACAAACAAAAGAACAAATAAAAGCTGAAAAATAAAAAGATATCAAAAATTGTTACCAAGAAAAAGAAACATGGAAACAAAGGACGAAATAAAATTGAAAAAAGGGAGAAAGAAACAATAGCCTAGAATTTTTTTACAAAAATGCACAATGTTTAAATATAAGAAAGAAATGCTACAAAAATTCGGAAACATTATAAAAGTGGAAACGGATGTCGATGCAACACACACACACACACACGCGCATACATAAGTGTATGCGTGTGTGCACGCGCATGCGTATGCCGTGGGTTATGATGGTTGTCAGATGTTTTAATGATCCTCAGCCCACGCTTTCGTTTATTTAGTTTTTAATTTTCTTTTTGTAAAGTCTTGAAGTGGTACTCTACTTTTATCATTGCCATCCTTGTCGTTTGCTTTGAAATGTCAAATGTTTCTCCTCAGCGTCTCCGTTTTGCGTTTTACAATTCCGTTTATTCATTCTTGGTTCTTTCGTTGGCTGAAACGGCATAGTTTTTTGTCTGCAGCTTTTTTTTTTCATTCGGTTTCAACTCCAGGAAGAAATCAGAAATATGAAATTCTAATCATGGAACCATGCAAACAAATCTTTCTAGAATTCTTCATTCTACAAATTCTACCTACACCATTTGTATTCAGTTACTTCTACTAAATCTACCATGATGACGTTTTGACTTCTTAGTTTTTTTTTGTTTTTGTTTTTTTCTCTTTCACTCACCGCTTGACTCTCTCGGCGATCGAACAACTGGTAAAAATCCTGAGTAGGACTTATTCATGTCTTTTTTGTCTCCAACTTTTGGGACCCAAGCTCTAATGTAGGTAGGTTTTCTTACTGGAATTTTCTAGATTCCTGAGACCTTTGTGTCTTACTAAGTTGGAATAGGTTCCTTGATGGTTCTTATTTTTTGCTTTTTCTCTGGAAACTTAAACTCTGTGTTTTTTTTTTGTTTTGTTTTTGGGGGTTTTTTGGTGGGGTTGTTTCTTCTTCCGTTGTCATCAAAGTCTCAGTAATTCTACCGGGTGCGTTATAAACATTTACTCATTATTCATTTTATCATAAAATTAAAAAAAATGTTTTAAGTTAAGGTTCCTTGATGGTTCTTTTTTGTTTTAAGTTTTGTTTAATAAAGTTTTACAGGTCGATTGTCTTCTTCATTGGCAATATTTTCATATATTTAGAATTAAAAATGGCGACCATTTGCTTTCAATATAGTTCTTCATCTCTTCTCATCTGAAGTGTCTGACTTCTTAACCACTTCTTTGCTCAAATTGCACTAAGGCGTATGTAGCTAAATTAAGTAATAGTCTTCTTTTTTCTTCTCTTTCTCTCCCCGCTTGATTCTCTCAGCAATCGAGCAACTTGCAAAGCCTTGAGTGATGTTGGTAAAGCTAAGTGGCAAAAATTTCGCCAGGAAACAGACCAAAAACTCTAGTGGTAAAAGGCATTGACTTTTATAGAGCTCCACGGTGTGACCTTAATCCAGTCAACAGAGCTGACATTACCATTACCATTAAAAATGAATTTTCTACGTGGTTCACTCAAGATGTCACTCCCTGGACTGGTCAGTAAATCTTATTTTTATTTTTCTCTTCAACCACAAAGACCTCGGAGCTTATGTGGAAATTCAATCCGCAATATAGGTCATATCTCAAAGTCCATAGGATTAATGCCAGGGATTGAATGAAGCCAAATAGACTTATCAAAAATCCGTGGAAATATCCTTTGCACCAGTTCTTCGCCAAATTAGCCGTGTATACGGGAACCCTATCTTGAAAGAAGAGATAGCAACTTCAAAATGTGACAAACAGTCAGTACATCACATCGCTTTTAACATTTGCTGCTAAACTGGGCAATTCACATTTACTCTTTCTTCAATGAACATCATCAAAAGCGACAGCAGCTCAAACCGTGTCACCAATTGGTTCTGTCACTTGAAATGTGTTGTGACACATTCGAGAATGTTTACTGGTGAAGTGGTGTAAACCATATCAATTGGGTAGTTGACTGCAGCCACCACAATGAAAGTCTGCTCGTCTGACCACACGAAGACTTTGTCTGCGGCACTGTCTCCAATATTTGTTTCCTATTGAAAAGTCATTTTTGCTGTAAAATTAAATGTAAATGGGAGGAGGAGACGTCTAGTATGCTATCAAATGTGATTAATTATTTTCCATTCTACAACCCCTTTCCCCGCAGAAGAAAAGATGCAAGCCTCTCGCTACTCTATCGCTATTTCCCATGGAAAGTGTTCAAACAAGCTATATTCCTTACTTCCACCAGTTCTAACTTTCACGGCTAACACCTGCTATGCCACGCAACTTGTGTCGAACTAACCACATTCTCTTTGTCTTCCATTGGTGAAATATAAGTTCAACTCGAATAGCTTCTTCCGAAAGAACCAACTCCCAACAGAATGTTTCCCCGATCACTGCAATCTTAACCTGTTCACGTCTAGGGTTAACCGTTATCTCCCCCGCATATCTAAATAAACGATGCCTCTTATTCTGACACCCTCTAACTCGAGCGACTCTTGGGCTTTTTATAGGATAAACATTCTGGTAAAAGAAATACAATACTTTTATTATTAATTGCTGGATATTTGTTCTTTTATTGTTTTGCTTATTATCACAACACACGAAATTATATTGCTTCATCGATTCTCTACGATAAGGCACCGCGAACTTACACAATATGCATTTTCTTCTTTTTGTATTAGTTTAACGCAAAAAAGGCAATTAAGCCACTAAGAAGCACGGAGGTACTGACCGAGAGAGAATATGAGAAAAAAAAATTATTAAGGAGTGAGAAGCAAAAGAACAGGAATTAAGAAGACAGAAGATAACAACTGATATTGCATTTCAATTTTTGAAGATCAAAGTTGACTAGAAGGCAAGAAGCTGGAATAGAGTTCCATAAAGGAGAAGTGCTATAGAAGAAGCTATTAGCATAGAACATACGGTTTCATCTAGCTATTTCAACTGTAAATGGATCAGACCTTGCAGCCAATTTAATACTGTGCTTAAATTCATAAAGTCTAGTTACCATAGAGGAAATTTCATCCAAACAATTACCATTAAAGTATTTATAGAAAATCACAGGGAAGCTATGTTATGGTTGTGGTAAACTGACTGCAGCTGAGATGCCAGATCAGGGTCAATAACATTGCAAATTTTTCTTTAGATTTTATATATGATATGGCAGCAATATTCAAAGAATGGACAAATGATAGACTTATACAAAGTCATACAGTTCAACAGACACCAGATTGACTTCTGTTCATGGGCATTTCTTAACCCTTTGATCCCTGCATTCCTGAACAATTTTTAACTCTTCTGCCTGTGTTCCTGAGTCAAAATTTGCAAATAATTGGTATGCAATGTTTCACGGTAGATATAATAATAGTTACAAGTGTTTACCCGCCGTTCAACCAGTGGCTGGGCATTAAGTTATTTTTCTCTACCACTGTTCAACCGGTGGCTGGGCTTTACGTCATTTTTCTCTACCAGCGGTAAAGGGGTGATCAGGGCTCAAAAGGTTAACCTCATTTTACAAGGAAGAAGGTATCTGATTCCAGAGATTCCAACTCTGTGACAGCATTTCCCTCACTGCAGCTCTCAATAAGTCTTCTCTTTCCTTCCTCTACCAGATCACGTTCTGTCATCCACTTTCTTCGGGTATATCACGTGTTGTTTTCCCTTGTCTCTCTTTCCCTTTATTCGACCCGTGAGTATTAGATTTTCCAGGCCGTCTTTCCTCATTATGTGTCCCAGAAACTTTAGCTGCCTCTTCCTGATATTAAGTATAAACCTCCTCCTTGTTTGCAACTTCTCTATGACCTCATCGTTGCTCACACGCTCGGTCCACGATATCCTTAGCATCCTTCTGTAGAACCATACGTGGTTAAAAATGGCTTTGAGCGACTGAAGCCTGTGAATTTGGCGAAGAACGTCCTTCTTCCAAACTAATGAACCGACGCTACAGAATCAGAAACAAGGAACTGTGTCAAATAAGAGAAACTACATCACATGAAGACTACCAACAGCAGCAACAAATAAAATGGATAGTACATGTAATTCGTTGAAAAATATGACATAATGTAGATAGTGACGTTCGACACTACTTCAAATAAAGGTTTACGAAGGAAGCTTCCATCAGTAATGAAAAGAGCAATAACAGCTACTGGACTTGAGAAACCCATTTTCCCTGAAAATTTGCTTTAAGAAAAACTTTTTAATTAACTATCGCACTGACTACTTAGTCAATGAATGTCGAATGTTTCCTTATTGGGAAACGGTTAATGTCACCATTACTTTAAGTTGCTCAGCGTTTATTTGGAATAGCCTTGTATATGATACATTGGGAATCATCTTTTTTTAATCATCCCACCCGAACAAGGCGTTAAAGCCACTATGACACAAGAAGTTACTTAGTGCGAGAGAAACTGGGATACCGTTGTTGAGGAGAGAGGACGATAAAAGAACAGGTTTCAAGGAGAAAAGGTGACATTTGACGTTCCAATTAAATTTTTGAAGATCGTAGTTTTCAGGAAACATAAATAAAAAAATGACTTTAAAAATACCCTTACATATTAAACACCTTCCCCACCAATCCACACAAATAATATTCAAGGTACTGGCTCTCCATAACGTCCTGTCTTTTTTATCTCTAAGAAATCTTTGTCCCCTTACAATCCATTCTCTACTATCTATTTATACAAGTTTTTAGGCAGATTATTCGATGTTTCCCACTGGGCCTCTTGCCTTCAATATGTCCTTTGAGTGTCACTTTCTCCAAGCCCTCATTATGCGTCGTAGAAATTTGAGCTATCTCTTTCTGATCCGATGCACATGTACCTTTTTGTAACTTTTGTGATGTCAACAAAGACTCGTTACCACTTTTGTAATGTCAACGAATGTTGTGACTTTAGTAATGCTCGTTGTAGTAGAGACTTTGTAATCAAAGACACAACTATAGTAACGCCGTTGAACAATACTGGTGTCACACGCCTTCGAATAACACTCGCACTAATAGTACTTGCTCGATAATACTCGCTCGAATAGTAACCACTGAATAGTGATCCCTTAGACGCTACGCTAATTCCCATATATACATTTCCTTTAATATCAGGTGATCTATTTATTCAAAATGGGATTGCCGGTATTTGCTCTCTGGTGATCTGCGTTCAAACTCCAGTGTCGGCAGCGACACTTTATTCCTGTATAACA
Organism: Acanthosepion pharaonis; assembly: GCA_903632075.3. Classification (NCBI taxonomy): domain Eukaryota; kingdom Metazoa; phylum Mollusca; class Cephalopoda; order Sepiida; family Sepiidae; genus Acanthosepion; species Acanthosepion pharaonis. The sequence continues at coordinate 1,641,317 of CAHIKZ030000117.1, forward strand.
GTAACCATTTTCGTAAAATTCCTCATTACTCACGTGTTCCATCCATGGTATTCTCAGCATCTTTTTGTAGAACAATATACGTGTTGTTTCCTCTTCATTTGCCAGGGATATTGTCCATCATACAGAATATCATCTAGGAAGATTGATATTACATAGAGGATGAACACTTTTCTTTGTTTCTGAGGAAATTTTCCTTTTTCTTAATATTTGGTTTAGTTTTTGATGTAGCCTCGGAAATGAGGAATAACCAAAACGGAGGTTGGAAATGAAATGGTAATCTTTATAACATCAACAAAATACAATACACATCAACGGCATGAAGTAGGTAAACCACTGCTAGTGGTGGACTACTTATACAGCATATTACCCCTCACTTACGTGTCCAACGTATCTATGAGGATTGGGACATTAAAAAGGCCTTGTGCCACATTCAATTCCTGTGGGTGAATTGATAAATACCATACCATCTATGAGGATTGGGATATATCCATTAGTGTTAATAGGTACAGTATATAACACTATTCCAATCTGTTCATATCTATCTATCTATCTATCTATCTATCTATCTATATATATATATATATATATATATATATATATATATATATATATATATATATTGTAAAACCTAGGAATGGTTACTGAATGAGAATAACCAAAACGGAGGTTTGAAATGAAATGGTAGTCTTTATAACATCATCAAAATGCAATACTCGCCAGCGGCGTGAAGTAGGGAAACCACTGCTAGTGGAGGACCACTTATAGAGCATATTACCCTCACTTACAATAATGTCCAACGTATTTATGAGGATTGGGACATACCCATTAGTGTTTATAGGTAATGTATATAGTAGTCTTTTGAAAAGCATCTTTGGCTATTCTACTGCTTCTTTATATTTCTGCCACATCTTTTATCGTAAACTGTTTTCTTTTCTCGTCGACTTTCTAAATGAGGAGCTGAAAAATAATAAAACGAAATAAAGATGACAAAATGAAATTAATGAAATTTTGAAAATATTCAGCCTTCACCAAACGCAGGGTAATCTAATTGTTTACTGCCATTTGATTCGAAATGAAACCTTCGGCAGTGAATAAGACGTAGTAGACAATGAGTAGCAATTTCTATTGATAATGTCACGTTTTTCGCCTGAGACTTCCCAGAATTCTGTTCGCATTCTTTGTATCAATAATTACTTCACGCTGACCGCTGTTTAGTTAGCATCACATTTTTTTATGTGATGTAAGACTTTATTGTTTGTATTGCATTGATCAGTAAACAATGCAATAGAAAATCATTTAGGTTCCTACCTCCCGCTGGACCCTCCGCGCACAAAAGACGACAGAAATACTGGTATGTCTAAAGTTCTGTGCACTTGTGGTAACAACTTTACATGTTGTGGAGGAAAAATTAACCTACGTAGGAAAATGGCGCCTTAGTCCTCTTCAAAACATTCCCGCTTAGATTTTATAAAATATCCCAACATCCGATCCCATTTCATTTTTTTAATCCTCTTTTAAATTCACCGTCAAATACTTTAACGAATTCTCCTTTATGTATACGGTCTGAAATTTCCTTTTAACGACGATTTTAATTTTAGGAAAATAACCAGTCTATAATTTTGTTTGTTTTTTGCTTAGTTATGTACAGGGTGATTGAAAAGTAACTGCCTATTTTATGTATCACGTCTATAATTTTTACAAGACTGGAGAGTCCATCACACATAAAATATGGAGTTACTTTCGAGCACTCTATAGTTAACTCGTACGTTTCACTTTGCTCAGATATATTATGAACTATTCCGTTTTGATTACAAGGAAAGACGGAAGAAAAAATATTTCAGAAACGCTGTTTGGTTATACTGAAATAAATAAATAAATAAATAAAGAAAAAAAAAAGAAAGAAAGAAAATAAAAACACTCTGCGTTTAACGCCTGCTTCAGTGAAATGGAAAACCTTATCAATTCTAGGCTTATGGACATATCATGTTGAAATATCGGTTCACGTCGAGCCTGGTTAATACCTAGATGGCTGACCTCTTGGGAAAAACAGGTGCTGTAAACTTGTATGTGCGTGTGTTATGGCGGAGAAATCGGTGAGCGGAGTTCGAATTCCAGTCGGGTTCTTTATATTCACTTACGTGCAAATACTCTTCGGAAAACTATGAATCTACATCTTCCCCTCCCGTTATGGGTTAATTATTACGATTTGTATAAGTAAATTATTATTATCTTCAAAAGATTCTTACTATATAAAAATATTTTCTGTTTTTAAATAACCTGCAAAAGTTTAATAAACCGTAAAAAGGAAATCAATAATTTTCGATTTTTTCATTTGTACCGTCTTATTTTGTTAAATAATGACCTTCATTCATAGTTATTTCAATATTTTGTTAAAACTATTCTTGTAGAGTAGTTTCACAGTGGAGGCTTGTATTTGTACTAAGTCGGTCCTAAAATAGGTTCGACGTACAAAACGTTAGGAACTTGATATAATAGGTAATGGCGCAGTAATCTAGTTGTGGTGTCTGATACTTTAATATCCGACTAACGGTCGTCCGACATCGACTGTCTGACCAACTCACTGAGCGGTATATAGTCCCCCCCCACGAGGGCATCATGTGGCACAAGGCCGGTTTAACGTGGGATCTCCGAGCCCGTGGGCTCGGCCAAAAATATGCTCTTTGAACCCGTATAAATGGGTTCAGGGTCGGTTTACACCCCCCTCCCCCCGAAAGAGACTCCGCCCTTCGGTGTAGCCTCGTTCGGGTTCCTCCCCGCCCGAAGGCAGAGTTCAACCGGTCAGCTGGTCGTCCGACTTCAGACTGAACTCAGACCGACTCACTGAGCGGTATTCAGTCACCCCCCCACGAGGGCATCATGTGGCACAAGGCCGGTTTAACGTGGGATCTCCGAGCCCGTGGGCTCAGCCAAAAATATACCCTTTTAACTCGTATAAACGGGTTCAGGGTCGTTTTACCTCTCCGAAAGAGACTCCGCCCTTCGAGTTCAACCGGTCGTCCGACTTCAGACTGAACTCAGACCGACTCACTGAGCGACTTAGCGACTGCTACTACTCCTACTTATTAAAGGTGGGAGAGTCTATTAACAATAGAATAGGTGTGCTCCACTATAACAACTATTAAGCTAAAAATTTTAACAGTGCAATAGGGGGTTCCACTGGTATTTTAGAGCCGTGGATTTCACAAGGGGCTGATTCATTAAGAATTACGATTTATCAGAAAATTGAAAGAAGAAAGCGTGCATTCCGCATAAAAGGCAGATATTACAGAAAACCAAACGATAACTGTAAGGAAGGAAAGTAGGGCTGGCAGCCTGGATACAGTTCGAAATGCGGCCTTGTGGATGATGACTTTTCTATTCTATAAACTCTTTTCCACAGATACAATGTTACAAGATACTCTATTATTTCCACAACAAATGCTCATTTGAGATCCACTCACAAGTTCAACCAGTTTGTACTTTTAGAGCTTGGATTCGACTTACCACTTACACGGAGTTGAATCATACATATTTCCTCCGTATTCCACATATATGACAGCTTTTTTTCACTACGTGCCACAGATTCCCGCGGGTGTGTTCCCCTGAATACTCTATTCTTAACCACTTAAACACAAAGATCAATCGTCCTCTTTTCCACTTATTCTCATAATCTTCATTCTTATCACCTTCAATATCTGTCAATATCTCTGAGATGAGGTATTATGATTACTTGCATTATTTATATTATTCGAACTGTTATCCTCATTTTCATTGCCATATTCACAACGTTTCGGCTGTTACCCTCTTGTACCCTTCTAACCCATTATTGGAGCTGCTGTCATGTACCCAAGGTAGTTGTTACGTTGTAAGGTACTGCTTATACTGAGCATTTCTTCTGAGCCGACCGAGCATAGAAAAGAATACAATATGGGAACCAGTAATAAGGAGTGCTAGAGAAAAGCAATGAATAACAAAATTTGCAATATAACTACAATAATAGCAACAAAAATTGCAATATGTGCACTGGTAAAAATCAGAGCTGAGACATGGGGTTTATAAGTCCCCCAAACTTTTAAACCAGATGTCCTCAGTGAAACATGATCCCGTGGAGAAAGACATTAATTAGATTCAGTGACTAGACCCAAAGAGTTTTGAGTTCAGTACCAGGCCACAGCAGTGGTAAACCGAGTTGAGTTAAAGGGAAATAACTGAGACACCAGGAAGAGGCATGGCAAGTGGAAGTAGAACATTCTATCCCGGTGGACGAAATAAAGGGTTCGGTTCGAAATTCCAATCACATGCAGAAGGCCGGAGTGTACAACGACCGAAACGATGTGAAGATGAGGATAACAGTCCGAATAATGTTTTATCACCTTGTTTTCCATTAATATCACACACCACCTCTAGTATTACTATTTTCATTATTATAACTCTACCTTGAGTAGATCTCGAGCTTTGAATTGTATGAACTTAGAAAAACACTGTACATTGCAATGATCGTGCAAGGGAAAGACATTGGAGTATTGGTTTTACCACGGTTTTAAATTCAGTGTTGTCTTTTATTAAACTAGTTTCTAATCAAGGCTGGAAAGGCCATTCTACCGTACTATTTGACACTTCAATACCTTTTTTTGAATTCTTACCTTTTCCATAGGCATTCGTGCGAAGTGAACAGAAATTATAAGTCCGCATTTAGATGTAGTTAGTCGATTCCATTTTCGGTATATGAATATATATTGCGTTGTAGATTTTGATTTAACCTATAGAGATTGCCTTTTATTTGTGCCGTGCAATTTTTTTAAGTACAGAAGATTCGAAATCCTGATTCATTTACTCGTTCTACAAAAAGCACATTACGTCCCTGTAAAGAAATACTTTTGCTCCTTGGACCATACCCTGTCTTAATCACAGAACAAAACCAACAGACACTGAATGAGTACCGGTAAATCCTGGCCTCTTTTAATGGTAAACAACATTTTACGACCATTTTTATACATCACGGAAATATCAGTCTAAAAATGATCCTGAAAATTTTCGTTACAATAATAATTTTTTGTCTAATTTGAATAAACAACATTGGTCAACAAAACCATCTATGTCTATCAACTAATTACTAATCATGACTTCTTTTCTTGAAATCTTTTTTTACACACAAAATTCAGCTTATTGATGCGATCTGCCATCAGTGGTTATTCTTACTTGACTATTCTTAGAATCTTTAGAATGCAGTTCATTTATACATATCTTATCTAAAAGCTATATTTAGTTCAGATGCATAGATGAAGTTTTATTAATATATCCCCATAACAAAAATCTACAGAACATTAAAAGAAATTGAATAATATTAAACCCAGTATCGAATCTACACACGAAAGAAACATAAATCACACGGAAACAATGATAAATTAGATTTCAAAATTTACCTAAAAACAAAGACCTAATCAAATTTTATTCCATTCACAAGAACAAAATAAAATCAAGATTAATTATAGCTTCCTCTTTAAGAATATGAAGCCTTGAAGATCGAGAAGAAAATTATATTGACAAGAAAAGTTTAAGCTCTTTCACTATCTATATCATTCCATCCTTTCAAATAATAAACGCAAACTATTGCGTAGAAAATACCTAGAAGGAATATTAATAAATAATCAATATACAATAAATACAAATCAGATACATTTCTTCAACTCACTAACATTCGTAAATTCTTTACGCAGAGAATTCCAGATTTATTCATTTTCAGATGATGTCACCTTTTATTACACATTCACCTCCGACATTCGTCATGTTTGTCACACAACAAAAATAAACTTAAAATACACCATTTGTAATAAGCACTTAAATTACGTTAACATTTCAAGAATTAAGAAAACACAGATACCATGAGATAAACGCGTGACGCCCACACAACATTGGTATACATATGGTCATTTTCTAAACTTAGTTTATATATGGCACAAGGCAGAAAGTATGGGGCACCTAGTTAGAATTGAAGTCACTATTCAGTCATAATATATCTAGAGAAACAAGCTTGCTAAGCATTACCACCTCGAATTTCCCCAACATTGACACGCATATGATCGGAAATCAGTCAAGATTTGTTATTGGCAGCCACAATCTTAATAACTATCCGAATCCTGATGGAAGGGATTGAAGGAAAGGGAGAAGAAAGGACTAAGCATCAATAATAAGGAAAAAAGAAAGCATGGTTGTTAGTAAAAAGGAACAGCCCAACATTCAAATTACAAAATGGAGATACCGAAATCAAATAAGTACAAAAATTTAAATATCTGGGAAGTGTTTTAACAAAGGCCGGAAAATGCAACACCGAAATCTGAAGGTGCATTAGAATAACGAAAGATACTCTCCAAAAGCTAAGCAAAGTATTAAGAAACAGGAAAATCTCATTAGAACTCAATATAAAGATACTTAACAGTTATATTATATCGGTCGTCCTATATGTGAATGCTGGTAAATCTCACCACAGATGAAGAAGAGACGTGGAGCAACAGAATTATGGTTCTACAGAAGGATGCTGAGAATACCATGGATTGAACAATGACGAAGTTTTAAGTGAAAATGGAAACAAAAAGGACACTTATACTTAAGAAAAAGAAAGTTGAAATTTTTAGGGCGCATAATGAAGAAAGTGGGCTTAGAAAATTTGACACTCACAGGGCATATTGTAAGCAAGAGGGACAGAGGAAACCGGCACATAACCTACCTACCGAGCTTGTGTAAATGGTGGGTAGAACAGAGATTCGAAGAGATAATGAAAAGACAGTATTTGCTAAGAGCTACAAAGGACAGGAAATTGTGGAGAGCCATGCTCGCTCACGTACTGAAGGGACCCACCACATAGAAAAAAGAAAATTCCCTTTCTGTTGATGATGTTTCATCAATCGAACGAATGATTTACATTTTAAGTCAAAGCATTTGTTTCGTGCGACTTATGATGCAGAGTAAGTTGATCTACACATTGTTGCATAGATTGGAACAAACTGTGAAATCAGGCTGTGTTGTCATTGTAGACGACGTGTGTGACTAATAAATCCAGGCTTTAAAAGTTATACGCGTCCACACTCTGAACAGGTCAGACATTTTTAGTATACCTTTTTGAGAGGAGTTTATGTTATCCTCGAAGCGAGCTCTGTGTGTTCAGTCCTGCTTTTCTCAGTCATTAACCCCAGTTATCAGCAGTGTATTCAAAGTAGACCTTTCACATGCTAGATCTTCCCAAACGCTGGTGTCTAAAAGCTTAGTTATGTGACTCATTAAGCTGTTTGTTCGGTGTACCTCTCATGAATTTGCACCTGACTGCTTAGGCATGGAGATGGCACTACGATATTCTTCGGGTATTTCGCCTCTGTCTTATATTCGTGATATTTATTTCGAACTTGTTACTGTTGATGAACCATGGTTAAACCGTTATGATCCCGACAGCAAATACCGGTCCATGAGGTGGTGGAACTATGAGTCGGAAAATATTCATGACCTAAAAGTCAGCAGGACATTTAATGGCCACGTTTTTTTTTTTTTTAATAATAAGAAATGCCTTTTGATGACTGACAATCTCCAAGTGAATCATAAATAATGAAGAATAATTCTCTAACTTGTTTTGCCGATTAAAAAAAAGAACGAAAGAAACTGCGGAAAAGTGTTTTCTTTTTCTTTTTTGAAGGACCATGGCCCTGCTCCAAGGCTAGTCAGATATTGAGCATCGAAAAATCTGAAAGCTAACACAGTGGACCACTCACTCTTTAACAGATAATTCTCCATTTGACTCTTTTCTGTCTACACACCTGAAATTTAAAAATGAGGAAATATCTAAATAGCCCGGAGTAAATAGAAGCATCAGAGTTAAATTATAATGGCCAGACATGTGCCGATAGAATAAAGTGGCGCATAAACTTGGCAGGTGTGACCCAGTTTAAAACAACACGTAATCCAGTCCGTTCAGACGGTTTCCAATTAAGGATATTTCCCTCCAATGACATGTAGCTTCCTGGTCGCCTTGTCTGCCTCATTTTTCAAAATGGAAAAAAAATCAACCCTCTCGATACCCGGCCATGATACTCCTCCCTTACTCCCGCTCATGAACAGATATACGCAGTATGTTATTATGGTCAAGCTACAGACAACAGCTCCGTGGTACTGTAAGGGATATTTACTGTAGTAACTTTTAATTTACTTAAAGAAAAGCATGCACATATTAATATCTCCAATCAATTAAGTTCAGAAGTAGAAATTCTCATACTGCCCTTGACGAATCTTAACTGATCCTTTCTCGTCTTCACCATCTGATTAGACGGGTATATAGGCTTTTGTGTCTCATAGTCACTTTATTGACATGCTTATCTCTTTAACAACAGCAACAACAACAACAACAACAATAATAATAATAATAATAATAATAAAAGAGGTCCCTACAGAGAAAGAAATGAAACTTCTTTTTCTTATTGCGTCGCTACACTGCACCCATCCAGTGTTGCACACCCGGGGTTGGTAAGGTTTCAAGGTCGTTAAGTGTGCATGGATCTTCAAGATTAGGGTAAACTAGACGACATTCTATAGTTTGTAACTACCCGTATTAACAGTTGGGATCAACAACGGTGGCATATCCCCATTTCTAAAGGTTGCTTCTACAGGGACCAACAACTTTTCGGAGGCGGTTGAAGCAGCTTTGGTTTGGTTTGGTTTGTTTTACGGTATATCAAACTCAATGCCAATAAGATTTTTATTGCTGCTATTTTTTTTTTTGCCAAAAATGTATTGTTGCTAATTTTTTTTCCAAAAATATATTGCTGGTAATAATGTTTTTTTTTCCCAAAAAATTTATTGCTGAAAATTTTTTTTTTCCAAAATGTATTGCTGGTAATATTTTTTCCAAAAATGTGTTACTGGTAATATTTTTCTTTTTCAAAAATTACTGCTGGTAATAATTTTTCCAAAACAGCATTGCTGGTAATAATTTTCCAAAAAAGTATTGCTGGTATTAAAACCTGTTTTCATACTTTCATAGTGTTTTAGCCACTTTTGAGAGGTTAACTATCTGCTCATAGATGGGAAACCGGATCAGGGTGGACCTGGGAACATTAGCAGTAAGAGGTGGTTCCATGCTCCTCAAAACCTCCTGATCAAAGTCCTTGCTGTCGGATGTAGTTTATCGTCTTACCCAGGAAGCGGATGTATTTTATCGTCTTACCCAGGACGCGGATGTAGTTTATCATCATGTCCAGAATGGGGTTTAGGCAGGACCAGAAGGGCCAGGTGTCACTGGAGCTAGGGTTAGGGATTCTGTAGGCATGAGAGAGAGCCTGTGTCCCACATTGTTAAGGACTGATGTTGATTATTGGTCACTGATCTAGCATGGTGGGGGTAGAAGAGCTTTACGAATGCATTGCAGAATCGTCTGGGAAGTGAAAACAGTCTGTGGATTAGAAGCAAAATAGCAACGCTATGCAACGTGAGAAATTTGCCTAAAAATCTAATGCTAACTTTGCCAAGAGTTTGTTAAAAAAAAAGAATATGATAGACAAATGTCAAGTTCTTACATGAAATCTTTAACCACTCTTATGCTGTCTTATCAAGAACAAAAGATGTTATTTTCTCTCTTTTTTATCTGCAGGTTTAAATTCCAGGAATCGATGGCTGTCGAAAGTAACCGAGATAATGCCATGAAGAATATTATCTTCACTTCTCATGTCACAGAGACCCTGAATGACGCCCAAACTAATACAATGTCTTTGCAAGAGAAACTTAACGTAGATGTGAATGTCTGGAAAAATTCAACCGATCAAAGCGGTCCCTCCAATCTCCATTCTTCTCTCCCAGGGGATGCACGCGAAAACAAACCACCATCCAAACAGAAATACCCAGGTACGGTTTCCAACGCAGAAATCAATTTGATGCGACTTTCGGCAAAGACGTGCCGAAGTGCCAACGCCCTTTTGCCGAGGGAGCCCTTCGCCTCTTCCACGCCACTCTGGACTTCGCCTCCTTCCAGCCACGGTTGGCAGAAAAAGAAGCTGGTTAACGGTTTTTGTGTGAGGAATTGTGATCGGTTACATTTGATCCCCGAGCTTGGTCTTCCTGATAGACTCTTGCAAAGGCCAGGTCCGTTTTGTACTGACGCTGATTCGCACATGGCTCGTTTGAAAACCTCCCAGTTATCTCAAGCCTGCCCGACTTGCTGGAGCAGCCAAAGGCATCGTTGAAGAACTGGAATATCTGGTTCGTGATTTGTGTTATTCTGCTATCGTAGACCGTGATAATAGCGCTTCCAAATAATAAATCATTTCCGCTTTTAAATTACCGCATATTTGGTATTAATTATCAGTGTGTTTTTATAGAGCCTTTTTGTGTGATAATCCACTATTCACGAGTAAGTTCCATGAACTGTTGCTTTATGGAACAGAATCCAAGAAGGATGCTTTCCCGACCACTATGACCATAACCACTTCACGTTAAAGGTTAATCGTAATCTTTCACGCATATCCTCATAAACAGCACCCCTTATTCTTAACGCTTACATAACAACTACAGTCAATAATCTTCTACTTTCAGTGACCCTTGGATCTTGTGTAGGATGAACATTAGTAAAAAAATGAATTTGCAAAGATTAATCTTAAAAAGCAGGCAATAATAATTTACTGTTGGCATCAGTTTTTCCATTCGTGTCATTTTCTTCTTACAATTATGAGGTCGTCATTGAAGTCCGCATTCGATGCCAAGAGATGACCGTAACTCACTTTGCTCTCATTAAAGACACGTCGCTAAAACTACTTCAATGTTACTGGTTATTAGCTACCGAACCTAATAGTGGCCCAAGTAGTCCTTATCGTCCAACGATTGACCATTGCGATAATATCGGGATTAGTAATGATTTACATTACTACAAATCGTTCCGTGAAGCAAGAACTGCGATGAATGTTTAAAATATGTAAATCAAAACTTTTTTAATGACATAACAACCAAAACAGAATTTATTTTATTATTTGATCCAGCTAGCTCAAACATTGATGCGTCTATTACGCCAACCATCACGGTACTGATCCGAAGTTCATTAGGGTGGCATACTGTGTCATAACGTAGCTGACCAATGTAGTTGCTTTGGTGGTCGACCCATTTTGCTCCATGGCGAGGCGTCCTGAACAGTAGAACACACCCAAGTTTTTTGTTTTGCTCATCTGTTATGTCTGCGATCATGTCTCTGTTCCTATCCTTTCTACCTCGAAGCAAAGTTTGTCTTTTTACTAATCCTAGCTATTGCTTTTCTGTCATCCATTTACACGTACCTGTTAGGTACGATATGATATATTTCTCCCTGCCCTTCTTGACTTCAATATGTCATGTGAGAATTAAATCCTCCAAGGTCTTTTTCTTCATTATGTGTACCAGAAATATGCTCTCTGGACAATTACACCCATAGGACAACTGCGCTCAGATAATAGAAAGGGCATTTTTTAAGTTTAGCTTTAACTTCAATAACAAAGATTAATTTGTAAGAGCCATCTTGAAATTTATGGAATTTTCCTGACCTGGCCTGGCAAATTGGCAGGTTTGGGAAGTAGCAACAAGCCAATGACCACTGTGAATTCGGTGTCTGAATTCCGTGTCTGAACTTATGACAGTGAATCTACAAATTATTTGATATCACCTCGTTAAAGATTTCGTCCAACATGAAAGTGGTATTTATGATGTAATTATTGTATTCGTGTAGAGCGCACAATTAGCAATTTTAGTTGTATAATTCTAGTGATATAAAAATATAAATCTTATTATTGCATAATTCTTCTTATTTGACAACAGATAAAACATGAAAATAAGACCATAATTATTTTTATCAGTTTTTATCTAAACAAAGTTGTGTTTTCCCCTAATTTTCTGTCTGGGGCCAATTGTCCAGGAAGGCAATTGTCAGAGGACTGTTCCCCTGATACCCTAAAAATGGCAGTGTGATTAAGAGGGAAGAGAATTCACGGAGACGAAAATGCAAGGAGAGTCTGCTAATATTGCAGTTCTCAACAGTAAATCTAAAACCAGGTCTATACGTTATATCACCGATCACGCAAAGACAATAATTGCAAAATTTACGAATTAGTGGGGAAATGAACAGGGACCTACATGGAGAAGGCTGATTTAAAAGTCTACAGATCGCAATCGCTCTTATATGGATATATGTGTGTTTTTGTGTATATATATATATATATATATATATATATATATATATATATGTGCGTCTGTGTATATGTATATGTATATGTGTGTGTGTATGCGTGTATGTGGGTGTGTGTGTATATATGTATATGTAAGCCAAAAAAGGCATCCAAAATGCGACCCATAATATCAGGAAAAACACTGCAATCTACACTGCGTGCCAAATTATTATCGGTAACTCGTTTTCTAATATTTCAAAAACCGTCCAATCAATTCACACAAAATTTTCATACATTGTTGGCAACACTGACCTGCGCAATCACTAAAATTTTCGTACTGATCTGCGCAATGTAAACAAACTGGCGCCATATTTGTTATCAGCACGGTGAATTTGTGAATCTGATATTGAGCACTTTATCCCATAAATCTAGCACACCTTAAGACTATATTTCTTCATACATACATATATATATATATATATTTCCAATATGATAAAATCCAGGTATAGGTTAATGTACAGTAAAAAGCAAGAATATAATATAAAAGCTCAAACACTAATATTCCATGGTTACAATTTAGGTTTGGATCGTGATTACGATTCCAATGTAATAAACTATAACCATTATTTATTAATATTAGTGTTTGAGCATTATATATATTTATAATATTAGTGTTTGAGCATTATATATTATATATATATATATATATATATATATATATATATATATATATATATATATATATATATATAACAACTAAACGAATAAAACAATAATTTCGAATCAGTATAAAATGGATCATATTCAACGTCCACATTTTTCATGTTCATTTGGTTTGTACAATCAATATACGAATCCTGTCATGCATCTTGTGCCTATTGGGACAATCCATCTATTTCATGAATTACGAATACATTTCCTTTTGCCAGTCCCCAGGCTATAAAATCCTATTTATCATGACGAAATTGGAAAATAAATAGCTTCCCGAGGAGAAATTCTCGTTTTATCTTCAGCGAATACTGGATTAAGGGTCACTTTTCGGCATTCGTGAGAAATCCCAAACATTGCTCTGTTTTGTGATCCATTCGGTCTCTTTCTCTGTTAATGTAACCGAAAATGATTTGAACATAGCTAAATTGTAGATAACATCTTTTGCTATATATATATATATATATATATATATATATATATATATATATATATATGTGTGTGTGTGTGTGTGTGTGTGTGTGTGTGTGTGTGTGTGTGTGTGTGTGAAAATATATAGAAAATAGGAAAAGAACTGGTTAGGTAAATAATCCAAAGTTCCTTAGTATTTTTGTTATTATTTTTAAAAAATAGTGCTCGATACAAAAGTAGAGCATAAATATAATTATTTATTTAAAAATATGATTCCAACTCGCGACATAAGAGGTCTCATGTTTCAAAACAAGAGCCGAAAACTTCAATATAATTATTTAAATTAAATTGAGTTAAAGTAAGCTCTGTTCCATCTCCAAGCGAATTTTTTTTTTACGTGTTTTAATAATTGAAATCAAAATTTCCATGGTAACAGCTAGGGCGAATTGTTTAAATTGGCTAGGCGTGTGTTGGGTGTTAATAATAAGTATCAGTATAGAGTTACTTTCATAGATGTCAAGTCAGGGTAAGGTGGGGGGGGTGTCTAAATTTGAAACGGAAGATGTTTTAGCCTAGTCTGGTTTACGTGTCTATGGAGATTTATTTTTTTTTATTTTATTTCTTTATGAAAGGGATTTGTGAATATAAAATAAAATAAAATAAAATAAAAATAAAAACTGCCGTAACATTTGTTTTTTGACAACTTAATAAAGGGTTATCTTTTTTGTAGGGTATTTAAACTATTTATTTGGGCTATGGATTATAGAAGTTATTATATTGTATGCTTGTTTTTAGCTAATTATTCAAACCATGAATTTGATGATGTCGACAAAAAACCGTTAACTCATGTTTAATAGATTATTACTATTTAGAAACTTAATAATATGCAGTTTCTCATGGAGGCACAAAGGGCATGGGTCATCCCAAGTTTTACATGTTCTAGCCAAATGGAAAATTATAAACAAGATAAGAGAAAGAAGTTGAATTTATGTCTATCCCAAGGCATACAGCTGACACTTGAAATGTTGGTTAATTGAATGACAACATAGAAAAATATAATTCGTTTCGTCATTCAAAATGAAATTTTCAGGCGAAATAACGTTTTTTTATAGTTTCATACATACGACTCCTTTTTGAAAAGTAACGAGACTAGTGTCACAAACAATTTATTTCAATTCCAAGAAGCAAACTACATGGTTTTCCCTTCGGAGTTATCACCCCTGAGTCGAATGCACTTTTCCATCTCTGCCACGCTTTTATGCACTGCTGGGAGAACTCTTCTTGGAAACTCCTCAGTTCCGTCGTTACGGCCCACTTGATAGTCTCGACCCCTTCAAAATATGTCCCCTTTATGATCCCCTTCATCTTGGGGAAAAAAAAAAAAGTCACACGGAGAAAGATCAGGTGAATAGGGTGGTTGTTCCAGTACGGCGATGTTCTTCTCATCCATGAAAAGCCGGATGCTCAGGACGTTGTTAGCATTGTCGGTGAAGCAGCTACAATTTGTCCTGCCGCAACACTTGCATGTATGTAAAAAAAAAAAAATGCAATGACTGCAGAAAGCTAAGATTACAGTTATATACTCCCAAGATATCATGTTAGATGATAACACAATCCGCTTATAACTCTTTCGCCCGTAGTTTGCACAGCACACCCAGTCCCTTTCAGAAAGACCGCGTATGTAAGGGAAGGGAAGGAAAATATAAACAAACGTCGGTTATAATTAAACATCAAGAGAAGCGCTGGAGATGCAGGGACGCTTAACTTTAAATTTTACTTTTCTTGCGCCTAACGTGTCTAAATATACCACCAAGTCTACTTCATTTATCTTCTTATCATTTTAGCTTCTATTTCTGTTGTTTTTAAATATACCACACATTATAACAGAACCAATTTTGTAAAGAAAGGCGAAATGCTGTATGAACTTGGACGTAAACTGACTGAGAAATCCTAAAAATAAATCAGTTGGGACCAATATACATAAGTTGATTTATGTCTATATCTTACGAAAAATCAAATTACATTTTTTTTCATTAGGAAAAAGGTGTCTTCTTGCTGTTTTAAACAGCACAACGCATATAGTCTGAACTGACTGCTTTTATTGCCCTTCGTAAAAACGCAATAAGAGAACTACTTGTCAGCGAAGAGTGAGAAAGAGAGCGTGAGTGTTGCTGCCAAAATTTGGATCGCTTCTTTCTACCAGTTTTAGACTTCGTGTTTTTGTTAAAAGGTAAATGATGAATTTTTAAAGAAACAATATCTCGGCCTCCCTTTAATTGATAATATCGAGTGAAACGTAACTTAATCAGTACGTTAATTTCCAAAATAGTTGTCCTACTTCAAGTTCTTGCTGAAAATCAAATTAGATGTTTTTTCACCAGGGGAAAGGTTTTCTTCTTGTAGTGTGAAACATCACAAAGCATATAGTCTGAACTGACTACTTTTATTGCTCTTAGGATTGACATTCTACTAATTACATCAGTGAAGGAGAAAGCGGAATTGAGTGAAAAAGAGAATTCTAATTTTTTTTGCTCGCAGTTTCAGTCTGAGTCTTCCAAATTCTCACTGGAAAATTTGGAGGCAAAAGTACGTTTATAAGGAAAGCTCTCGTTAACTAATAATTCGTTAATTCATGGTTAAGTGAAAATTCACTCATCCCGCCACACTTTCGTCTTCGTTTTTGCAATGATAAAAAATAATTCCGGAATCGTCAGTTAGCCTTATATCATTTATTTGTTTATTTTTCCTCCGTTGAGGATTTTCAAACGTTGGCGATTCTTCTGAATTCCAGGGCATCAGATATTTATAGATTGTATTTCAGAAATATGACACATCTACATCATGCAGAGCTCTATTAGATTTTTTTTATTTCCTTAATCCTTTAAAACGAACTTATTGTCCTTTTATACACATTATAATTTTGCATATGTCCGGATAATATTAATGTCTCTCATTCCAACTAGCTAGGGGCTAAAATAGAAGACGAAGAAGAGAGCAAAAGGTTACGAGTTGTAGAAATAATCACAGAAATTTAAAACTTACAATAAATATAGAAAAATATATAAAAGCTAATCCCCATTACTTTGTAATGTCCATAAAATAACACGCTGTTTTTTTTGCTTTTTTTTTTTTTTTGCTCCTATGCAAGATGTTGTTTTAATATTTTGGATAAACGAGATCCCGAACTCCTTCCGCATAAAATTTTATTATTCATATGCTGCACATCTCGGTAGAGCATTACAAATTGCAACAATGATCGCGAACGTTTTTATTAGCAATTTCAAAACTTATGGCAATAATTTAAATATCTTCTTTGAAATCATCGTTTCAGTTTTAAATGCAAAAAAAGTTCATTTGTAAATTACTTTTGTATACTTAGATAAAACTTTTGATTATTTTGATTGTCAATTAATATTAGTCAAATCAATTCCTATTAGGAAATGTGCCATACTTGTGACATTAAATCGGAAAATATAATATTATGTTGAAGTCACTCACTCCAAATTTGACAAGTATTGAACGTCTATTAGTATTAATGGCGGAGTAGATAATGGCTGATCCAGTTACTGCTATGCCGTAATTACTTATTTAAGACGTTATGAGAAAGACAATATTCGGAAAATGCTATTAAACTTCTAACGTTCATGATCAAGCCATGGATTTTTACTTTGAAAAGACAAAAAATTCAGAGGTCATCCAAGAACCACCATAGTCACAACGTTGAACTGAGACATTGAACGGGCAGAAAAATCCCATTTTTCATTTGGGGAAGTTTACAATCAAGGAAGATCTGCAACGAATCCGCAGAGGACAGAGAAGGCTGGCAAAATATTGTCCAATCATTATACAATATCACTGAAGATGAGAGAGCATGTTAATTCATGACCTCAAATCGACATTTTTGATGATGACAATGATTTATAAACAGAAGTAAAAATGACGCTAGTTATTCAGAAAAATATTTTTAAAAATTGAACGCTCATAAATATGCATCCCACTAAATTAAAATCAAGGTTAATTATGAACGATTCTAAATGATGTAATTTGGTTTCTAATAAACAAAAGTTACTAAATATTGTTGTGTTTGTTTTTTATAATGTAATTAATATTTTAGTTTATGTATTTAATATTTTAAATAACAGTAGTTTCTGAGGAAAACTTACCGGGGAAAACTTATTGTTCTTGTCAATAAGCTTGCTATTTTATTACTCAGTGGCTATTTCATAAATGCAGACCCCAAACCTGACTAGGTTAAGTATCAGATAGTTTAAAGAAAGACATCTATAAAAAGTCTTATAGATAGATAGATAGATATGTATTAAATAGTTTAAATAACAGTGGAGTTATGAATTTAGCGGTTTTCTTTTATTTTTAAAATAAAATGCTATAGCCATATATCTTGGCTTGTGAAAAGAGTGTTTCTTTCGGGAAAGGAGAGATTTGAAAAAATCCAGGGCGCAGATTTATAATTTATGCCCAGCTAAGAAAGCCACGGAGTTTTACTTTGAAAAGACTGACTTGAAGAAGTTCAGAGGTCATCCAAGAACTACCATAGACACTACGTTGAACTTCAACATGAATATTCAAAGAACAGAGCAGAAAGATCCCATTTTTCCTTTGGGGAAGTTTACAATCAAGAAGATCTGCAACGAATCCGCAAACTCGCAGAGCACAGAGAAAGCTGGCAAAATATTGTCGAATCAGTAGACAATGTCACAGAAGATGAGAGAACATGTTAATTCATGACTTCAAATCGAAACAGTTTTGATGACGATGATCATGATGATTGAACGTCTATAGAAATCAAAACAGTTTTGATGATGATGATGATGATGATGATTGAACGTCTATTGAAATCATTAAATACAGATGCTTGTATGAAAATGGCGATGTCTATTTACTTTTGTCATGTCATTGTGCGTACAAGCACAGAAACTGAAAGCATTGTTTGCATACACACAAGCATACGTACACAGACACACGCGCACTCGGATCCACGCGCTTGCTCGGACACACGCGCACATCGACTCTTGTGCACAATGTTAACGTATCAATATCGGCTGATTGCATTGAATACGATCTTTTAAGTAATTCCGTTTCTCCCTTCCGGAAGTTTTCTTTCGACTAGCGGAAATGAAACTTCACCCATTTGACGTTAATTAGGTCGCTTCTCAAAGAGAGGCTCAATTAAAGCGATCTACTTTCCGTGTTCCGGGCGTGGGCAAATTCCCTTAAGATTAGAAAGAAATGCTCACGGCCTATGTCCGAAGAATCAAAGGGGAAGCGAGAACACCGTTAAATAAATCGTGAGCTGTAAATCCATTTGCCACTGAGAAGAAAATTTATTACCGTTTATCGTTGTCAGTGGCGGTGTGGATAGGCTGAGTTTACTTCGGTGTGTCTAAAGCTGTTGGAGGCTCATTGTCGTCTGATCTCCAAAAGACGCCAGCATCAGTCAGTGAAATAAGCTCTATGAAACTTTATCTGGACACATACAATGTGTGTGTGAATCAGAAAAGAAGAATTTAATAATAAAAAGGCATTTATCAACAATTAAACCAGCTAGAATTTCGATAACCTGAATCTACTGGATTCGTCTACCTATGCTGTGTCCTTTATGACATGGGTGATCTTAGCTCTCCACAATTTCCTGTCCTTTGTAGCTCTTAGTAAATTTTGTGTTCTCTCTTTTATCTATTAATCCCTGTTCTGTCAACCATTTACCATTATGTATGTTAAGGGCTGCTTTCATCTGTCACTTTTGCCTTCATTATGAGTGTCAAATCCTCTAAACACTCTTTTCTTTCTTATGATTCAAGATATATCAACTGTCTTTTGGTTCCCATTTTCTCTAAAACCGTCATTGCTCACATGTTCAAGCCATGGTAGTCTCAGCATCCTTCTGTAGGACCTCATTTCTATTTCATTACTTTCTTCTTCATCTACAAAAGAAGAGTCCAGCATACGAATTACAACTCGGAGGCACCAAAATCAAACAAATACAAAAATATCAAATATATAGAAAGTGTTTTAAGAGAGGACAGAAAATGCTGTAACGAAATCTGAAGGTGCATTCCAAATAGGGGAAAATGCTTTCCAAAAACTGTTCAAAAAAAAAAAAAAAAAAAAGAAAAAAAAGCATACTTAACTTTCAGGTAATGCCAGTCAATAGATGAGGACTGGCATTACATAAAAGTTAAGTACGCTTTTCTTTTTCTTTTTTTCTAACAAGATTTTCCTATTTCGTAATACTTTGCTCAGCTTTTAGAAAGCATTTTCCCTATTCTAATGCACCTTCTGATTTTGTTGTAAAATGTTCTGCCTTCTCTTAAAATACTTCCTATATATTGAAATTTTTGTACTTGTGTGATTTTGGTGTCTCTAATCTGTAAATCGCATGCTGGACTCTTCTTTTGTTTAACAACAATACATTCTGTCTTATTACAATGGATGTCATTTCTTCTCGCTTTCTTTCACTACCCTCTGTAGGAATTCCTTTAGTTACCTTTCTGCATCTGCTATCAATACTGTCATCTACATATTTAATGCTGTTAAGATTGTGGTCACCAACAGTCAATCTTGATATGACTTCTAATTCTCTCCGAATCATCTCACTGGAAAAGTTGAATAAATCTGAAGAGAAGACACATCTTTGTCTCACGCATTCTTCTATTTTTGTATATTTACTGAATTCATTTTCTATCCGCCCACATTAAATAAAATATTCACCAGACGATATTTTGAAGTGTATATGATATATTTAATGTGCGCATATATATATATGTGTATATATATATATATAAGTGCGCAGGTATGCAGAAAATAGAAAAGAACACGTCGGGTGCATAATCCGGAGTTTCTTAGTATTTTTGTTTTTATTTTTAAGAAGACAGTGCTCCATACAGAAGTAGAGCTTTATTATAATATTTTTTGTTTAAAAATATGATTCCTTCGCTACATACGATTACATTAGGTTAATGGTCATTTTCACCTTGTAAATTGAAATAAAATTTACAAGGATTTTTCAAACCAGTCAATGGTTGATAAATTATTGAAATAAAAATGTCCAGACAATGGAAAGAGAGAAAGAATGGAAGAAAAATGAAAAAATGAAAAGAGAAAAAGGGAGCAAATAAAAACAAGGACGTAGTGAGAGTCTGAATATGGGGGTGCGGTCATTTTCTCACATTTGTTTCTCTTCCTTTCTCCTCTGACCACTCCTCTATCCATCTGTAATGCAAAAAAAAAAAAAAACAATGAACAGAAACAAACGGATACAAGGTGTGTAAACGCGTCTGCATACATATAGGTGTGTGTGAGAGAGAAAATATTCTGTGAACAAAACAGACGAACGATTTATAAGTTGACACCGCCACTTGTGAAGAAAATTCACGACACAATTCCGACATTGAATGCAGCGGTCAATTGCGTACGTATGCACGCAACAGCGCATGGATGCGCATATACGCCCAGCCCCACACTGTTCATATATGTTTATGTGTGTGTGAGCAGAAATGCATAAGTGTGCGTGTATGTGTGTCTGCGTACGCATGACTGACGTTCCGACGACAATTCCGCCCCCTACTATAAAACACCAATATACGCAACCATAAATAAATCCAAAATTTCAAAATTAATCAGTCTTCAGACGATCGCAAAGGCGTGAAACCCAGGGTCACAAACTCACATCAACGCAACTATATATATATATATATATATATATATATATATATATATTATATTAGGCATATTTTTCATTAATACATGTTTCATTAAATAATATGGACAAGTTTTGTCTATTTATTTTTAAGTTCCTTTCATTTTTGTCTGATAAGCTTAATCACATTATCGTTGAAAGACGAAAGGAAATCACCATATTGATACATGTTTAAATCCAAGCTGCTTTTCGGCTTTATTGAAATTGTCATCTTTGATAATGGCTTGTGTAAAAAGCTTAGATACGATTTAAACATGTATCAATATGGTGATTTCTTTCGTCTTTCAACGATAATGTGATTAAGCTTTATTAGACAACATGAAAGGAACTTACTTTTAAAATAAATAGACAAAACTTATCTATTTAATTTAATGAAATATATATATATATATATATATATATACATACATACATACATATATATATATATATATATATATATATATATATATATATATATATATATATGTAATCATTTCATCTCAATCAAGGCGATGAATCCACTAAGATGTAAGGGCTTACTGAGAGTGAAATAAATAAATGAGAGAACAATTGAGGAGAGTTGATACCGAAGTTAAAGACGGGACATTTGAGGCTTTATTTTAAACTAACCTTGATAAGCGCTGAACTGCCTTGAAACATTTGAATACGGCAAGAAAATCAAGCATTATCTGATTGTACTGCGCCCAACTGGTTTAACGTTTGTAAATGTATTGGCTTATCAGTTGAAACATGCTTCAGATGTGGTAGACTATTAATTACTGATTATAACGATTTAAACTTAGAAGAGAACCCAGATTTATTATAATTTTGTCATATAGACAAAAACAGTTTACTCACTACAAAGATGCAACTTCGTTTCGGTGCATTTCAACTGCACCTCTACGGGTGAGAACCGAAAATTCCCATCCCAAGCAAACGGGAGTACCTTAAAAATCTAGTCGCAAAAACTGAAGATTTAATCAGGAGAATGAGATGGAGAGCTTACTTTTTCCTTAACGACCGGAAAGTACATGAAATCTCCAAAAAGATGGATACATATGGATTTAAGAATTTAAAAACTGCACCTTTCATCGACCACTTACAAAAATTCGAAATGAACCTTTTTTATATCATAAACAATATTAGCTTCCACAATCACAAGAATAGCTTTCAAAAACGCTTGATTACAGTCCTTACACGAATCATCAAGTCAAAACAAATATTTGTAAAGTCGGATAAGACTACAAACTTTTATAAACTCGATCCAAAGGATTACAATACTTTGATTAAAAAGGAGTTAACGAAAAATTATAAGAAGTTTGATACAGATAATTACAACTATATAGACATAATTAACTCATCGGACAAGAAGATTACCGATAAGCTGAAAATCAGTGATAGGCTCCACAAACATTCGACTAGGGAAGCCTAAATTCTACTCAAAGACCATAAACCTGATTTCAAAAAAAAAACTACCTACAAGGATTATCAACCCGACCAAATCTGAAATCGGGAGAATTAGCAAAACGATCCTGGAACGTTTAAACAAATAGGTAAATAGCCAGCTCGGCCTCATCCAATGGGTCGGCACGACAGAAGTGATTAATTGGTTTAAAAGCCTCAATAACAAAAACAACAGTACCTTCATCCAATTTGACATCGTGGACTTCTATACATCGATGTCTAAAAATCTTTTCGAAACGCCTTTGGAGTTTGCCGAGTTTTACTCAGATATTTCTAAGGATGAAATCGACATCATCCTAAATGGCAGAAAATCAATTATAATCCACAACAACGAACAATGGACAAAAATATCAGGTGAAAACTTTGATGTATCGAAGGGATCGCTGGATTCTGCTGAATCGTCGGATTTGGTCGGACTATTTATTTTATAAAATCTCACAGCTCACAATGAAATTAGTTTAAATAATATAGGGATGTCTAGGGACGATGGCTCGAGGGTAGTAAATAATTCTACCGGAAGCAAGGTTGACAAGTTGAGGAAATTGATTCATAGAGTGTTTAAATCTTTACACCTCAAGGCTAAAATTAATTCTAACATAAAACAAGTAGACTTCTTAGATGCAGCCTTAAACTTAACCCTAAATAATTTCCAACCCTTCTTGAAAAATAATGCTAACCTCATTTATATAAATCATAATTTCAATCGCCCAACGCCAGTTATTAATCATATCCCATCATCCATTGAACGCCGTATCAACAAGCACTCTTCTAACAAGGAAATATTCGATGAGCACAAAATTATCTATAACAAAATCTTTACCGATAGTGGTTACAGATCTTCCGAAATTAAATATAGAGAAAATTGTTGTTACTCTAAAAAAAAAAAAAAAAAAAAAACAATAAATGAAGGAGAATAATTTGGCATACACCTCTCTCCAACAAATTAGTCCGTACCAAATTAGGACACAAATTCTTAAATCTAATTAACAAGTACTTTCCTACGAAAAGTAAATTAAGTCAAATCGTCAACCGCAATACCTTAAAAATTTAGTTATAGCTGTTCTAGAAATCTAAATAAAAATATAAAATTACACAACAATAGAACACTGAAACTTCATAACGATAATAAACATAACCCAAACACAGATTCTAATATACCTCAAGTAACAGAGCTATGTAATTGCAGAACCCCCAATCAATGTCCATTATAAAGCAGGCGCTTAACGAAATCCATAGTGTATATGTGCTATATCTCATCAAATGAGAACCCCAGAGATATTGAGCTGTATGTCAGATCAACTAGCAGACCTTTTATGGATAGATATTACAATCACATAAACTGCTTTACAAATGCGGGCAAACGCAATATGATATCACTTTTTAAATATTTTTGGAAACTGAAGGAGGAAGGAGAAACACCTAAGGTTAAATGAAAAATCCTAAGACAATCCAGAACTTGCAATTCTCTGAACGAACCTTGCATTTTATGTTTACAGGAGAAAATATGTATCACTGAACTTTTGAACAACACCCAATTATTAAATCAAAGATATGAAACCACCGTTTTTGTAGACATGTTAAGGAATCTAACATTACAATCTTGCTAAATTCTTAATTCTATAACTCTAAACATTTAAAATTATAACTCACCCCCTTTGATATATTCTCTACCCTCTTATTTACCTCTCCACTAATATAACTTAGATCATGATTCTTAAAATACTTTTTGCGTATACATTGCTGGTAATACTTTCAGATGAATTGTTTTACACCCATACTTATTCTACAAGCTATACTGTCCGAGAATAGGTCAAAATTAGATTATAAAAGTTATATTAATATCCCATAATTTTTTCTTCTACTTATATTTAATTTCTAAATTACTTATATATCCCTAAACTTATATATCCAACATAACAAGAAGAAATCACTACTTCTAAATTTATTAATTCACAAAACATTATCCTTGATTAAAGAATTAGTAGTGATTCCGTCACCTTCTTGCTTTATGTATATTTTTTTTATCAAGCAAATGGAAAAAAGGAAGCGACGTTTCACATACAGCTTAAGCAGTATTGTTCATAACCGTTTTTGGTTCTCACCAGTCGAGGTGCAGTTGAAATGCACCGAAACGAAGTTGCATCTTTGTAGTGAGTAAACTGTTTTTGTTTATGATAAAATTATAATACATATATATATATATATATATATATATATATATATATATATATATATATATATATATTATGCATTTGGGAACCAACCGCTCTCCAATACAAATTTGTTCAAAATGACTTACAAGGTATTTCTATTTCACAGTAATTTTCCTTCTATTAAGATTTTTATTGTATGTTTCTTGAATATGCAGAAGAGATGTTTTTTTTATTGAGTAACTTTCGAAATTGTCCAATGACTCTTCGTTCTATGTCGTTTCAGCTAATCTATTAGTCATTTTCAATGACTTTGATGGTACTATCTTAAATGTTACGTAATTATAATTATAAAGGTCGTATAAGTTGCTGAAAAGTAAACATATTCTTAATTCCCGAATAAACCTAGTACATTGTGGTCGTGTTCATAGTTGATGCTGTTCAGGCTCGTTTTTTATGATAACATCTTAAATGATTTAAGATTTAAATATGCCCAGATAGAGTTTTTTTTTTTCTGAAAATTGTACGGTTAGTCGTCTTAATAAGCAATTTGTGATAAATCCGACATAATTATTTATTAATTTATCTTTGTCTGAAATGCAATTTACTGTGATACATATGAATTCATAAATAGTGTTCGTTTTGTATAGTTTTGATTTCGCCGGGGAGTTGTTGCTTCAGTTTTTAATTTTTTATAATTTCCACGACCGCCCAGCTGACCCAGAAGTTTCACCCATCATAATAAATGATTGCTCTCTCAAGAAGGCTTGAATGTCTAAGTGAAACTTGTACATAAGATCTACTGCTAAAGACGCTGGGAAAATGGTCGGTTCGTTCTGCTACTTCAGCAAGTATCTAAAGCTCCCTGCTATATTCTAGCTTTACAAGAGCCAGATCAGACCAAAAATGCAGTATTTGCTGCCATATTGGCAGGAATGTTGGCGCTGTCCAGTCCTCACTTGTCTGTGTTGCGAGAGTTCAAAAGCGTCTTTGCGGTCATGTGGGTGAAGAATTATTTTCCATCCTATAACCTCTTTCTCACAGACGGGAAATCGCGAGCCTCTCACGACTCTATCGCTATTTAGATGCCATGTCTTCTGAGAAGATACATTCTTGATCCTCAAAACCCTGACCTTTTCAGCTGGGAACAGCAGAAGGTTTTACCAATCGCTATAATCTTGACCTTTTCAAGTCTAGGATTAATTGTTATGTTTCCTACTCATGAACTTCATTTCATACTTTTTCTTACGCTCATACAGCACTACACAGTAACGATCTACATTGAATGGCTCTTGAGCCTTGTCTTCGGTGGAAATTAGTATAGAAAATAATTAACTTAATATTTTTAGATTTTTTAACTGGAGTAATGCATTCGGTAGCAATTCCTTGGTTCAAAAATGTCTTTTTTTTCCGAATAGCTGAGTTTATTCTAGTGTGAAATAAGCTGTCTTGTGCTAGATGGAAACTTGTAAAGGAACTTGCCAAAAATTGTGTGTAATGTTCCAAATACTTTCGACCATTGAAACTAGGAAATCAAAAAATAGCTTACATAGCGTTTATGTTGTTAAGTTTCACACGCACGTGGTTTCGTATGATCTCACATTGAAATAGATTTTACTGTCACGTGGGAAAAAAAAAGCAACCGTTTACAGTTCAAAGGCATTTACACGATCGCGCTTAGATTGAAACAAATATATGTATGCGTGTAGAGGTGTAGGGAGTTCAATGTTTAAAAGTTAACATGATCACGAAAATGTTGGGAAAAAAAATCCTTCCGCTATCACTAAGATACTACCGGAAAAACTTCATCTTAATTTTTCCAGAGGAAAATGAATCATAAAATTCTTTTCCTTCCTCGGAATTTTATAGACGAAAGTCTAATTTCGATTCCCTATTGAACTTTCCTCTTTTGCGTCCAATTTTCCTCACGTCTTTGCCGGGTGACTTAAAGATGATTTTTTTCACTAACAATTTACCATTCCGTGCGTCTTAGACTTCTTAAACTTCCGAAAACCTGATAGAATATCTTTTGCCCGCGGTTGATTGGAGAGATTATGATTAACTTTCACACACACACACACACGAGGAACAAACACAGTAAACAAAATGTGATTCTCACACACAAAAGGTGATTAAAAAGAATTCACTGATATTTTAAGGGACTCTTTAAGATTATGTAACAGCCCGTTGGTGAGAATAAGTTTAGCGCACCACGGAAGCAGACCAGAGAGAAAGGCGCAGTTCCCATACAGCCTAAATAGGAATACAAGACATATATATATAAAATATTCTTTTATATACTGCCTTTTTTATACTTAATACACACACACACACACACACACATACACACACACACACGTGCGCGCATATATATATATATATAATATATATAATATAATATATATTATAAAATGTATTCGAAAATTATAACATAAAAAATAAAAGCCAAAAATTTTGTTTCAACACTTCTGGTGTCTTATCAATCATGATGGCGTTGAATGTAGAACATTCTACATTCTATATTCTACACCATCACTTGATAAGACACCAGAAGAGCGTTTCTGTTAGCAAGGTCGATTTTACTCTTTTTAAACTACAATTTTCCATGTAAACAGTAAAATCGACACCATGACCATCATCATCACCACCATCATCATCACCACCATCATCATCATCATAGCCATCATCATCACCACCATCATCATCATAGCCATCATCATCATGACTATCATCATCACCATCATCATCATCATCACCATCATCATCATCACCATCATCATAACTACCATCATCATCATCCTAATCACCACCACCATCATCACAGTCGTTAACACCATTATTATCATAATTTTTATCTTAAGCATCATCATCAGCACCACCATCATCATCATCATCATCATCATCATCATCAGGACTATCATCATCATCACCATCATCATCAAGAGACAAACTGCTTCGACTTAACGATACACGTTAACGTCTTCGGCAAATTTATAAATAACACTAATTAGTCCTCTGCAAACTTGTCCTTGTGCTAACTTACGAAAGTGCTACAGATCTTGCAAGCTCTTCAAAGATTTTACGGTTAATGATGGAATTTTACTGACAGTTCTTTTAATGTCGTTGTTCCGTGTGTATACTATGGTTGTTCGCGATCTTTATCGAAAGTCTGCTGCATTATGAATAAGAGTTTGCACATCAAATCGCAGCAGATGTCCAAACAGTTCTCATCGTAATCGGAGGATGGAACGTAATATCGGATATGTTTTGCATCTTTTTTATAAGTTGGAATTGGTGATGATGTCGGGGAATCTTTTGCCAACTCATGATTTTAACTGTTTTCGATGGAATTAATCAAGTGTTACTTCATTCTTTTTGCCAGTCCCCACAAAGATAAATTGTATGTCAATAAAATTTTTTTGTAAAATTTCAGTCAACGCTTATCACTAATCCTATTTCGCCTAATCCAAACCCTCTTCACCTTATTCATACTAGCAATTGCCAACTGTTTCCAGTTTCTCCTAATAAAGTTTCTACTTTCTTAATATTTCTCCTCCATTCTGTGCTTCTCTTTCCTCTCTCCAATATTGTATGCTCGGTTTTATTTTGGTTCACTTTCAGGTATCTAGTCAGAAATACGACCTCAGCTGCATTCAAGACAATCTGATCCCTTCCTTCATAGTCTAACAGAATGTCTATATCATCTGCGTAGATCAGGGGCTCGGCAACCTACGGCACGCGTACCGCATGTGGCACACGAAGCACTTTCCTATGGCACGCAACCTCAAATGACATCACGAATGTCGAACCAATAGCTACTACAAAGCAAACAAGATATTAACCGTTTCAATTTTATTATATACTAAAGTATATATACTATATATTATTATATAAAACATATTGTAGATCAGGTATTTTGACCTTGACTTGTATAAAAATACGTATGATGTTAGCACAGTCAATGATTTTAAAACCCTAAGTCGGTACATAGCAAAAGATTGCCGACCTCTGATATAGATCATTTCTTCAGGTAGATTTGTTTTCGCAATTTGGCAGTATGAATGTTCTATATGCGGGATGATTGATTTCATTTCTCATTCTTCAGAGACAGTCCTCAAGCTAAATATTAAAAAGAACGCCACTTATATCATCATTTTGTGGTGACCCTATGTTGCTCTTAAAATTTGTTCTTATTTTCAACACCTCTAATTTTGATATCCAGACTTAGTAAGTAGTAAACGTATCACTCTAACTTCATCTTCAAATAGAAAACTTCCGAGGAATTTTCACAAATTATAGTGTCAAAAGCTGATGACATTGAAATACCTGGATATTTTCATTCTGTACTCACGCTGAGTTCCATTCTGTGCCCAGACAATATTGCTTGTGCTTCGATTTCTACGGTATGTATTCTGTGATGGTGCTAGCTGGCCCACCTGATCTCCATCTATCGAAGGAGATTATGAGAATATTTTTCAAATGATTAACAACAGGTTAACAATTTTTTTCTTGCGGCCTTTTGATTTTTCTGGTTTCTATAATGTGATAAGTGTTCCAAGCTTAGATGTTGATTATTTTTAGATACACCATCTAGTATTTCTTGTATGAATTCATGTACTTCTTGTGGGGCATATTTCAGTAAATTTGCTAGTAATTTATCAGAGTTTACTGCTCTGTTGTTTTGTTCCTCAACAGCTTTCGTTACTTCTTCATCTGTAATAGGTTTTGCAAGTCTCTTTGGTTTACCAATGAAACTAGATTCTGCTTGGACATTCCAATAATGCTTTTTGAAATGACTTCTCGCTGTCTCATGTATTTCTCTAATATTCATGATATGTTTCTAATCTTTGTCTTGAACAAATCGATTCTCGGATTAACATTTTCACTGCTTCGAAATTTTTTTTATTCGGGATGAAGATTATCAATATTTTCTGATTTTGTCATCAATTTCTTTTTACATGTTACCGTTTGTCTTCTTAACTCTTATCTACAAGAATCGATTCCGTTGATTTGCTGTTGTAGTAACCCACCTAGAGTAGAATGAACTCTTCCTCCTTTCATAAATACTAACTGCGTGTGAGAAGTCGACCCACAGTCTCTGACTGTGTGCGACTTCTGTCGAACTCTGCTTTGCAGAGGAACCCGGACAAAGCTTTGCCGAAGGGTGATTCGTCCGTTTGAACAGATCCCGAACCGCTTATGTGGGTTCTAAGAAACACGGAGAGACCCACGTTAAACTCGGCCTTGTTCCCGAATTTCTCGTGGGGGACTGTTAAATATCTGCAGTCTCTGACGGGCGGTAGAACTCTCTGCTTTTGCAGACAAGAACACGGACAAAGCTTTGCCGAAGGGGTTTCATCCGGGAGGTAGAAGGAATGCGGGGTTCTAAAGGAATATTTTGGCCGAGCCTACTGGCTCGGAGAAACCCACGTTAAACTCGGCTTTGTGTCACATACATTCTTCGTGGGTGGGGGGACTGTTAAATATAGCAGTGTTAACCTACCGTTCGGACATACACCTCTATCTGCTTATCACTAACACTCTTGCTTTGTATATATATATATATATATATATATATATATATATATATATATATATATGTGTGTGTGTGTGTGTGTGTGTGTGTGTGTGTGTGTGTGTGTGATTTCAATACACTTGTTCAACCTATCTTCGTCTTCCGTGTCTTTCTTTTTGGCCCTTAAACAGGCCACAATATTTTCGAAACATAACGTTTTCTATATCAATCCATAATGATATTAACATTCTTGATTTCCATTTGCTTCTATGCCATATTTTCTTTTTCATATATTCTATTGTTGTTGGTGATTTAAAACCAATATTGTACTTTCGGATATTATCAAATTTTTCCTTCACTTTTTCTCATATTGTTTTCTCATCACTTGTTCCTGAAAGTGAGCAGTATTGATAGGCTGCAACGCTTCTACCTTTCTTTTTTCTGTAAGGGAAGTATGAAGTTATCTTCATTCTGGTCAAAAGTAATCTATTGACTACTTGCAGACTACCGAGCATTTTTCAAGACGTTTTTCTGAGATGTTTGGTATAAGATGTAATTTTTGGTGCTATGTCGTTATCCTTGGCTATCCTTCCTAATGTTCTTAAATATTCGCAAGTTTCACGGCGTTAAGGAAAGTAATGGAAAATATGCGGGTCGTTATGAGACGTAAATTTTTGACAAGCTCTTAAGTTGTGAGTTAATCATTTTCCTTTATTTTTATTAATTGTTATAGTCGAACATAAATATTTGGTTTGAGATTGGAGAATTTATTTTAAGAAAGGAAATGTTTGATAAAAATCCAGGTTGTATATTTATACTTGAGCTAATATCTATTAATACACTTTCAATAACTTTTCGTCTTAGTTTTTACTTTACTAAAAACAGCATCATTTAGATACAAATTGAGGTTGAAATTATTTCTGTGTACAACCAATGGATTAGATAAATTATTATGTAGGAGAGCTTTCTTATGTTCAAAAATATGTGTTTTTAAATTTCTGGACGTTTCACCAATGTATCGTAATGAACAGCTGTTACAGGTTCTCATGTATATCCCCCTTCTGAATTATTTTAGTCCTGATTACACCCATAATAGTTTTAGATATAGTTTTAATTAACTTTATATTTAGATTGGATATATTATTTTGAATATTAGATATTACGAAGTTGTGAGGTAATATTATATGTCTATTTTATCGAATATATTGTTATTATTATTATTGTTATTATTAAAGGGTGTTCTAATAACTTGTACCGATTTTAAAGATGAATTAAGTTTAAGCGTCTAATGATTTTTTAAAATTTTTTTCAGATTTAACAATTTAAGTCTTTTGGTAATGTCAACTATGGAAAGATTAACAATCAAACAACGTTTTAAAGTTATTGAAGCATATTACGAAAATGGACGTTCAAACAGAAATTCATTTCGCGCACTTTGCGATTTTTTGGTCAACATAATCGACCAACCGAGACTGCAATTGGAAACGATGTAACGTTTTTGTGGAGAGGTTCAATTTCTGTGCGTCCGATGACGAATAGAGGGGGGTCTGGATTTTCGGCCACATTCTCGTGCAATGCAGCAATGTTTTCAGCTGAACGGCGTAAACGAGCCCGCAGTTGTATTTTCACATCTGCCATCGACCCAGTTTGTTTGAATTTACGAACAATTTTTCCAATTGCACTCTTGAAACTTTAACACGTTTTTTGATTGTTAATCTTTCCGTGATTGAAATTGCCAAAGACTTAAGTTGTTAAATCTGAAAGAAAAAGAAAAAATCATTAGACGCTTAAACTTAATTCACATTTAAAATCGGTCCAAGTTATTGGAACACCTTTTTATTACCACATTATTATTAACACATATTATTCTACATTTTTATATATATTCTTAACATTGTGGGGGAAATAATAACAATATTGAACATTTTTAAATGTATTTTCAGTCTATATTTCTTCTTCAAATAACATTGGGCACTGCATATTTTTAGTGCGCTTAAATAAAATCTTATAATTCCTCCAGATTCTATTACGCTGCTGAGAAACATAGTTTATGTGTTTATTCTTGTTTGTAAATGTTATGTAAACTTTTAGTTTGAATTTCTATTTTATTTCTATTTAGCATAATATCTGAGAAATATATTGAGTTTTAGTTTCAAACGTAAAATCTGTCGTAGGATCAATGCTATTAAATCTGTTTGCAATGTCTGGTATGTTATTTCATGAGGATGCATTATTAATGTATTATCTATATGCCTAAAACAAGAAGAATTTGAGGCTAAAATATTTTGGAAAGGAACACCTTTTAAAAACTCTAAAAATAAACAAGCTAAAAGCATTTAAGAACGGAAGCCATCGGCAAAACCTATTTTTATTTACAAAAGATGTTGTCGAAGGTGAAATGTAATGGACATTCAATATATTTGTTCAAAGAATATGACTATAAAAACAGAAGAAATTAATTAGCCGGGTGTAAGTGCAGGCTTGTTATAGTTAAGGAAAATTTTACAAATTATAGATACCAACTTATTGAAGACCAAGTAAAATGCAAATTTCAAACACTTTTCTGCCCTATATAAGACGATATTCCTAAACAGAACTATTTTTGATATGAAAATCAAAACAATCCTCGAATAAGAGAATAGTAATGAAGGAGAGTTAATTAATGAAATATACTTATTTAAAAATCAATATGCAAATTAGTTAAACCTGAACAGTGATAGTGCCTGGAAGTCGATAATATATATTACAGAGATTGAGTATTTGGCGCGTAAATTATGCACCTTATTTATCATTTCTCAGTTGCGTTTTTGGACAGAGTGCGTTCAGGGGCTTCTCTGACTGAGGACAGAGGGGCAACTGAGGAAAATAAAACTGAAGAGATGCCCAGCCCTGGGGAACAAGAGGGAGGGGATTGGTGCTCACACCGAGGCCAGCGCAACCGACGGTTGCGGGGGCTGAGGGGAATTTTCGTACCTGCCCGAGTGTACGCGCTCGGGTCCCCACATTAATCCGACCTTGTGTCACATCTCGTCCTAGTGGGGGAATGAGTAAACACTGTGTAAATTGCTATAAAGTGGAGTTGGGACCTTTTTTTTCACCTCAGAATTTATAGGAAAATTGAGCTCCGATTTCGCATTTATTTGTACCAGAAGATAGTTGTTTAATTAGCGCATTCTTATGACCGTGTGAGGAGTGGTTATTTTATTTTTGATTTCGTTGACTGGGCTTAATCATTTGTTTACAGGAACATTGTATATAACAATTTTTATATCTAAACTGTCCATACATTTATCTTGCATATCTATGTTTTTTTTAACTTATAAATAAGATCTGAGTTTTTGTGTGAGCAGATAATTTCAAAATAAGATTATGCATGGTTGTTAGCAAAAAGACTAGGCAAATTACAAATTGGAAGTCTTTTAACAGAGGACACTGAATTCACTGGGATAGCGAAAGGTGCTTTTTAAAATCTGAGTAAAGTATTAAGAAATAGAAAAAATCTGTAAGAAACAAAGAAAACAGTACTGAACTGTTACGTAATATCAGTCCTCCTGCCGCGTTTGTGGGTCTCTTCAGAATACCTGATTTGTGGGCCTCATTGGAATATATTGTTTATGGACCTTATTGTAATATCTGATATATGGGCCTCATCGGAATATCTGTTTGATCCATTGAGTTTGGTTGTTTTTATATGGTGTTTGTATTAATTTCCTGATTGCACTTTTAAGGATTTGTGTCTCTTGGGAAACCTTTTTATTTTTTCCTAAATGTTTTTTATCCTCGTGAAGGACTTTCCTTTTCTGCAGTTACGCGTTTTTATCCATTACTATCATTCTACGTGATGGGGTTAAATAAATCTTGTATTGAATAATTCTTTTGGGTTTGTCAAATATCCTAGTGTAGTTGGTCTGGGTGTTCCAAGTGTGGTTGTATTTAAACTCTGGATGTAACCTTTTTTTGAAATCTGTATCATTCGCAAAAGCAGTTCAAGAATGCTAATATCATATTGGAGGTAAATAGCATTGATAGGACATATGGAAGGCAACAGGGGCAACGGATAACAGCTGGTCACCAAACTGTCACCGCTGTCGGAGCGGAGGATAGGAGGGTTGGCAAAGGAAAAAAAACGCTGCTAAGCGCTACAAACAAGATCCATGATCGCCCACATACTGAAGGGCAAGATAGATAGATAGATAGATAGATAGATAGATAGATAGATAGATAGATAGATAGATAATGAACAGTCTGTGATAGATAGATAGATAGATAGATAGATAGATAGATAGATAGAGTCTGTGATAGATAGATGATAGATAGATAGAGATAGATAGATAGATAGATAGATAGATAGATAGATAGATAGATAGATAGATAATGAACAGTCTGTGATAGATAGATAGATAGATAGATATAGATAGATAGATAGATAGATGATAATGAAATAGTCTGTGATAGATAGATAGATAGATAGATAGATAGATGAATAGATAGAGATAGATAGATAGATAGATAGATAGATAGATAGATAGATAGATAGATAGATAGATAGAATGAACAGTCTGTGATAGATAGAGATAGATAGATAATGAATAGTCTGTGATAGATAGATAGATAGATAGATAGATAGATAGATAGATAGATAGATAATGAACAGTCTGTGATAGATAGATAGATAGATAGATAGATAGATAGATAGATAGATAGATTATAGTGATAGATAGATAGATAGATAGATAGATAGATAGATGAATAGATAGATAGATAGATAGACAGTCTGTGATAGATAGATAGATAGATAGATAATAGATAGATAGATTGAACAGTCTGTGATAGATAGATAGATAGATAGATAGATACAGATGATAGATAGATAGATAGATGTTTGATATAGATAGATAGATAGATTTTCTGTGATGATAGATTAATAGATAAGATAGAGATAGATAGATATAATGAACAGTCTCTGATAGATACAGATAGATAGATAGATAGTAATAGATAATGCTGTGATAGATAGATAGATAGATAGATAGATAGATAGATAGATAGATAGATAGATTAAACATCTGTGAGAGATAGATATAGATAGATAGAAATAGAAATCAGATAGATAAATAGATAGATAGATAGATGATAAAAATGATTTTGATAAGCAAAGATTATTGAATTTTCAGTTTTAGATTATAGATAGATAGATTAGATTTTTAGATAATCTGTGATAATAGATAAAGATAGATAATAGATGAATGATAGATAGATTTGAAATCAAAATAGATTAGATTAGACAGATAGATAGATAGATAAATGAAACAGTCTGTGAAAGATAGATAGATAGATAGATAGATAGATAGATAGATAATGAACAGTCTGTGATAGATAGATAGATAGATAGATAGATAGATAGATAGATAGATAGATAGAATCAAACCCTGACACGTAGTAATATAGCCACATTTTATTAGAATTTTAATACAGTATATTGTTTGATATATTTTTTATTAATAAACGCTCTTGAGAGTGTATGAGAGCTATTAAACATCTACGAAATAAATCAATGATAAACTAAAAAAATGTTTTGAGCAAAATTATTGAAATTTTTCTTTTTGTTAAGATTTTACATTTTTTTCCTTAATAGCAAAATGAAATTGATAGGTTTCAATCGAAATTTTAATAAGGAAACCCAAAAAATTATATTACAAGTCAGGCAAAATTTGGCGTGTGATCAAATATAGTGAATACAGTACTGATTGAAAAAGTTGATCAGGTAATAATCAGGTATGTTTTGCACTACCACGCCATGATTAAGTACCTTGACGTGATAGTGTAGCTTACTTGCTCCTATGACCTGAAGTGCTGTGCTGGCAAGCTAACAAGACAGATCAATGGGTAGGAGCCAGAAAAACATACATTAGTCACCTAGAGGAACAAACCTCAATGACAAAATCCTGGGGCAGACAGCTGCTCTCCGGTTGCATAGATAGACAAACATCAGCAGACCTCACTGACTTGATATGCACTGCTCGATGGTAGATGATAAGTGACGCTGTCAACTACAAAAGCAAGGATTAATCAATTCTAGTTAGCTGAATATTGTGGTTGTTACTAGATGTTGCGACCACTACTACTGAAATGTACTTACATTGTGAGATTGAATGAATTGAAAATTAGTATGACTAGTAAATCCAATTTTTTTATACGGCATCGCTCGTCGGTTGCGTTAACAAAGATCGAGAAGAATAGGATAAACTAGTTAATGGGGTCCATATTTGGCCGAAGAAGAACTTTTGCTCGAAAACTTTTGCAAAAGATTCAAATCAGACGTGTGTCAAAAGATTACGAGAAGTACAAGCCCCCACCAAACACATGGAAGAGTCTATAGTGGCCCACTTTTGCTGAGTGTTGATCTTGATGCGAGAAGGTTGTTCATTGAACAATGACTGCAAAATGATTTAAAAGAGAAAAGCGTAAGAATAAGTAACAGTACCTTTGACACAGCAAAACGTTATGTAAGCTATATATTGCTTTCAATTGCAGCGCTTAAACTTTGAAGATGGCAAATGTAAAGCTGTAAAATAACAGTTTGACATAGAATACGAATGCCTAACACAGACCTTTAAATGCTATCAAAGATGTAAGCGATCATGACTCTCCACAGATTCCTTTACTTTATTATCTGTGAATTAACATGGACTCATGGGAAATGTAGTGGTGTGGATTCTCGTGGTTTTCTCCGCGGTTTAAAATCCAGAGACTAACTTCCCTATGACTGGTTGACTCCCAAAAATAAAGATCTCGAATTTTCTCAAGAGCATCAGTTCGAAAAATGAACGCTGCATACTAGGCTGGAGTTTGAACTCAGTTCGCTGATTTCACTTTCGACACCAATATTCGTTACACCACTCTCACTCCCTTCATAGTACAGTACGCCTTTCAGGTTCATATGTCACCAAATACAGAGCAAAAACTGTTTCGTTTCTTTTTTGTTTTTCTTTTTGTTTTGTTTTGTATTTTTTGTTGTTTTGTTTTTTGTTTTTTTGACAAAGTTGTTGTTGTTGATGATGCAGCCTCTGCCGAAGCCACTCATGATTTTGCTTCGGATTATCGTAGAAAATTCACCGTCTCTCACTTATGGCAATCTCCTGCAAAAGAGTTTTTTTTTAAATATCTAACATAACATAAAATGCCGGAAATAAAACACTGTCTAATTCTTCAATCGCTGGTAATAATGTGAAACACAACTGCCACTTTCTTTAATCTTTCCCATATTTTGCAAAATTCTTTCAAATTTTGAGTGATTGACATCAACATTTTCAGCCAAATTCTAATTTTGAGTCAGTCAGATCCATAAAGAGCTTATCAGTCATCAATTCCAACTTCTTGCCTGCTTTCCTTCATAAAGTCAAATTTAGCTTTCTTGAACTACGAAAAGCATTCATAGCATGTGATGCTTTCAGCCAAAACATTCGTATAAGTTTCATCAATCATCTTCTTCAATTCTGCTGCTACCTTTACCAACTTGAAAAAGAAGAACATGCAACATTTCATAGCTATCTCGTCCGCTGCGATTTCTCATTTTTATCTCCTAACGCAGGATTAATTAAGAGTGAATACAAAATACTCAAAACTGATTTAAAAATGTGAATTTAATTTCGATTAAAAAAAAAATAGATCGCTGGGAACACACACACACACAAACATATATATATATATATATAAAACAAAGATATTGTAAAGCAAGAAATGATGTCAGTAAAAATCTGAAAGGAAGGACATTTAATGCAAGCAGTCATTGCAATAAAGTGCACGATATCAGAGACAGAGCATTAATAGGATTAATAAAAATAAAATTTTTCACTTGATTGATTGTCAAAACGATAAGTGAGATATTTTATTTGTATTCATCCTATTGATCATATATGGACACACACACATATATATATAGTGTGCAGCCATCATATATATATATATATATATATATATATATATATATATATATATATATAAATATATATATGTATAATTATTTATATATGCGCGGTACTTATTAGAAAGCGCTCAATATCAGAGATAGAGCTAACATATGGTGGCAGCCCACTCGCTATAGGAGGGCGGCCACCAAACATGCGACAGTAGATGAAGCAGTTCCCCACCCACAAATTTCGGAAACTTAGTGATACCCTTGCAACTTTTTATACATATTCATTTCTTGCGTAATTCTATGTACTAATTCGTCTTTTTCCAGATTCAGATATGTCCATTGGCAAAGAAAAGATGTCCACCCGAGAAGATTATACCTTTTCGGACTCATCTTGGATATGTTATTAATTTATTGCTTTCTTTAGTTAATTTAAGCAAAGGTTTGTATCTGATATCCCGTCCCCTGATAGGCAATGCTATAGAATTCTGGGACTGACTTGGATAGCAGTTCCTATGTCGGTAGCCTTCTCTCTTGGGTTGCTGTCTTAGTCTTGGGTATGACGATAAACTACACCCGGCAACAAGGAGGTTTTGAGGAGCGTAGAACCAACACTTAATTTCTGTGGTTCCCAGGTTCACCCTAACCAGGGGTGGTAGCACCTGTTAGGGTTCCATCTCTGGGCAAATAATGAACCCCCAAGCAAGAACAAAACACTATGCAAGTATAAAAATATATTTTTATATAGTAAAAATACCAACAATACAATTTTAAAGCAAAATTACCCACAAAGCGTATTTGAAGCCATAATATTAAGATCATATTGTTTCAATTACATTTCGGCATAAATGAGTTGATATGCAGTTACACAAACAAACCAATCGATTTTTGTGATGTCAACGAACACTCGTCGCCACTTTTGTGATGTCAATGAACACTCGTTGTCACTTCTTCCGTAATGCCCGTTGTAGTAGAGACTTTGTAATCGCAGATACAACTATAGTAATGCCATTGAACAATGCTGATCTCAGAAGCCTTCGAATATCACTCGCACTAATAGTACCTGCTTGATAATAGTCGCTCGAACGGTCACCACCGGATAGTGACCCGAATAGAGAAATAGTATAGTGAATAGAGTAGAGAAATAGTATAGACTAGAAATGGTGACCCGAATAGTAATAGAGGATAGAATAGAAATAGCGATCAATGTAGACGTCACGCGATTTCCTATAGATCCATTTTCTCTATGGTCACGTGATCCATTTAATTCAATAATGGGATCCCCTGTGTCTGCTCTTTGGCGATCTATGTATCTATGTTCAAACTCAAGTGTTAGCAGCGACACTTTATTTCTATATAATATCAATCAATCTTGATTTGCCCTCCACAGAACCCTGAACAGCCAGTAGATCCCTGTCTGAGTGTCCAGGTCGCCCAGAACCTGAAGATACATGTTCTTTTTCTTCATATCTAAACTGAATGATGGCCCTATTCATTTTAGAACGAGGGATATTAACGCTTTCTGCAATTTTGCGCTGACTGACTGTCCGACAAGAATTTGAAAACTCTATTGAAAATTCTATTGACCCGCTTAATCATTGCTATGTAGAGTAAGGACATCACTTCGGCAAAGAAACAATATGAATTAGACAGTGCAGGGTATTAGTGCCTCAGGAGATGAAAATTTGAAAAAAGGGGATCTATATTTACATTTAATATATCTATAAATGGGGTTCAATCGAAAAGTAAGCAGAAAGCGTATCAAAATGACCATAAACGTCTCATGATACCAAATCGAATTTTCAACATAACCTCCTTATATCACTTTTGAATGATGGCATGTAGACCCGCCTCGGAGAAACTTCTTGGCTAATTTCTTAGCCGTATACGAATTGCTTCTTTCAACTCATCATCACTGGAAACTCGTTCTTTTCTGATATAATGTAACTGATAGCATTAAAGTTTCTGGAGGATTGTCAGTATGAGATTTAGACAGTTTCTTCTGTTTTTGTACTGTGGATATGCGATGAATTATATGCAAGCAGAGTTGGTTGATTTAACTCAAACATGTTTAAATACACAACCCAACCCAACACACACACACACACACACACACACACACATTTCAATTTCAATAAAGGTGCAATCAATTTACAAATTCATGAATTATTCATACAAAAACAAATACAAAGGTTAATGATTTGATTGGCGAGAAATCCATCGTCGCAAACAATTCAAATAATATACAAAAACCTCCGAACCTGTTATGAATGAAAAGATCCTTGTTTTTATAAATTTCTGTTGCATTAGTTCTTATTTTTACTACAAGCTTACTACAGACATCTTCAGGTATGGAATAGATGTTGTTCTTGTTTTTCATGAATTTGTAAATATATATATATATATATATATATATATATATATATATATATATATATATAGAGAGAGAGAGAGAGAGAGAGAGAGAGAGAGAGAGGGAGAGGGTACGGTGGAGTAATGGATAGCGGCTTGGATTGAGGAATCGGAGAGCCGAGTTCGAATTAAAGTCGAATCCGTTACATTTACTTACGTGCTAATACCCTTGGGAAAGGTGTGAATCCTCTTCTTCTCCCTCCAGCTATGGGTAAATAGCAAGACAGACTGGGTTCTATAGCCTTGGATGGCAACTGGCCTAGGAGAAGGGCAACTCTAAATTCAAAACCATTTGAGGACCTTGTGACACGTAGTGCAACAGGTCTCTGTATTCGACCCTTCAAAAAGTGTGGATGGTCCTGCACGAAACCTTCACCACTATAATCAAATCTCATGTGCTGGTGTCGGGCTGTCGGTTTCCTGGGAACTGATCTGCTTGACCCCCATACGTCGAATTCGACGGGAGAGTCGAGTATATATATATATATATATATATATATATATTCAGTAAATCAACAAACGAGTTTCGCATCAAAACGCTCAACAAAGCCAGAAGTTCGATAAAGCTAATGGCCGATTCAAAAGCTTGCAAGACATATCATATTCAATAAATAAATGATTTATTGAATATCATATATCTGGTAGTCTTTTTTGCGCTTTATGGTAGAATTTCTGCTGACCTGAAAAGATTTTAAATTCTCATAAATTTCACGTATTTCTTCAGTTTCATCATTATTATTATTATTGTATAA